>JANRMT010062838.1:2671741-2762592 GCA_026402145.1 Polypterus bichir lapradei | reverse complement strand
CAAGGCCCCTGTATGAATGTAATAGCAGAGACCCAGCAAGGCCCCTCTTGACAGAGACCCAGCAAGGCCCCTGTTGGCAGAGACCCAACAAGACCCCTCTATGAATGAAAGAGCAGAGACACAGCAAGGGCCCCAGAGACACAGCAAGGCCCCTGTATGAATGTAATAGCAGAGACTCAGCAAGGCCCCTCTATGAATGAAAGAGCAGAGACACAGCAAGGGCCCTAGAGACACAGCAAGGTCCCTGTATGAATGTAATAGCAGAGACCCAGCAAGGCCCCTCTTGACAGAGACACAGTAAGGCCCCTGTATGAATGTGATAGCAGAGACACAACAAGGCCCCTCTATGAATGAAAGAGCAGAGACACAGCATGGGTCCCAGAGACCCAGGAAGGCCCCTCTTGGCAGAGACCCAGCAAGGCCCCTGTCTGAATGTAATAGCAGAGACCCAGGAAGGCCCCTGGCAGCAAAGACCCAGCAAGGCCCCTCTATGAATGAAAGAGCAGAGACACAGCAAGGGCCCCAGAGACACTACCAGGCCCCTCTATTGAATGTGATAGCAGGGACACCGCCAGGCCCCTCTTGATAGAGACACAGCAAGGCCCCTCCATGAATGTGATAGCAGAGACACAATATGTGTTTCAAAATGTAATTATTGTGTCAATGAATACAATACAATACAAATTATTATTGAATAGCCCAAAATCACACAAGGAGTGCCACAATGGGCTTCAACAGGCCCTTCCTTTTCACAGCCACCCCTCTGGACAAGAAAAAATGTCCAAAAAAAAACCCTAGTAGGGAATAAAAACTGGAAGAAATCTCGGGAAAGGCAATTCAAAGAGAGACCCCTTTTCATGTAGTTTGGCCGTGCAGTGGGTGTCAAAAAGAATGGGGTCCATACAATACAATACAATACACAGAACAGAAGACAAGTAATCCTCAATATAGTATATTAGTGCAACAGAAATATTACAAGTACGGAGCAGAATTTAACAGAAGAGGATATCCCATAATATGATTCTGATTTGTTCAGAGAGTCCTGGAGACCTCGGCCATCAAGCTGCCTTCCCCTATTGGCCATTCCACAGCTGAGTCAGCGCTGGGCCAGCCTGTCCGATAACAGGACCCCTCTACCTGACGATTCCTGTGATCCTCCATCAAGGATGACTTTACCTTAGGCAGTCAGGTGGGCAGTGGCACCAAGTGCTTCATTTGAGTACTGAGAAGAGAAACAGAATAGGTGAGGGTGAGTAACAAATTAGAACTCTCATGTTACTGATGTTTTATTGCTAAAGGCTAACAACAGAGATGCAGTCTGCACAGTTAATCAGCAGCTCTAGTCAGGGTGTGCTAAACTGAAGTTGTGAGCCTTCAGCCTCAGAGTGAAGGGGCATCGCTTATAGTAGCAGGCAGACCAGTCCACAGTTTAGCTCAACTTCCCACTGTTATTTTATCAATCCTTGGAATCCTAAGCAGACAGGCATCTTGAGATCTTAATGTGCGCTAGTGTTTGTAAGTAATGATAAGTTCTGACAAGTAAGATGGACCTTGGCCATTTAAGGCTTTATATGTTAAAACGAGGTAAGATTACAGTTTGCCTGTTGTAAAGACATGAGGGGACAATGAAACGAGTTGGGAGTCTGTTAGGCTCTGTCTTTAATGTCTTGTGGGGGAAAAAAAAAGCTTATTGTGGTGATCCACACGCGGTGACAATTCGAGGTCACACTGTACTTCGGTTTTCGAAACCAATATGTACTTTAGTAGTATATTGTAAAGTGTATCAGGCAGTAATCCTCACAGGAAGGTATGACGATTAGTTTTACTTTAGGTAAGAGCTAACGCAGGTCTATAAGGGAATACTGGCTTTTGGGTGTGCCGTTAGTTAAGTATCCCACGGGTGGGAAGTGGTTGTACTTGTGCCAGTTGTACCAGAAGGTGATGTCAGCTGTCAGGGGAACAGAGTTACTTCTGGTGTGTCACTCCTTTCCTTTCCTATACAATTAGGATTAGGATTTATCTGATCTAATCTAAAATACAGAAAAAGAGAAGCAAAAATACAGAAACGTAGAAGCAGGCAGGAGATCATAACCAGAGAACTGAGAGAGAGAGGGGGAGACAGGGCATCAATACCAACTGAAATTGAAAACAGAACCAAATAAGAAGTCAGTAAAAATGAATTAAAGGAAACATGCAAAGTTTTCATTCAGAAACCATCAAACTTGGATATTTACGGTTCAGTCTCACAAATGATATTTCATGCGGCCTCCATCACTGCTGTCTGTAGCAATCAAAGGCGTGAAACAGCTACCGTGACGTAAATTGGCTACAACTGGAAAGAAAAATGAGACTAAAAATCTAAAATACACAAATACAATATAAATACGAGAAGTGAAGGCAAAGAATAGATACAAAACAGTACGCTCAGGGATGCACTCCTCAACAACGAATAAGGCGCTGCTCAGTGTACAGGCTTACGGTGATTTCAGAATAGTGACACTCACAAAACGCAAGGGGCATATTCAGACAACTTACATGTCAAATAATAACTTGGAGCCAACAGAAAAAAAGGAAATAAACTTAAGGAAGGGAGTAAACCCCAGTTAAAACCTACCAGACTTGAATGGTAATGTTCTACTTGGTCCTATCATTCAGATCGATGTTGTCATAATGCTGCCGACCAACCTCCAAATTAAGTGATGGATGTCTGGCGGAGCTCAAGATAAAGCTGTCAACTGTATACGTCTTGCAGATGGACAAGGGTTTGTCCAAGAGGTTAATCCTTCCTTGTCTCATTGTCAAATAATTGCTGAACTATCGGATCAAACACATCAAAGACGAGGTTAATATGAAAATATCTGCCTTTGGTGAATGCCACTTCATTAACTTGGCCATGTAAGACGCCACTCACTGATCAATAATGTTTTCCTAGCTTAAAAAACTTAAGTAGGTAGAGATGTCCCTGCAGAGGGAGGGCTCTTGCCGTTTTCCTTAAGTAATTATATATTTTTCTCTGTATACCTTTTCAACCGGTAACATTTTAATTCATTTTCTTACAATGCCCTCAGGAACCCCTAGCTGCCCCAACACTGAACAATTCCATTTCTTTTTATGTGCATTTCATTCCCATTTCACATATTGATTAAAATCCATTTCTTTGCAGTTCACAAGTCAAAAAAAGTCCAAGTTGTTTGCAGTAGACCTGGGGCTGGGAGCTCAATGTGCTTGTGCGGCACGGTGGCACTACACTCACTCGTCAGCTACTTGTGGCTTTACTGAGCTGTAAACAAATGCAGGTGTCCACAAATAATTATAGTGATTATCAGTAAGCAGCGAGTTGTTGTGTGTGAGATAAATAGTTGGAGCAGCTGATTCTACTTTAAAATGCATGAAATGTGATCACACTGCATTTGCTGCTAGGTCACAAAGTAAACAAAAAGTAATATACAATATTTGATTATTCTGTATATGTATGTTTCTAACTATACTGAACATTAATGTATTGTTAGGAATCTGTATGCTTATTTATTATTATTGTTTTCAGTTATTAAGAAAAATATTGTGCAGTTTCCGACACTTTTTTTTATGGGCACTGCTGTGTTGAGCTGCCATCATTACAATGCCTTATTGGTTGTTACGGTGCTCGTCTCTGGAAATACCATAATTAACATGATCAACATAAAATTATAAAAAGCTCTGCATCAGACATGGCATTATCCGAGTTTGTGGATTCTCAAATTAAAAACATCTTTTGAGCATGCATTGCTGTTGCTATTCTGACTCTGTGTTTCTTGATATACTCGCGTATAAGTCGGGTCTTGAAACCCGAAAACTCGATCATAAAATCAAACCCCGACTTGTACGCCTGTTCAAAAATACACTTTTTTTTTTTTTACATCTTCTTGTCTCCTTCAATCTCACATCAGTTTCTCAGACACATTGAATTTTGTTGCAGCAGCGCAGTTACCAGTTTTATTTGCTACGTCAACGACATTTAATTTAAAACCAGCTTCATATTTTCTTCTGATCAAATGCTTCATCGTCGATAAGGGATGCTCTTACGATAAAGGTGTATGAGGGTGTGAGATACACAAAACAATGCAATTGTCACTTCAGAATAGTTCAGGTATTACCATGTGGTCACGTAGGCACTATACATAGAAAAAAAAGGCCATGGTTACTCTCTCAGGTGGGCATTAGCATATCGTAATCTCTTGGACCAATAGCATGAGTTTTCCACATTCGACTTATAAGACTGATATTATAAAATTACGTAAATTATACGGTAAAATCAATCCCCGACTTATCCACGGGAGAAGTTAAACGTGAGTAGATACGGTATTTGAAAGATAGACCTGCTTTTCCGGTTTGATTCCCAGGTCGTGTTACGTTTCTCCCCCTCTATGTTTAAGTCATCATTTTAAAGCTGGGTAGCTTATCCTGCAAGGCTTGACACATATTGCCCATTGTACGTGTATTGCAAAAGACAAGACGAGCTGTTCTGCTTTCTTATATGTGACAATTTAATGGCTGATGTATCGATACCCCAAGTGCCCACTGGCTTTTTGCACAAACACGCTAGAATGTTTTTTGTTTTTTTTTGTGAAGCCTCAGGATTTTCGTTTTTTCATTTTAAAATGTCAAATGATTCAGGTGCTTTGTTTCCAAATGTCTTTATAGTTGAAGGCTTCACGCTTGCGTTTAGGAGGACCACACCACAGATAACACCATTGCTCTCCATGCTTCACGGTAAAAGGAAATCTATTCCTCACAATATCTGGATTGTATGCACTTTCAAAAAAAAATAAAAAGGTCGATTGATTTACTCGTATAAGTAGCATGCTTTGTTTCCAAATGTCTTTATGGATGAAGGCTTCATGCTTTTGTTTGGTAGGACCACACTGCACATAACACACAGTAAAAATAAATATATGTATATGTATCGTAGAAAATCTTGAGTTATGTGGAGGTTTTTTTTTTAACATTCTTGTTTGGCTTCGGTGTTTAGGAAAAGACTGATACAGAATTGTAAAAACTTGAAATAGGTGATGCAGTGAGGCATTTGAAGAACTTGTCCATGTTCCTTGGCTTTCTTAATGAAGTGTGTGGTGTGGTGTATTGCAGTGTACACTACAACATTAGTACAATCTAGAGAAGACCAGTCCATTCAGCCCAACAAAGCTTGCCAGTCCTATCCACTTAATTCTTCTAAAATTAACATAAAGTCGAGTTTCAAAGTCCCTAAAGTCCTATTGTCTACCACACCTCTTGGTCTCTTATTCTAAGTGTCTGTGGTTCTTTGTGTAAAGAAAAACTTCTTAATGTTTGTGTGAAATTTCCCCTTCACAAGTTTCCAACTGTATCCTTGTGTTCTTGATGAACTCATTTTAAAATAACAGTCTCGATCCACTGCACTAATTCCTTCCATCATTTTAAACACTTCAGTCAGGTCTCCTGTTCATCACTGTAAAGGCTTAGCTCTTTTAATTTTTCCTCATTACTCATCCCCTGTAGCCCTGAATCAGCCTTGTCGCTCTTCTCTGGACCTTTTCTAGTTCTGCTGTGTCCTTTTTGTAGCCTGGAGACCCAAACTGCACATAGTACCCAAGATGAGGCCTCCCTAGTGTGTTATAAAGCCTGAGCAGAACCTCCTGTGACTCGTACTGAACACATCAAGGCGCTATAGAACCTGACACACTGTCAGCCTTCTTAATGGCTTCTGAACTCTGTCTGTCAGTTAATAGCGTTGACTCCACTACGACTGCTAAACCCTTCTCATAAGGTGAACTCTTGATTTTCAGACCTCCCATTGTGTATAACAGGACTTGCTTGTAACTAGACTTGAGTCAGTCGTCTAAGTTCCCCAGCATATAGGAGTTAAATGTCCCTTTAACTGGATGCAGGACTTAAATCTGTAATCAACACCCCCCAAACATTAAATTAATGGCTGATTTAATTTTCTCAACTTATCGAGATGTCCAGTGACTCACAATTTGAGGAGCACCACTTTAGCCATTAGTGAGACTTCATGAATATGTGCTACACACTCTGGATTAGAGAATTGATAGAGCGATGCTTGAAAATGAGGTACAGTGTGGCAATGACAAGATCAGAGTTACAGAGTGGGATATCTCAAACAGCGCAGATCCTAAACACCATGTTGACCCTGTATTGGCTCTCTATGCCTATTTATGAGCATAACTGTTGTATGGTTTGTTATTTAGTGTTAATAAATTGCTGTTGTGAACTCGTGCCAGCACTCCCAAACCATACTCAGGTACATGTGATATATGAAAAGAAATGGAATTGAAATTGATTGTTAAAGCAGGGGGTTGCCTGCTCAAAGCCTGTCATTGACCCTTTCTGTGACCTTGAGTGGAGTACACTTTGGCTGCAAGGGCTTGTCAATATGCCTTACGGAGCCTTGAGGCTGGGCTCATTTTGGTTGCTCTATTAACTTTTTTTTTTTTTAATCCATTGTTAAGAAATTGTGGTTATTTGATTGTTTATTTTCCAGATTTTACTTTTCCTCCCATTGCCTTGGCTGCTCTCATAATCATCCGACGTCCGGCTTGCTCCGTTGGCTCTTCTCCCTCGTCATCGTCTGCAACACCTCACTTCTGTTTTTTTGTTTTGATGTTCCTTGTCTCTCTTTTCTTTCTCATCCCTACTTAGTCTGATGGTCCTTTTTTCATGACCGTTTTAGAGTTTTAAAGCGGCGTCTCATTCCTCCTCACATCTTCTAGCCCCTCTGGCAGCGTGCTGTCACCCTGTGTGCTACTCTTAGCAGACTGCATTTTTTCTTTTTAAATTGTTTTGCATCTCCCTTTAATATTTTTTTCTCTGTTTGCTCCTCCTCACTCCTCGCCATGCTGTTACCTGCACGCACTCCCACACGCACACACACGACTCCCCAGCCCCCACCTCTTTTTTTTTTTTTTTATTTACAGCACACGAGATTTGCCTGACAATGAGCTCTGGTTCTGCCGAAGGTCAGATAAGGGGCTGCAAAAGAAGAAATAGCACTGGAGGATTTTTTTTTCTTCTCCGCTTCCCTATCTTCTTTACAGTGCTTTCTGATTATCTCTCTGGCACATAATAATAATTACTCAGGATGGGGGTCTCATAGATAACAGCGGTTCACAGAAGCGTGCTGGCTAATTCAGAGCACCACCAAGTGAGGACAGTATTTAGAACTGCAAAGAAAAGGCATCAAATTTTAAAAGATGGGGGAAAAAAATAAAAACAATAGCTTGATCGCTTGAAACCATAAGCAAGTGAAAGCCGAGCAGACATAGTGACAAGATGGCTAGGCCCGTGGGGTGGGAATGAAAGCATTGGACACCTCCCCAGCAACCCGTGGGAATATGTCTGCTGTCAGAGGTCTTATCTGAAAGTTGTGTCTTGTGGGCACAGCAAGATAAGGTAATTCCCGTCACAGGGTGGTATAACAAGGGCTGTGCTAATTCACTTCTGCCCTTTCAGATAAAGCCCGCTCCTCACTTGTAGGCCCCAGTGGAGGTGGGGGGGGAGGTCATGTTGGAGAGAGATGCTGCCTGATAAAGTGTCAGATTATTTCGTTTTTAATTTTGTTTTTATGTAAATGAGATCTTTTCAAACAAAAAGTCTTTTTTTATTTTTATTGTTGCTTATTGAGCTGACCTCTAGGGGTCTTGTGGTTATGGTCCAATGCATCACCTCACCCCTGGAATAGGAAGGTGCTGCTGGGAGTAAATCCTAAGCCTTTTTTTGATAGATATGAGCTGTCATTTTCTAGCTGTCCTCCACTCTTTGGTTTGGTCAACAGATTGGTGAAATGTTGGCCATATTAAGCAAAATATGAAGGCTGCTCACAGAGGCCATGTAGAGACTGGGATCTAAAATGTACAGAGACCAAAAAAAAGAAAAGAAAAGAGGCCAAATTACCATATTTGTGCGATTCACTTGACTGTGTACGAGACCCGGTGGTTGCAGGGGGGATATTTAAAGCAGCATCGAGGCTGCAAGACAGAAAATTGCATTGTTACGAATTCCCGGTCTAGTAGCACAATCCGCCGCTAATCCCCGGCCATCGCTCTGTAAACATTTCTTTTTATAGGTGGTGCTGTTTTAAAACCTGCTTGTTATCACATTTTATTTCTTTATATTTTTGGTAATCACACTAGAGAAGCTGCCTTCTCCGTTAAACCAGAAATGTCTCTTTTACTGAGCAGGAATGTCTTGTGTGAATAAGCCGTGTGTTGCAGAGAGAGGACGACACTGCCTGCCTGCTCGCTTTCTATAAGGTGCATTAGAAGCTACAGAATCTTTATATGTACAAATCATTTCAGTTCAATCTAGCAACACTCAGCACCACAGAATGACATAATAAAAAAAAAATTTTAGGAATTTATGCAAGTCTATCTATCTATCTATCATAATATGCTAAGGTTTGTGAATCTGGCAATCGAAAGAGGAAGTGTTAGTGTGAGAGACACACGAGGAGGAGTAAAGGTGTAGGAGGCACGCTGAGAGTTGCCTTTGGAAACAGGAATTGTAAAAGTTGATGGAAGGTGAACTGGACACCTAACAAAACCTGAGAGCCAGTCAAGAGAGGAAAGAGCCTAAAGGTACATGTAGGGCAAAAAATATCAAATATCTTAAAAATCTTAAAAATAAAAAAAAACTGAGCTACTCCATTGATGCAGGTTTTCAGACCCTTTACTCATGAGCCTCTTTGACAGCCATTCTAGTTGGGAGTCTCTTGAGTTTGGGGATTTTCTGTTGTTCTTCTATGCAGATCCTCTCACGCTCTGTCGGGATCGATGGAGACTGTTAGTGGACAGGTATTTTCAGGACTCTCCAGAGATATCTGCTTGGGATCAAGTCCAGGATCTGGCTGGTCCACTCAGAGACGTTCACAGAGTTGTCCCAAAGCCCCTCCTGTGTTATCTTTGCTCTGTGGTCAGAGTCGTTGTCCTGGTGAACCTTTGGCCCATGAGTGCTCTGAGCAGGTTTCCATTAAGGATATATCTGCACATTGTTCTGTTCAGCTTTCCCTCAACCCTGTCTAGCCTCCCATTCCTTGCTGCTGAAAACTACTCCACAGCATGATGCTGCCACCGCCATGCTTCACCGCTGGGATGGTATTGCAGAGGTGTTGAGCAGGGCCTGGTTTCCTTCAGGCATGAGAGATAGAATTGAAGCCAAAGAGTCATCAGACCAAAGTATTTTGTTTCTCACGATGTGAAGGCCCTTTAGTTATGTTTTTGCAAGCTCCAAGGGGCTTTTATGTTTTGTTTGGACACTCTGTCATAAAGCCCAGATTTTTGGAGTGTTGCAGTGGTTGTTGTCCTTCTGGAAGTTGTCTCACTGGCGTTAGAATTTTGTTTCCTTTTTGTAATGTTATTGGAGTTCAATACCAATTTGGGTATTTTAGAATCGTTTGTTGTTTTTTTTTGGAGTTAATGAATTTACGTTTAGTATCCAAAATGTTTATTTCCTTTCATCTTAATTATGAAATACTTTTTGTAATTTTGCAGTTGCCACTGTTTTGGTTCCCTGTTGTTAGAGGGGAGAGAAGCACTGATAGCAACTAGTACTAGTACTAGTAAGTATACTACTTTAATTCAATAATGTTATCTTCCTTACTTGAACAATCTCAAAATACGTTTGATATAACAATATATTTATTTAAAGCTGACATTCAGAGCCCTTAAGATAGGGCCCAAAGTTTGGAAAAGGAGTTTTCTGTCCCTGCACGCCTTATTAGCGAAGCTTCTTTCCCAAGACCCAGTCCGTACGGAGTGTGTGTTGCCCCACTAGTTGTAGTGAACGTGGACAGATAGTTTTACTCACCAAGAAAGTCAAGGCTGAGAATTCGTACACTTTAATATAGATTTCTGGCAAGAAGTCATACAAGTATTAGTATGTGAAAACCATGACAACTCGAAGGTAAAAGGAAGATAATTTCCTTAACCTAAAATACAATATGGCGGAAGGTAAAGCAAAGACTAAAGCAGCGCCAATAGCAAAAAGGAATGTAGGGACATACCAATATGTATTAATTAAATAGGGGGTGGGGGTAGGAATGTACTAAACAGTCTAATAACAATATTATCACAGGCTGCTGTAACAGCACAAGGAGCAAAAAAAACCCATGGACAATCCTGATAGTTATTGTCTAAATACATGCAATTTTAAATTGATACTGTGCGGTTCTGGGTTGGCCCTGCCATGGCGTGATTCTGGCCTTGGCCCTGATGCTTCTGGAATAGACTCTGCCTGTCCTGCCTCAGAAGAGACTGGCAAACGTTTTCAGAGACGAACTGGGAGATAGCAAAGGAAAACAAAACAACTAAAAATAAAAATAGCAACCAAAACCCGGACGAGAGGAAAGGATTGAAGTGAAAAACCAAGCAAGAAGTCAAAACCAAGAAAGATACTAAGCCACAAGTGTACTTGTTTTGTTTTGTAAGGTATTGTATCCCCAGATTAGATAAAGAAATGAACCACTACCAGACCTTTTATCCTGTGGCAGCGATGAAGTGGAAGTTGTGACCTCATAGGCCACAACCCTAGAAACTCTGGAGGTGACCCTAACAGTGGAAACCAGTAACATATATGAGCTTTAATTCAAGGTGAGCACAACCACAAAAATAAAACCTGATCATGACACAGCCCTGAATTAGTTTAAATCGCAGTAATTCTCTTAAACTGGTTGGCACCTTCTTGAGATCACAGGGCCGGAGCCATCCCTACTCTACCCCTCCTGCCTTGACCAGGTGCTGTTGCTAAACTCACCACTGACAAGGAAACTGGAACAGATGTCTTGTGCAGTTGTGCAGGCCAAAATGAAATGCAATCAAGCTGGAAAACACATTGCATTTCTCACACAGAGACCAATGGTAGACTGAGACCGTCTGATCACTCAAGTTGTCGGAGCAGAAGCTCTGCATTTTTATAAGAAGCCAGCACAAGTGATGCTGGGACACCTTACTCAGTGAACTGTACCACTCATATGGTCTTTTGCCATTGTCACTTTTTAATTATTTATATTTTAATTCCTGGAACAAATGTACCTGGGGGAAAAATTCATTTGAGGTGGGGTGGGTGAAAAAAAGTCATCTGGGAAAATCGTAGGAATTTAGTGTCACCACAGAGGCTCATTCTCTAAGGACGTAAATATGATTCATCGTTAAGGTGCTTTTAATTAGAATTTGATGATGACTAACATTCATTTTATTTCCTATACTTTTTCTCAGTCTGCCTGCCTGCATATGTTGTGTGATGTCAAGATATGTAAAGTTAATTGTGGTGAATCGGGAGTCCCAAAAGCACAAAAGTCTAATAAATAGTTGTGCCCAGTAGAGGGAGGTATGCCATCAAAACCCTGGCTAGACACAGATAGGGCCCCAAAGACTTTGTGTAAAATAGAAGGTTGATTTTTTAACACAACTTTAACAAGATTTGTAGCATGAGAAGCACAAAAAGAAATTGCTTAAGAAGGCAGGGCAATCCAAGGCAAAGAGAGTCCCAGGCCAGAATCCAAAACTGAAGTCAGAAAGTGAGCACAGGTTCAAAAGTCCAGTAAATATCAAAAGCACAGAAGGAACACAGAAGCCACCACAATACTCAAGTGCATTCAGAATGAACCACCAGGAACTTTTTGGAGACCACCATATTTATGGGCGGAGAGCAGATCCTGGCAGTGATTGGTAGGTGGTCGGTCGGTCTTTCTTTCTTTCTTTCTTTCTTTCTTTCTTTCTTTCTTTCTTTCTTTCTTTCTTTCTATGATTTAACAGTGTTTATGTTTATTACTGCATGCTCATTGTGTGAGCCATAAATGTTTCTTCTGGGCAGACATTTTCATATTTCTTGAGCGTTATTTCCATTAAAACAATCATTATGGTAACTAATATAATGAAATTAGTCTGTACCCGCATGTGGCAAGCTCTCCTCATGATTATAAAGGAATTAAAGTTAAAGGTGACAGTACAGTGCCATTAATGGTGAAGATGGATTGGACAATGATATGTTGTTGCACAATAGCAAAGAACTCATTGTATAACCTGCAGGAATTCTCCACCAAAAACTGACTTTCTTTTGATTGTTTGGTTTATGTCTATTCTCTGGTTACCAGCTTACAGAGCATATGGTGATGCTGAGCGAGCAGGATGATGTTTTGTGGGAGTGATGGGAAATTCTTATGTTTTGGATTTTCACCTCCAGAGGTTTGTCACAAGCTTTTTTACTTTGTTTTTAGTTAAAACTATGAGGAAAATTAAAATGTCCATACAAATGAGACATTACACTCTTGTGCTGTATCCACACTACTACATTGTTGTTTAAAACCACAAACAATAGTCTGCTGTTTCAGCTTTCATCCATTAACCCTAAATCAGAGAATTCTGCGAATGTTCACCAGAGCTGAAAACACCAGCTTAGTGTTTCAGTGTTTACGGGTGAAAATGGAGACTTTTGAATATGTAGACTCTTAATCATGCTCTGATTAGTTTGTGTTTATTATGCAGTCCTTCCATCATCAGTTCCCGTTCATTACGATGCTCTGTTCCTGATTGGAGTCTGCGCATCAGAACATCTTATTCCCTGAGTGGTTCAGCACCGTGGACATAGAGGAGCTGCCTTCCATGGTGCTTTTTGTTTTTCTCACTTGTATGCATCTAAATTGTGATTAGTACAGTTTGAATGCTGCATAAATGCGCAAAAGGCAAATAGGTTATGATACTACAAGGGGGTGCCAGAGACTCCCAAACCTAAGACCTATTCCTCCAATGCTCTTTCCACAGCCACTTCTCCAAATATAAGCCACAATTATACAGAATTCAAACAATAAACTTACAATTCTCCCATTTTCCGTCCTCCAGTTGAGTGTTGCCCGCTGCCTCCCTCCTGTGACTCTCTAAAGTGTGGCAGTGGGCTCCTTTTTAAGCTGGCTCTGTGAATGCTTCTGTTGTCATGCTGTATCTCCCGGGAAGCACTTCTGGGCCGTAAAGAAAGTAGGATGGTCCTCCCCTGACAGTGCCACCTATCGGCTCGTTGGGACTCCTGCAGGGCTGCCTTTCCAGACTCCATCTCCCAAACACCCTTGTGGTTATCCCGACTGGGTTATCGTACGAGGACCACTGCCGCCTGATGTGTGTGGGGGATGAAACCGCTTTATTCTCTCGGCTTCCTCTTGTTCGCTTATTAATTCATACTGGCTGGATACATAAGTATTTTTCTGTTCTGCTGGACACTTTGTCTGCATCATCTAATCAAGATTTGAAACCATCACCCATCCAAAATAAGCATTTTGAGTAAATTGTTACGCTGCCGTAATGGCTATCCTCATAATACTTAAAGGACAAGTTTGGTATTTTTCCAAGTTGAAGTTATTTCACAGTCATGGTATATATGCAGTTGCCACATGGAACTGAGCTCTAAAGTTAGGCGGTTTCTATAAATTTAAAATAATATCCGGCCTTCATTGGTGCTTTACAATGGAGGCTAATGTGGCATGCGGCAATACTGGAAAAGGAGTGCCTGAAAATGTACCAATGAAACGTTTCCGATGCATAATTAATTGTGACAGCAAAATAGACTTGGACTAATCATTTTATTGTATATTCCTGGTGCTATTTTTCTCGTGGTAAGGATACATTCTCTATTCACTTGTGTTGAATTCACACATAAATACAGAAAAAAAAATTGAAACAAAACCAACCTCGTGGGCACAAAGAGTTTTGGTCTTTCCAAAGGAAATCACATCCCAGTGGGCTGAAAGGTTTTTGATTGTTCAAAAATGACCTGTATGAACTGTTTTTACAATGTGTGTGTAATCGCAAGATGCAAATCAGTACTCAACCACTGTCTTGGCTTGAAAAATGGATTCAGTATGTTTTAAGGCTTTTGTTCTCTGTTTGTTGGCCATTGTTTGTTAATTCTATTGTAAAACACCAGTGCAGACAAGATTTTTAACATTTTTAGAACATTTATAGAAAATCCTGGACTTTGTTACACAATTTTTGAAGCTTTTATTTTCTGGTGATGCCTCATTAGCCTCCATTGTGAAATGCCAGTGAGGGATTTTTTTTTTTAATTCATAGAAACTGCTTAACTTTTTAGAGCCCAATTTTGTGTTGGTGAAGAAATTACCTGGACTTGAAAAATACCAAACTTATCGTTTAAGTGCTAATAGGTTCCAAATAATGCGGCATATTATTCTACATTTTTTGGATTCCTTTATTTATGCTGACGTTTAAGACTTTATAGCAGCATATTGCCTTAACGTCGGAGAGATGGCCATTCCGCCCGACTGTGCCAGCTGTATGAATGTGCACTTTTTGAGTCGATTCATTCAAAGTTGATTAGATTTTTATATGGCGGTCCTCTCATTTCCTCTCACTTCCCAAAGATCCAGAGTTTGACGTGATAAGTGACGCTAAACAGGCCCAGTATGGGTCAGTGTTGGTTTGTCCGTGATGGTGTGTCCAGTGCTGTTTCTGCCTTGTTCGTGTCAAATGCTGCTACGATTGGCTCAGGCGGCCTGTGCCTCTGACATGCATTCAGCAGTTTAGAAAAATGATGTTTGATTGTTATAAAGCAGGGGTAAACATGTGGCCAAAGCCTCCCAGCCTTAATGGATAAGGTCCATGTATGCATTTTCTATCTTTTCACAACAGCCTTTCTCTGCTGAATTCCATTTATTTTCTTCATTTTTTTGTCTCCTGGACCCTTTTTTTATTTTTCTCACTAATGCTTTCGCCTGGTGGAATAAAATTGACTTCATTTTTTTGGATAAAGTAATTATCTTTTCTAAAGTCATTTGCATTTCCTCTTTCCTTTTTTTAATCATGAGAATCCCCTCTAAATGGAAATCACTTCATTAAAAGTGTTCCCGATCTGAGCGCTTAGCCTCATTTCTAAGCGCCTTTTTCTCTCCAAGTGACGCTGCAGTTTCTGTCTGACGCTTCTGTGGTTTTGACGAGAATGAATGGGGAACGCATTGGATTGTGGAGACATAAAACCTCCAATGCATGCCTTTGACACCGCGTGGGTCTAAATTTGGAAACACTTTGGTCCTGAAAATCAGAAATGCAGCTCAGATGGTGAAGCTCATACACTTATTTGTAGAATAAACCTCCAGTGAAATAAGAGAGACTTGCTTTTTAATGTCCAAGCGCCATAAAGTCAGTCAGCCCTTAGTATATGCAGGGCCTATAAAAAGTATTCACTTTCTTAGAGGTCTTCACGTTTTCTTGTTAAGCAACATTGAATCCCAGTGGATTTCATTTGGCTTTTATGACGCTGATCAACAGAAAAAGACTTTAATAAAATAGTGAAAGCTAATCTGCAAAGTGGTTTACATTATTTACAAAAAGGAAACACAAAATAATTGATGACATGTGTTCACCCCTGTCAATACAGTATTTAGTAGATGACGGCCATGACAGTTTGTGTGCTCAGGTCTCCCGCTGTCAGCTCTGCCACGTTCCCCCATTCTTCTTTGCCAAACTTCTCAGCTCGGTGTGGTGGTCTAGTGGTCAGGAGTGAACAGCCTTTGACAAGTCCAACCACAAACTCTCTATTGAACTGTGACACAGCCAATCCGGGACATTCACATTGTTGTTTTCAAGCCATTCCTGTGTGGCTTTGTCTTCATGCCTGGGCTCAAGGTGCAGAAAGCTTTCATGGATTTTCCTGCATTCATTTTCCCCCCTCATGAGCCTTCCAGGACCAGCTGTAGAAAAGCATTCCCATGTCTCTGATGCTGAAACTACCACACTTCACTGTGTGTGTGGGTTTGATAATGTGCGGTGTGATACAGTGTTTAGTCTGACGCCCACTGTAGTCAAAGGCTCAGGGTCTCCCATGTGCCTTCTGCCAAGATGTCCGGTTTGTTTTTTTTTTTTTTTTTTTTTTTGTTTTTCCCCACCTTTGCCACTCTCCCATAAAGCTGGGACTGGTGAAGTATCTGGTCACAGGAGATGTCTGCACAGTCTCTCTGATGTTAGTCTCTGTAGCTTGTGGGTCCTTCAGAGTTCTCTTGATGGCCTCCCTCACAGCTCTACCTGTGATAAACTCTTTGCATTTCTTCATGATTGATTTAACTGGATATTCAGTGACTCTGAGATTTTCTTGTTTCCCATTCCCTTAACTGGTGCTTTTCACTGAGTTGCTCGCTGTATTCTTTTGTGTTCATTGTGAAGGTTAGGCCACCATGCTGACTCAAGATGCAATCAACTAAAACCAATTGGTTGCAACAGCGATGTGTCATAATAAAGGGGGTGAATACTCATAAGATCAGTGATTTTGTGTTTGTGATTCATTTAGAACAGGGGTTGCCAACTCCAGTCCTGGAGGACCACCATGGCTGCAGGTTTTCATTCGTACCCTTTTTTAATGAGTGCCCTGTTTTTGCTGCTAATTAACTTCTTTTCTTTTCGTTTCATTTTAATTGACTTGTTTTTTAAGGTTTGTTCCCCTGAGTTTCTTCATCGTTCCTCCGAATTGCTTCATTTCTGTCCTTAAATGGCACCAAAAGAGAAATGAAATGTGAAGTGAGTGAGGCAACAGAAGACCACCTAACTCTGGGCCTCAAATTCTAACCAATTTCACTCCAACCAGTTGCTTAATAAGGTGCCAATTCTTGTTTTTAAATAAACTCGTTCTTTAATTCCGTGGCTTGTTGCTGTTCTCATGGTGCATTAGCAGACATTTCTGAAATGCTTGAATTTCTCTTTTCTAAGAGCTCTGTTTGTGGCCCTGAGCAGATCAACATTCCTGAGACCTTCATCTTTCTTTATTTTCAGATACTGTGTGATGGACACCAGTTGTTTTGGCTCATTTTGTATCTCATTGTTGTTTGGCTGCTAATTAAGGAAAACTAAACAGTGAAGTGGTCTGAGTCTTCAAGAGCAAGTGAATTAAAATTAATTCAAAAGAAGTTAATTAGCAGCAAAAACAGGTCACTCATTAAGAAAAGGATTAGAATAAAAACCTGCAGCCACGGTGGTCCTCCAGGACTGGAGCTGGCGACCCCTGATTTAGACCACTTTGTTTCCGTTTTCAGTTTTTTTCTGTTGATCAGTGTCAAAAAATCCTAATTCAGTCCCCTGAGATTCAGTGTTGCAGAACAATAAAATGAAAAAACTTCCAAGGATGGCCTGTTCTAACTATACCACCCACTTCCTGTTTCTGCGTGATTGATGATGTCCTTGTATACATTATTAAGCATGTCTATATTGTTTTTATTTTTTGGATACATGGTCTGTGTTTTTCCTAAAAGTTAGAATGGCAGCACTGGTCTAGAAGTAGACTCAGCTGGCAGTTGCAGTGCACTTGGCTGTGTTTGCTAATCTGTCTTGTCTTCTCAGATGACTAAATGCTACTGCGCTTCCCCTTACCTATTTTGGACATCTCCTCTTTTCCCTTTACCCCAGATAGCAAGATAGAGGAAATACAAACACAAGCATGGGGAGCAGATAACGACAACACACCCTGTAAGCCTGTATACAAACCCACCTGTTGCTGATACGGAGCACATTTTGGAATTTGGTTGATCAAAGTCTTTCTGCCTGAGGGGGCTCTATGTGTGGAACACATCAGTGACCAACTTGGGCTGTGTTATAAAATGCATCCCATGACATTCACAAAATGGGATTCATGCATTGAAGGTGCGTGAATCTCCCTGCGGTTCTTTGTATTATTTTTTAATAAAGAGGCTTGCCGTTCTGTAACCCTAAACCGAGTGAAGCTTGTGGATGTCTACAGTAGGCAATGTGCAAAATGGCTACTGTCATTCTGCTAGTGCAGTGCTAACTGAGGTGAAGACTTATAGGCTGTAGACAAAAGTAGAAAGGTTGTGAGTGGACAGAAGGTGAGGCAAAACATGAAAACACCGACGACCGCTGGGATGCGTACAGTAGTGCCATTTAGGGACAAACTGCACCTTTTCCATTTGCTCTGCAGGCCGCACCTCTTCATGCCTTCCAGTTTAGCTCAATGCAAATGGCTGCCGTGATTTCCCTACACAGACAGTGTTTAAGCTGCTTGCCTTTTTTTTTCCACTCTTTTCCCAGTGTGCCAGTTGTATAGACTGAACTTATAGAGGTTAACTTCATTGCACCGGGATTCGGCTTTTCAGTTTACCAGTCTGTTGCCATGGTAACAGAGACCGGTAGTAAGTAAAAGGGCTTTTTAACCTGACAGCAGATGACACTGCCGTGAAGATAAACAGCATATTTTATAAACTCTTTTAAGCTGCAGTGTATATATGTCCGTTGTATTGCGTTACGTTTAAATGCATTTGCACACCGGAATAGGGCAAAGTACATGTGTGCGCAATACAGGGATATGGAGTGCCTGGCAAAAGTATTTGTTTTTCTTGAAAGTCATCACCATCCTCTGGATCTCAAAAAAAAAATACATACACATATTCTTAATAGGGGTGCACAATTATGAATTAAAATGAATAACTGACAGGAATTACCTTTCATATTATTATAAGAAGAAGTCATTACATTTATATGAAAATTACATTGCTTTCTCCTGATGTACTTGTTCAGTTCATTTTGAAATATCTGCACAAAATATATTTATTGATTGATTGTATTATTTGTCCTCTAAGTCTCTATCCTTGTTTTTTATGTTTCTTCTGCTGTATGCATCAGAATTTCCCCTTCGGATCAACAGAATTTATCTAATGCCATTGGGTTTGCTAGGATGTTGTTCTCGAACCTTGTAGTTTTAATGTGTGTGATGTGCAATCTGTTGGAATGAATGTCCTGAATTTCCCCTTGGGATTAATAAAGTATCTATCTATCTATCTATCTATCTATCTATCTATCTATCTATCTATCTATCTATCTATCTATCTATCTAAAGTTTATTTAATCTATAGCACATTTCAAGACACAAGGGGGAGCCACTTCAACCACCACCAATATGCAGCATCCACCTGGAGGATACAATGGCAGTCATTTTGCGTCAGGATGCTCGCCACGCGTTAGCTATTAGGTGTCCAGAGTGGACCAGGCTGTGATGGGCAATTAAACCAGGACACAGCACTATGTCCCCATCACACTGGGGCATTGGGATCCACACTTGGACTACAAGTTTGGCCTCCCCAGCACCTCCTCCAGCAGCACCCCAAGCTTTTCCCTAGATGGTCTCCCATCCGAGTCCTGGCTGGGGCTGAACCTGCTTAGCTTCAGGTGGGTGACCTGTTCTGAAGCACAGATGGCATAGGTTCCAGGTAAAGTTATAATTGTGTTTCTTAATCTCAGCTAACAGCACCACAGATCAATCACATACATACATGTATACAGTACAGCCGAATCTCCATTCTGCAAGAAGAGACTTGAAAATTAGTAAATGTGAAATTGTTAAATGGTGCATTAGTTATAAAAATAAGCATTTAGCGTTTAAAAGTGTGGTAATCCTTCAGTTTAGGCCCTGCAAAAATTAATCGCTTACATGTTCACTGTTACGTAACAAGACCTTAACATGCACCTTTTGGGGTCTTCTTAACACTAAGAAAGCATCAGTAGAGTGTTTTTTCATCTGGAGTGGTAGACGGGGCTTAACTGAGACGCATTTCTCTTCATTTTACATAATAACTTTACGTCCTGTGAATCCAAGTAGTTTTAACATCATGTCAATATGCCACACTGCACAGAAATGAATAACCAATCTACTGATGTTTGATAAGTGCTTTGGAAACCCAAGGAAGCCTTTGTACATAAAAGTAAATGAGTAATAGATGCATTTTTGCAGTACCTAAACTAAAGGGATGCCAATAATTGTGTTTTTATAACAAAAATACTGCATACTTTTAAAAATATTTCTGTCGTCGCTCTATTGTAATACAGTAAACCATATACAAGTAATAATGAAATAAAAATTAAATTTAACACCAATACCAGCAGCCATACCACCTGTACTTCAGAAGAGGTCATCCACCTGAAGTGTGAGACTGACCCAGAAATGCTTGGATCGCAGCTGGAAGAGGTGTTGGTGAGGCCAGCAGGGGGCGCTTACCTTGTGGTCTAAATGTGGACCCCAATGCCACCAAAGCAGCGATGGAGACACTATGCTGTAAAAATTGGTGGAGGAGATGTAAAACCAAGGCCTTGTGTCTCTGTGGTCATCAAAGATCCCTGGGCATAATTTGCAAAGAGTTGGGAGGCCATGGCTGAGTCAATCTGGCCCCAGGATCATCCTCTGCTTCTTATTGGCTATCTCTCAGCTATTGTGTGGTGAGCGTACTGCCACAAAAAATGGCTACTGTCCTTCATTCTGGTCCATGCAGCACATTGGTGGTGGTTCAAGTGGCTCCACACTATCTATGTAAGGCACTTTGAGTAGTGAGAGAAGCGCTATATAAATGTTAAGAATGTATTATTATTATTACTTTTTTATTTTTAAACTAATGTTCTAAAAAAAATAGCCATCACCACCACTTAACATTCAAAAATGTAAAATGAGGTAACGTTAAACATAGGAATGTTAAATTGGAATTCTTCTGTATTAAGAACACAAAGTTTCATGTGTATGTAATAACATCTAAAATAGCTGTATTGCAAGATTCAGAAGTGAGTATAAACACAGCCTGCGAGTTCTGTTATGTACAGAATGTAAACATATTAAATGTATTAATATGTAGAAAACTGAAGAAGTATTCAGATGGGAGCACGCTGTGGCATGCCGCTGCCATGGCCCTGGTGTCCGGCCCAGACTCCGTCCTCAAGCAGCTGTGTCAGGAACGACATAAGACATCTTTAAGGAGGGCAGCAGCACAAGCGTCTGCTTTTCTGTGTCAAACCCTCTTCAATATGTGCTGACACTTGCTTCTGTAGTTCTGCTTAACCAGAAGTCCGTTTTGGTGCATGAAGTGGCACTTGTTTCAGATCCATTTCAGTTTGGAATAAAGGTAATGCATCTTTTAGAAAAATAACTGTGGGCAGAGATGGCATGTCTGTGTGCCTGTTGATGAGTTTTTTTTAAACAGTTTAGCCAGGCAGATATTCGTTTACACTGTGGGTGACACAACAGGGTCTTGGTGACATCTGACGGTGCCGCATTGTGGTGTAAACAGATAATTGTAATTAATGGTTATCTGTGTCACTGCCTTAACGTTACTGGGCCTTGGTGCTGCTAGCTTACCTGTCATGCTCTATACATGATGAACTATGTGGTTGAACCTTAGACACCCGCATAAATGTCTGCTTGCAGTGCTGCATCAGTTTGCACAGTATGTTTTTTTTAGTCAGCATCATTGCTACTGAAAACAAAATAATTGCAAATTGTGGACAGTTCTCTTCATTATGACAGTAAAACTTAATAACTGTGTCAGGTCCACATTACTTCTCAGTTTTTACTGATAGCTGCTTTAAACACGAGCAATCAATGTACGCTTTTTTAAAGATGGGATCTGACTTCTAAATATACGTTTAGCATTTAGCGTGTCCTGTGATGTTTGTGCTACTAACTGGCCAGTACTCTCACTCTTGTCTGCGACTGACTCTTCAGATTCCCAGCAAAGCAGGAACACTAAATGGAATACAGTAATAGACAGCAGCCGTAGTCACAATTAATATATGATTAATCATGTAGTCCTACAACCTAATACTTATAATAGTTTATTTTTAAAGCCAAAGTAAATAATTTGTCAAAACTATACAGTGGATTCAGACCCTTTCACTTTGTGCATACTTTATTGAGCTGTAGATTTCATTTTAAATGGAAAAATTTGCCAGTTTTGCCCATCAATCTACTCTTAATATATGTGTATCCTAGGAGTCATATTTTTGACAAAGGTCATAGAGAATTAGTTGTAAATAATCCACCTTAATGAAAGGATAAATGTCTGTGAGTCTGTCTGGCTGGAATGACACAGTCATTTCAAAAGATGGTGCATCACAATTTTTTTTAGAAATAAAATGCATTGCATTTGTCATTCCAACAGAGAGCACTTCACAAATATTAACACTGCTTTTATGAATCCCATACCAAGTGGCATATAACAGACACATATGCGTTACATGGTGCACTGCAAGTGTTAACAATGAGGTCTATGTTGATTACTGAGGTTTCAATCCGTCTTAGAAAGCTAATGTAGTTCAGCAAACAGAGGAGACATGTTCCTGGTATTTAAATCTAGTAGGCATCTGTGCTGAATATTTTTAATCTTTTGCAACCTTTGAGAAGGTTAACTGCACCGTAAAGCACTGCAGTAATGTGGGTGATGTAAGTCTGAAAAGTGCAGCTGAAGTCCACATATGTGACTCTTCACACCAGCTATTTCAAAGTTTGATCGCATTACTATTCTCAGTTCAGGGCCCTGTCTCTCAAGTCAGTAACCAACAGTCCTTTGCATTGCATATGTCCCAATTTTTAGTCACCCACTGAACTAACACACACGTCTTTGGAAAACCAGTATATCTGAGTATAGTGGACTTAATGGCAGAAACCTGACATTCATTCATTTTGTTAGTCTGGGAATGCAGGATATCATTATAGAGTATGTAATTTAGAAGAAATGGATATCTAGCTCTGTGTCGTCAGTGTAAAAATGCAAATTAAGACCAAAGTGATTAATCACTGCACGTCTGCATTTTCAAAAGTGAATGGGCCAGCATTGAAAACTAAGGGACCCTTGACATTATGACTACTGTCAGGTGAAATTCCCATAGAGACAGAAAATTTCCTGTTGGTGAGATGCAATAAAAATCTGTTCAAGTGCAGCTCTTGACACCATTGCTGTGCGCCCTAACCTGCTCAACAGCAAGAAATGGCCACCATATGAAAAGCTGCATGGAGGACAAGTCATATCAAAAGCGAAAACAGATCCTTGATCAACCGCCAAGAGTAAATTGATTAGTTTAGAAGTACAGTATAAAGAGCTCAGCTTCTGAGAGGTCAGCTATCAGGACTATATGCCTCTGTGAATTTGTGTGTGTTTTCACATAAACACATTACAGGCATATAAATATACAGTATTTAGTGTAGTTGATATTCACATTGTACACTTTGTAGCTCTACAATGGACTGAGAAAGTCTTCTCACCCATTAACTTTCTGCACACTTTATTTTGTTGTGAATTTGATTTTAAATGGATACATCTGCCATTTTTGCCCGTCAATCTTCACTCAATAATCTATAGTAATCTATTCTTTCAGAATGATTTGCAAATTTATTAAAATTCAAACACTAACACGTCTTGTGTGAATAAGTATTCAGACCCTTAACTCAGTAATTAGAAGGCTACGCTCAAGCTCAAGAATCTTGAGATTAGTTGTTAGAATCCCTTTTGGCTCCAATTCCAGCTTTGAGCCTTCTCGGTATGTCTCTACAAGCTTTGCGCACATAAATGTAGACAGTTTATTTCATTCTTCCAGGGAGATCCTCTGAAGCTACATTAGAATGGATGGGAAGCTTCTAATTACTGAATGAAGGATTTGAATATGTCACTTTGTCACAATGGGTTAATTGAGTGAAGACTGACGGGCAAAAATGGCAAATTTATTGATTTAAAATAAAATCCACAATACCATAAAGTGTGCAGAAACTGAAGGAGTCTGATCACTTTGTGAATCCATTGTAGGTTTATTAGGTCCTAATTGTCGCATGTTCAGAGTACAGGAAAATTTATACTTGAATGTGCTAATTAGCATTTCTTAAGTTACTGCAGTGCAGAGAATTTATGTTCATATTTAAGATTGTTTTTATTTTCATACAAAAGAAAAAGCTTAAGAACATGTTATAATTTGTGTATTTGCTCTGTCATTTGAATTTATTATGCTTTTTTTATTTATGAATGTCTAATAATAAATAAAGCTACACATACATTACATTTCTTATTATAGAAATATTGTATTGTGTAGCCCGATTTGCACGGGATAAGCCTATGGTCTCATGTCTAGTGTCTGGTGTCCCCCAAACCCCAAATTGAAGCCCCTCACTCTTTATGCCAGTCTGCGGCCAGCCTGCTCTAAACTGCCCATTCCGTGTGTGACCCCCGGCTGGTGTTTGCCCCGCTCAGGTAATTCTTTGAGGTCTTGGACTCTTCCACACAAAGAGAGCAGTGAACACCATGAATGATAATGGTTGTGCCTCTGCGCCTGGTTTAAGCAGATACACAGCTTGCTGGGCTGTATTAAGATGCTTATCTCTCGGCAGTGAAGCCTTTAATGTGATCAGACAATGGCAGATTAAGGCCCCTCCACCACCACCACCACCAATCTTGGAATTTGCACACACATCCTTGTGATTGCACACATGAGGTTTGCTCTTTTTGGATGATGGCTCCTTAAATCTCTCTTATCTCTCTGTTCACACTGTGTCACTTAGTTCATCTTGCCCGGCCCCTGGCCTTTATCTGCTCGTGAATCAAAGTTAGCTCCTTGTGCTTGGAGCACAAGACACACACTGACAGCTTGACTGCACCAACAGCTGCCAGGGAGGGCTCACAGAAATATTATCATTCATACCAACCCGTAGTGGACAGGTGTGTCAAGCCATGAGCAGCATCAGCGTCCGTGAGCTCAAATCACTACATGCAGTATGTCACATCTATCCTAATCCACTACAGCGGTGCCATTTCTGTTTTATACTTGTAGTGATGGATCAGCACGCCGTAACCCAAGCAGACTTTTTAACAAGACCAAGGGCTGTCCGTACCCTGCTGTGAAAGTGGAATAAACCTCAAACTTGACGGAAGAACTTTCAGGCCATCAGTCGCCCTGTGGATTGAATGTTGTGCTCTAACAAGTGCTTACTTTCTTTTTAGAGGAGGACCCTCACTTATAAATAAGAACTAGCTAGTCACCTAAGTCTGCTCCTTTCCTGATGGGGAGAAGTCCATAAGATCCCTTTTCTTGTTTCATCAGGTATGACACCGGGATGTGTCCCCAGCTGCCCTTTTATAGGTGAATTTGTGCTGTAGTGCTTTAGTAGAACGCTTGTAACACACTGTGCAGTTTTTAGTTAGGGGACACTTGGCCTAACTTCACCCATCTGCACTCATCTCCTCTGTTAACGAAGAACAGGCTGCCATCACCAGTCTGCAGCTTGCACTTCAAATCTCAGATAATGTGCAGCTTCAGGAGTCATGAGGGCACCTTTAGGAGCTGGCGGGCTCTCACTACCAAAAACATTAATAACATAGCACAACCCACTTCAAACTCGCTAGGGAGCTGGAAAATAAACTGGTGGCACTAGTGTCCCAGGTCAGGGTGCTGTTTCATCACAAGGCTCACTCATGCAGACTCGGGGCCAGAATCAAATCATCAGTTAGCTTAACACAGACACTCCTCAATCTTTAGTCAAGTTAGAAGCTTTTGGTATTTTTGTGTGAATTTGAGAGCAGAACTTGTTGTTGTCTGTTTTTTTTATAATACTTCTGCATTTCTTCAGCTTCTGTAAAAAGCTAAAGTTCCCCTTTGGGTCAAATAAAGTACCATGTAGTGCCTTTCATATCTAACCGTTGTGGTCCCGGCCGGGACGCCCAGGAGGACTGGAGGAGGGCTTGTGCCTCCTCCAGACCGCGAGGGGGCGTCCGTCCTGGTTATGTTGGGGGCCTCGGGTAAAGGGCTTGGAAGCCCAGCCCTGTAGGAACCCGTGGCCACCGCCAGGCGGCGCCCCGGTGCTGGAATATCCCGTGTGGTACCCGGCCGGGACGCCCAGGAGGACCGGAGGAGGGCTTGTGCCTCCTCCAGACAGCGAGGGGGCGTCTGTCCTGGTTATGTTGGGGGCCTCGGGTGAAGGGCTTGGAAGCCCAGCCCTGTAGGGACCCGTGGCCACCGCCAGGCGGCGCCCCAGTGCCTGAATATCCCGGGAGCCCAGCACTTCCGCCACACCAGGAAGTGCTGGGGGGAAGACGACAGGGGACACCGGGTGCGCAGCCGGCACTTCCGCCACACAGGGGCGTGGCTACAGGGGAATGCCGGGAAGCAGCTGGACCCCATCCAGGTTCCTATTTAAGGGACTGCCTCCCTCCAGTCATTGGCAGAAGTCGGGTGGAAGAGGACGGAGCTGGAGGGAGGACTACAGGCGGCCAGGAGAAAGGCACGGGAACTGTGTGGCCTGGACATTGGGGGAATCGGTGCTGGAGGCACTGGGGTTCATGAGTGCACAAAAACTTGTACATAGTTGTAAATAAACAGTGTGTTGGGAGTAACAACGATGTCCGTCTGTGTGTGTCCGGGCCAGCGTCCACACTGTCTATCTATCTAGTACTTTAAAGCCTGTGCTGACCACATTTATGGGGTCCTCTGTCACCTGGTCAGTCTGTCCCTAAGACTGCAGAAAGTGTCACTGCTGTGGAAAACACCCTGTATTGTAAGGCAGGCACCTCTTCACCTAATGACTACAGACCAGTGGCACTCACGTCTAACATCAAGATTGGGCACAGGATTTAAACCTGATACGTTATACAATAGATATATAGATGTAAAAGACACTATATAATAGATTTATAGTACTTTATTTGACTTTATGCAGAAGAAGTAAATATATGATGTAGGTCTGTGGTCATTAGGTGGAACTGGAACAGCACTATCCAGTGCACCCTCCTGCCGCAGTGCCAGTTTGCCCAGAATCCATTCTTTGCATTGGTGACTTTCTCAGAATATGCAAATATCTGTGAGTTTTATACATTGAATAACCAAGTTCTTACTGTTTTCCTGCCTGGGATAGGTTCCCACTTCCCAGCCATAGATGCCCAAGACATGATTCATCTACAGAAGGCGCTAAAATGTAAGAAATAAGTTCAGGAAATGAATCAGTGATTGTTTGGGTGGTATCATTAATGTAGAGCAACAAGGTGTAATTTACTCAATGAAAGTAACATCTGTTTATTAAAGCTGAGAAAAGTCAGCGCAGCTTTAACAATTACATGGTGGTTTGATTGTGAAATCTGTCAGCGTAATTACTGATATTTTAAATTCATTATCAAGTGAGAATATTATTTCATTGACAAGAATGTTACCATTGAGCTAATGAGCTCTTTGTGTTTTTTGAACGGTTGAGAGACTTCAAACCTGTCATTATAAGCAAAGCTGGCTCCTAGTTTCTGCAGTTTGCATGTTCTCCCAGTGCTCCTTTGCACTTCCCCTTACAGTCATTTTGTGAGTTTGATTGGCATGTCCTTCGTTAACATGCCACACTATCTGTTGTTTTATTGTCACTGTACACCAATATACTGAATCCTGCTGTATTAGATAAATTTGGTTGAGAACGGGCTATTCAGCACAGCAAAGTTTGCCAGTCCTGTCCACCTAATGTATTTCAACATGTGAAGTTCCCATGAGGTCCCACATCTACTGCCTGGTCCTTAGTTTGATGCAGTCCAGTACTTAAAAAGGAAGGCACAAAGTGGCATTGTCAGTTCCTCTACTGTACTAAAGAAGGTTGAGTGACAGATAGTCTGCTGCGGGGGGCCACTGCAGTCTGGAGGATGGGGGACCTGCAGTTGTCACAGTCCGACGCACAGACCTTAGCATTTTATTGTATAGTAGATATGGCTGACTTCTTGATCCTAGGTGACTTCCAACCCATGTCATGGTGTATTTGTTTTTGGTCCATTGGAGCAGTTAGTTAAGTACCTCACAGAGCATACTTGAACCTGCATATCTACCCCTTCAGTAACCATAGCGGAAATAATCAGACTAGAGAAATATGGTACACAAAGATGTATATAAAATGACCTTTTAAAGGATTAAAATGCAGCTTTCACCCCCAATATACGTTGTAGTCTCGTCATTTATACAGTACATACTTGTCCAGGCTGAAGAGAAGCTACTGGAGCAGTGCAGTCATTGTCCAGTTCTTCAGTGGGGTGTGCTAATGATTGTACATCTGGATCAGCAAAGTACAGGAGGCATCTTCTTGTCGATGGCTTGTAGAAGGTCCCTCACCATTTTAAATACTCACACATTTTGCATATTTAGTGAGCTTTTTATGAAACTTGCCAGGTATGGGTGACTGTCATCTGACCTTATGTTATATATGGATGGTGCTCTTCTATGGCCCAAATAGCATCTTTTGCTCCTCTCTGTGCACCAGCTCTTAAAGTGATAGGTTGGGCCTCCTTTAATCACTTACGGTCCCTGTCTGAAAGAACTGTCCTCACATCTGCTGTATGTATGCAGTAATGGACAACAACCATGGGCTGGGGTACCTGCCGCCTTTGGCCCCATTTAGTGAGATTGGGAGAGACTCCGCATTAAGGCTGTGTGCTTCCCCGACTCCCTAGATGGCTGCATCCCTGGGCTTTGGTACTCATTCTGACACCCATGGGGAATGCTGGGTATTGTAGTCCAGTGGGGCAGCCAGGGTGTGCTGCAGTGAGTTACACTCCCTAGTTTATGGGACTTCGTTATGACCCTGAAATGCTTCCAACAAGTGATGCCCTGTCACTGGAAGTACAGTACTCCTAGTTCTTTATTAAAAACAACTGCCTTGAGTTGTCCAGGTAAGTCAGAGCCAGGAGAGGAGACAGGCAACCCTCACCTGGGAGGAGCAGCAGACGAGAGAAGAAGAGTGCTTGTGATTGTAGTATGGAGGTATTTATTTAAAATAAAAAAAACTTTAATGGAACCCAGGACTTATCTGTGCATTCTTGGTTGGGAATCTGTGGAGCACCATGTTGATCATACAGTAATTCTAACACAATTAGGCTCACCAATCACAATTATCAAAGAGTTATTTTTCAATTTTGGTTACAGCAAACCCTCCTGGTGGGTCATGAAGACAATTACCAAGGAAAAAGTGTGATGCAACACCAGAAAGGCTGCACTGAAGGGCCTACTTGGCAGTCTTATAGGCTGAGGAGGGCGGTCCTTCAGTGGTGACATCAGCGTGGCCCTGCCTCTTGGGTGGTTCTACCCACAACGCCAAAGGAACATAGGAGAGCAAACACAAAATACATAGAAACTAAATAATAAATTAACTGTTAGTGTGTTTTCATAATAAATGAAAACATCACCAATAACAGAAAGGACAAAAGAAACGAAAATAAGAATAAGCCAGGGAGTACTCCTACCCGTTTACTTGTTTTGACTTTTATAACAGCACTGGCTCACTTTAAGCATTTAATCCTGTCCGATGTACAGTAAGTTTCAGTGGGTTCTCATAAGTTCCTAAGCAGTTAACGTTGCCATCAACTAATTCATTTTGTTTTAATACAGTGCCTTTCACGACACGCCGCAACATTCAAACTGTAGCTTTTGTTCAGCCAGCTAACACTGTGAGCCAAGATGCTGTGCCTCCATATGCTCCATGCAATTAATTTTTCAATCTGTGAAATGTGTATGTCGGCAAGAACGTCATTTTAGGTTTTTGGCTCCATTTAAGGTACTTAACGAACGCCTTTGATGCAGATATTAATAGTGCTCTAGTAATTCTTGCCAAGGTCTCGTTCTCTTATGAAGGAATTCATATGTGCGCACATACCTTCTGATGTTTGTGACTTTGAAGTGTGAATCTTGTATAACTTTCACATTTTAATTAAATTTATAAGCCATTCACGTAGTGCTATTTATAATTACCACTGGTTGCTACTGAGCGGTTTTGAGCTTCTTTTAATTATGAATTGGTTATATTAAATGCCGGCAAACGTATAGTTACTCATTTCTGTGTTAAAAACCACAGCGTCTTTCTGTAATTCATGTTTGTGCTACAATACAGCAAGCAGCACATATTGGATTTTTGGCTCTGTGGTAATATTTTGCTGTACATAGTTTAGAAATGAATGTGGAATGACAAAACCTCGATTGTTTCGGGAAGTTTTTATGACACTGCAATCGCTGTTTCCCATACTTCACAGAGCTGCTTGCTTCAATTCAGGTTTCCAAGCTTCAGAAAGTGATTCAGTTTTCAATTTTTCTAGATAATGCCTGTTTCATTTATGAATATACTCATCTAAATTGCATTTGTTTTATCTTTCTGTGCTTGGTGTTTCTGTTTGTGATGTGCCTTCCTTAGGCAAATGTGAGCAAGGTGTTTGGATAGTTAAATGCTGGCCCTTAATTATATGAGGTGTGGCTACTAGGGGGTGCCCCGAACACCAGGTGAAATTAAAATGATGTTTATTACAGAAGTGTATCTTGCACAGGTTCGAGGCAATCCAGTACCATATGCACAACTAATAAATGAATAAATAGGCAAATGCGCACCTCCGTCTCCTTCACTCCTCCTTTTTCTTATTTGTCGTTGACATCTTCCCGACTCTGACCCCCTAACGAATGGAGAAGTTCTCTTTTTTATCTTGTACACCTCCATAGCGGCACCCAAGGACCCAACAGGGCTGTCCTTCCATACTACAACCCTGCATGTGTCCAAGCTGGGCTCCCGTCAGCAGAATACTGCCACCTGCCATGTTGGGGGATGAATTTTCTCACCTTGTCGTTATGGGTTATTGAGTGTAGATTGTTGGGCAGAAATGGCAAGCACAATAAAGGGTGCAGAAAGCGAAGCGGTTCAGAACACTTCCTTATTCTACATGTATGAATATTCACTCTGATCTAGAGAACCTCACAATAGAAGCAGTTACGATATCAGGATGCATGTGTGGGTGCCTTCACTAGTATGGCACCCTATGCAGGGTCATTCATCATATCAGGTGCATCTGTAGTTCTCAGAGTAGAAGTTCTTTCTGCATCCAGCACCCCATGCAAAGAGAGAAATGAGGAGCCACTTAATCTACCACTTAATCTGGGACACTAGAGAGGATGAGTAAAATTGTGAATCTTAAAATTGTGATGACCACATTTAGCTACAGCCACGTATTGAGTTCAGGCACAAGACACAGTTACAAATGCAGGATGGGTTGAAGACCCCAAATTTCTGTTAGGACACATTTATTGTCTCACCAATCCGTACTCTCTGTGTAATTACTCTGTTGTGCTGTCATTTGAATTTATGTGCAATTTGTGCTTCTACAGAGAATTTTCTAATGTGATTGACAGTTATTACCCTGGTTATGTGTGTAACATGCTGAAAAGAGAGAAATAATAAATAAAACTAATGTTTTCTAGTAAACAATACAAATAAATCTCTTTAATTCCTGGATTAAGTAGATATGCTTCAATCCCATTTTCCAGGCTCAGTGTCAGTAACGATTTGACAAAAGAGCCAATGTGCAGTCATTGCTGGCACTACATGCATTGGTTCTGCTTTCACACGAAAATCCCGTTTGTTTTTTGGCTTTTGCATTTAGTAGCCTTGACTTGTTTTGTGGCCAATTCTCTTTGTCTTCATAGGCCGCAGGGGACCCTCTCAAGCTTTTGCCTAGAATTGTCCCAGAGAGACCCAAACTTTGGTGAGCAGTGTCACGATCAGGTCCACATGATTTTATTTTGTAAACTCTAATGTCTTGACCACTGTCTTCAGGTCCTTCTATCACCGTCATTTTGAGAATCATTGTTAGCGCTGCATTCTGCGTCTCTACTGTTATGGCTTCATGGGTCGGTACGACGGGACACAAGGCTAGCCGGGGCTCATTTTGTTATATTGATCTGTGGATACCACCTCTTAAAAAGAAAAGAGAAAGGAAAAACAGGAATTCTTTCATTTTTTTTTGCTTATTACTAGTTTCGCTCAATTTGATGCATTTGCCTGCTTTCCTTGCCTGTTCTATTGTTAGGGTTAGGTAGATAGTTTTATTTTTATTAATTTTGGTGTTAATTTTTATGCGCTTCTGCTGGTTAGCTCATTAAAAAAAAATCACATGTTGGTTCCTCGGGAGGACAAACAAAAGGTATGTCATTAAATAGACAGGGAGTTGGGAACAGGAGGGATCTCAAAGTGGCAAACAAAAGTGCTGTCTTTGACATTCCTATCTGATGGGGTTCTTGTTGCATTTCCCCACCTCAGACACTCTAAAGCCCACTCTCTTTCTTACCTTTAACAACACCTTCTGCCCACTTCCTCCTGGGCTCACTTCTTCCCAACAGTCGAACAAATGTTCATTTTTCTTCTCCAAGCTCAGCAACTTTTTAGCTTTAGCCTGTGACAGCTTTCAGGGTCCTTTTTGGTTCCCTTAGAATCCAATCTAAGTCAAGGGCTGGCTTACAGTTGGACCCGGGACACTGGGCTAGAGCTCATTGTTGAGGCTCCAGGTGTCACTAACATCTTATTGGCCTGAAAGAGCCAAGGAATCTATAGCAGTCCTTCTATACCGGTAAGAGTGCCATCAGTGCCACCAAGCACGCACTGTTCTAAATGGACATCCCGGCCCTTACTAAGACCATCCATCACCATTAACAGCACTTTGCAGAGTTGGTTGGCAGTATTAGTCCTTGAACCCAATCTTCCTTTTCTTTTTTTCAGGTAATGCCTGAGGCTGCTGTTCTACAGTGAGTAAAAGCCCCTCATTTTATGACAACTGCTGGCTGATGCTCTCCTCTGCTGAGCCTGCTTTTCCTCTGTTTCTTTGGATGGCTAAAGCTATGACTGCTACGAGCAGACAATCAACAGACTCTCATCTGAATCAAACTTTTCCTTTGGCTCCTCTCCGTACCTGGGGCTGCCCCTTAGCTGTTGTTTCCAGAAATACTTTCATGTGAGTATACCCCCAGACTGAATATTGAAGAATTAACTACTGTATGTGATTGTGCAATTCAGCTGCAAGTGCCCAAGTTCCACATCCTCTTCCAACACACAGTACCTCTATAGACTCTTACTCTAGTTGTTAATATGCAGTCACCTGCACTTGAGTTGCACCTTTGGGCAGAGTGGTGGCTCTGAGGCCAGGGATCTGGGCTGGTAATCCTATTACAGTAGACCCCCGCAAAGTCACGGTTCAGAGTTCACGACCTCAGTCGTTTGCGGATTTTTCCTTAGAACCTAACTAATAATTGTTAGCGGAAACCGCAAATATCCTCCATAATTTATTTATGGCTTATTTCATGGCAATACTGCACTGTAGAGAGAACACAAAGCAACCGTAGAGGACAAGGTGGCTTGTGATGGTGAAAGTAGCCAATATGAGAGCGTTATTCATTTCTCTTTGCTGCTGATTTGCTGCTGCTCTGTTTCGTATCTCCGGCAGATGCAGCCCAGCAATCCCACATCATAACAGTTTACTGCGTGTCGCTATCTCTAGTGCTTCGCTGAGCGTTCTCGTGTTTTGTTTCTTCTTAAAGCCCTAAGATGCTGCCCAAATGCCCTGCACCTTCTAAGGCTCCTGTCAATGAACCGAAGTGACAGAAAAAGTTTAAGACACTCCACTAGAAGGTTGAACTACTGGGTTTGCTCCAGGAACAAAAGGAGCTGTAAATCCTCTGCTTTGCTGTGCAGTCATTATCTCTTACATACCTTCATCGTACTGCACAGCTAATTCACCATCATCTTCAATCAGTATCATTCATTATTGGTGAGTACCTGTACATTTTCATTTATTACGTATTTACCCTGCTTATACCAAAGAAAATGAGAGCACATACCAAAGAAAATGCGCTTGCATGAATTACAGTACACATAGGGGTAACATCTGTATTTTACATTCTAGCTCTGCGGGAGACATAGTAGTACGTTGCTGTACAGTAGACGGGTTTACCTTTACATTCTTTTTTTAAGGTAATGTATTAAGCTGAGTTTGAAATGAAATTAAAGTATTTTGGGGCATATTTAGGGTTCAAACTATAAAAACAGGCATTTATAGGCATTTTTTTGACCTCATCCAAAATTCGCGGTTTTTCACAACTCGCGGGTGCTCAAGGAACGTAACCCCCACAAATTTCGGAGGTCGTCTGTACTGCCACAAGGGATCCTACTCCATCAAGCAAGGCCCTTTAACTGAAATGGCTGACCCTATGCTCTGTCCGCCCAATGGTCTTGCAAAAAGAGAATTTCCCCTCGTGGATTAATAAAGTACATCAAATCAAATGTTTCTATCCACATATGGTTTCCTTACCTTTATTGAGGTGTCATTTTAACTGTTATTATTAAAACATTCTAGTCTACTGACTAATGCATGGTACTTCTTCACTGCTTTATTTCAGCCAGGGTTCCTCCCCAAATGTTTCCTTTATATCTTCTTTGTTCACGCTTGGACCTTTTGTTTATGTTAATATTGTGTATTATGTTAGAAGTGTGTTATTACTGATGTATTTTATTAGCTTGCGGCATTGTTTGATTACTGTGTGTATAATCTGCCTTTGCTATGTGCCTTGTGTTGTGTGGGTGTGGCTGCTGACCCATCACCGCCAGGGACTGTTTTCAGCCCTGTAAAGGCAACGCATTCCCACAATTCCTGGTGGTTCGTTATGAATGCCTTTGGGAGTGTTTGGTGAGTTACTGGGATTTTTCTCTGCTTGTTTGAATCTGTGCTGTTTTTTGTGTCTTCACCATTGGATTTTGTTTTGGGATTTTGTTCACTTGAATTGCTTTGTGTTTCTGGCAACTCTTCTTTGCCTTGTGTGCTCTACAGAGCTTCATGTATCTGCAGAATTTTATACATTGTAAATTGTAAAGAAGACGTGTAAAAAGATTACCCGCTGTGGCAACCCCTAACAGGAGCAGCCGAAAGAAGAAGAAGCTGTAAATTGTAAAGATTCTAGGTGGCCCTTTTTGTAACTAGCCAGTGTCTGATGGTAAATCCCTCCAGGGGGCTTTTTGGGACTCTTAGTTATAACTTTCACGTGCCCATCAGTTTCAGTGCTGTTGCTAGTGTGTGACCTACCAGCGTAGTCGTCTGTTTGTGGCATTTCTTCACAAGTGTTCATCTGCCCCTCACTAGCTCCATTTTCATCATTACAAGCCTATGGTTTGGGACGGACTCTCCTTGGTTTCATTTATTGGCAGCGATAATGTTATAATACGTGTCATTTTTGTGTGTTTAACTTCATTTTGATGCAGTTGCCGATGACGGTGACACTATATAAATATGGCTGCGTTAACAGTGAAAAGAATCCTTCAGGTGGATAAAAAACCAACACCAATCTCTCAGCATCACGTAGGCCAAGTACTAGGTGCTTTTTGGGTTTTCTGATTCTCTTTTTTGACTTTGTCTTTGACTTTGATTTTTGTTTTTGCCCCTGTGCTTTATTTCCTTGATATGTGTTGATCCCTCAGTTTCGACCTTTAGCCTGGCAGTAATTGCGATTTTGGTTAACATTGTTTTGTCCTGGTTTTTTAGTTGCTCACAATAATCCAGGAGACCCTGTCTTACATCAGACAAAGCTTGCAGTATTATCTAATAGTCAGGGAAGTGAGCTCTCAGGCATGCTGTTCATAATTTGGAGGAGCAGATCACTTCACTTTCACTCCTCATATTCTGGTGAGGTTGATGGTGGAAACCCACTGAGGTTGACAGTCCGGGCTATTCTATCCTCTGTGACTTTTTCCTGTCATGTAATGTGGTGGTTGAAGTGGCTACCCGCTCACTATGTAAAGTGCTTTGAATGGTGAGAAAACTGCTATATACAGTAAATAATCAGTAAAGTTCTGTATTTATTTGTATTTTGTGTTCTCTATTCAATTGGAGTTCTTGTTTTTCAAATTTTGTGTATTTTCTGTTATGTTCATAATTGTGTTCCTCCACTCCTTGTGTTTTGTGGATGGAGCTGCATGAGGCGCAGGCCACCTTGATATCACTCCTTCTGAGCCCCTTCTCTTTGGCTATTTAAGGCCAGAGCAGAGTAAACTTGGATTAGGAGATTATTGAGTTTGTTTGTAGATTTGTAAGTATTGCCATTTTTCTTTGGATTTTTCTGGTTCTGTTGTCTTTCTTGATGTCATAAGGATTCTGTTTTTTGGATTTGGACTTGGGACTTGTTTGCTTTAAGATTACCTTTTAGGCAACTCATTTTGCCCATCTGTGCTCTTTTCAGCATTTCCTTGTGGTTTTCAGTTTTTTATCATATACATTCTTTATCTATAAAGATTCTTTGTTTGGCCCTTTGTGCACAAGCCAGTGGTTTATGGTCATCCTCCCTTTTTTGGGGTGTTTGCTACATTTTGGGAAATTCCTTGTTATTTTTCTGGGTCTCTGTGTTTGGTGCTTGATAGGCCAAAGTCTATTGGTTAATTTTGAGTACTCTGGACTGGGTGGGCGTCTTCCTGACCAGTCACTGAATCACCTAGCCAGCTTTGAGGCTATATTTTGGAGGTGTCACACCCATTTTGCTATTTTTCTGATTCTAGTACACAACACATCCACCCTGTCCTTGAGAACTCCTAGAGGTTTCCAGGCTGGTTGGGAGGTATAATTCCTCCAATGTCGGTCTTCCCTGGGCGATGTTTCAGTTGGATGTGCTTGGTGCAACTCCCAAGGGTGCTTCCTACTTGGAGTTTGCATGTTCTTCCTATGTCTGTGTGGGTTTCCTTCCACAGGCCAAAGTAATGCAGGTTTGGTGCAAAAGCAACTCTAAATTGGCCCCGTATGGCACAGGTGAGTGTGTTCAACCTGTGATGGACTGCCGCCCGGTCCAGGGGTTGTTTCTGCCTTGTGCCTGATGCCTACTAGGATAGCAACAACAACATTTATTTCCATACCATATTTTAATACAAAGAATGTAGGTCCAAGTGCTTGACAAGATGTTAAAGAGAAATCTAGAAGAAAAGAAATAGCATAAGATTAGCCAATAATATTAAGGAGTAAGTAACAAAATAAAAATAAAATATGGTCTTATAAAACATCTTTATATACAATATCACAATGTAAGTCTGTAAAGATGAGTCTGGTGATAAGGTCATATGGCCAGGAGGACAGAGGAAAAGAATAAAAAACTCGCATTAAGCTGTAGAAAAAAAAGTCTGCCTAGATTCCATGGCCAAAAGACAACCTAGCCCCCCAAGATCCATGATCTTGCTTTGCATAAGTGGATGGATGGATAGATGGATGCATAGTTTTCTTAGGCCAAAGGTTTTTCATGATTTTCCCCCGCTTCTTTGGGGACTAAAGGACACTTTAAAGCCTCTTCCTATTTTTTGAGCCTGTGAAGGCTGTGAGCCTGCCTTGTGAGTTTTGGGGCTAGGCTGCCGAAGGTGTGTCCCTCCTCTTTTGGGATCTGTCCTGAATGAAGTGCCAGTGTGGCCTTTGCTTTTGAGGCCTGCACCATTGTTGAGCTTTGTGAGTGGCACGGTTACAACACCAGTATGGCGGTGCCATATTTTTCATTAAGTTGAGTTTGTTCATTGGGGGCCATGGTTGCCTCTTGTCTAAGCGGGTGAACATGTGACTCAAGTGGAGGAGTTGAAGAACTTGGGTGTTTTTTTTTTTTTTTTTAATTATTGAGGTTAGAGGAATACCTTAACCTTTAGTAGCTGGACATGAGCTATAGTATTTTTTATGAAACCAGAAAGGCCAGTTGAGGGTTGCTGTTCTGTTTCCAGTAAGTGTTAGCAGACATTAGATTTGTGTCACAACTCTTTGGCTTGCTTGCACACTTTGGTAATGCAATATGCAATATGACAAGGAGACTGGAATGACGTTAGGGGAAAGCAGACAAATCTCAGCTCAGCTTTGCTCTGAACACTTACCACAAGTACATTGATGAGGAGCTTTTGTGTCCGTGTAGTGAGTAAGCAAAGGGGGCCATTAATAAAGGATGAAGTCCCTAAATGAAACAGGCGGAGTGAATCATGGTAAAAAGCGATGGCCTAGTTTGGCATAGTCTCAAACCAATGCACCCCCCCCCCCCCCCTTCCCATTTTCTGCCTGCACAACAATGACTCCCCAGCATTTGATTTGAAAGGCTGGGAAGTTGACATCTGTTAGAGATAACTGTGATAGCTGTTAAAATGCAATCTGTCCTGCTCGCCTCAGCCCTGTACAGCACTGCCTGGTGTTTAAACACTAAGAACAATGTCACTTAAACACTCACCAACGAGTGAACTTGCAACCTACCAGAGGTCTGCTATTGTGTGCTGAGATTCAGTGTTTGCACTGCCAGGGAGAGCTTCCATATGTGGCATTTCATTGTTTAAAAAAAAAAAAAATGCTGCCTTTCCGCACAGCAGGAGAGACACCTTATGTCAGCAAACATTTTAAATTACACACAAAGTGCCCTCAAGGCATGCTAGAACCACGCGTCTGAAAAATGAATCCAACTGCAGGCCGAAGTGACAATGTACATTAACACCACCCGGTATTCTGCAAGTTAGGTATGCTTCAGTGGAACTTTTACTTGTTTAATGAAAATATGTGGTAGAATATCACCCAGTAACATGTGTGTGTGCACAATTACGGAATGTATGACTGATTGCACTTTCATGCATTAATTCTGTAGAGTCAATGGCATTTGTTTGGTTATATTTTTCATCTTGTCATTTAATTTAGGTTGCACAGAGTTCATGTCTTAAAATAAAATTCTAGCATTGCTAAAACTGTTCACTTACCTTGTTCTGGGGTGGATGTCTTCTTTTACCTTGGTGTTACAATGGCTAGGGCTCTGGCCTCACTTCTCCAGGAGACTGAATGTGACTCCATGCTGGTGGATTCTGCCTGTTTAGGACTCCTGGGCTTGGACCATAACTGGATTAAGTCAGTCGAGTCAATGGAACATTAACATGTCACAGGAAACAGAGCCCTCCTGGGCAGCATTAGCTGGGCAAGTGCCAAGCACGCTTATCTGGCATCATGGCTGGGATGAGTATGGGACAAGACAAGGGAGCAGTAGGGGAAAGCTCCTAATTTTGTATATATGTATCCCCCATCCACTAAATGGCAGCATCCCAGCACTGTGGTTACCATGTGGAACCCTGTGGGGCATGATGGGAGTTGTAGTGCCAAGAATTAGCCCTGCTGGGTCCCATGGGTGCCGCCAGGGGATGGTTCAGGGATTCACGATCCCCACTTTTTGAAACTTCTGCCTGATATAAAAGTGCTTTCTTCAATCTACGCCATAGCACTGGAAGTACTCACACTACCAACATAAAAGGAAGCCATACAGCCTCTTCTGGGGATTCAGAGGCAGGAAGGAAACACTCTTTGGAGGGAACTGGATGGAGAGAGAAGAGATGGAAGGAAAAAACGAAAGAATATTGGTTCTACTTGTGCTTGTGTAGCCTGTGGGAAGCCTTTTGTGAGGTATTTTTATAATAAGAATCACTATTTTGAACTTGTGACTTTCTCTGTGTCAAATGTATCCAAGGTTTAGGCCTCATTGGTGCCCCCTATCTGTCACAGCTGCACGTCAAGAAGCAGCCTTAGCAGGGATATGATGCCGTCAAAAGCACATCTTATTATATGGGCCGCCTCTGCTATACACTATAGATAAACCATAATGAAAGACTTTGTTAAGGTGGGCCTTTTGTTAGTTGTCTGTGTCAGACGTACTCCTGGGAAGGAGTTGTTTGTGTCAACAGAATGAACGGATTGCATGAGTGGAGCTCAGTGCTTTACGGTTTTGATGTCCTCTTATGAGAGTTGACTTCACTGCAACTGATAATGACGAATCATTCTAGGCCGGTTTAGCAGGCTTTAGCCCAAGCCATTCACGTGTTGCCATTAAACCTTTCACCTGTAGCTGGGTTTATTTTCAGTGTTATCTCATCATTCTGAACTTTTTCAAGATAATTTACTTTCCACTAGCCAGGTGACAGATAGCAGACATTCTATCTCATGCCCTTCATGTACCTCTGGTACCTGCCCTCCATATGTTCATGTGTCTCTGCACTGGCACTCTGTCTCTCTAGTGCATTTGCGCAAAGCCTGCTTCTCAGACCATGTCATTATTTTCAAGCCACCTTGCTCACATCCTGGCCACTTTTGTACTTCCTGTCTTGCACTTCTTCTTTAATTTGCATCACCAAAACCAAACTGACCAATCAGATTGTTTTGAGGGACCGAAAACACACACACACACACACAGACCTTAGCATTTAATTGCATGTTACATTAACGTTTTTTTTTTTTTTTTTTTGGATGGCAATTCGATTTCTGTTATTTTTTTGTTTTGATGTTGCTTTAATTTAGTTGCAAAGTATTTGCGGTTTTTCTGGTGCCATTTTGTTTTTTCACGTGTGTGCCTGTTTTGTAATGGTCCACATTTATATGAATTTTACGTTTTATTGTCGTTTTTTGAATGACTATATTTCATATTCTATGTTATGTTCATAATTGTGTACTGTCCTTTTAATTGTGTCTCTATCCCCTTTGTATTGTGGGTGGAGCCCCAGGGGGAAGTGCCACCCTGACATCACTACCTCTGAGCTCTGTCATTGGCTATTTAAGGGCAGAGCTGGGTAAAGTCAGATTAGGAAATCTTTGTGCTTGCTTTAAGAGTATTTGTAAGTTTGGCTATTTTTATTGTGCTATATTTTAAGAATGATGTCTTCTGGATTGTGTCTTTGGGACTTGTTTGCTTAAGATTTCAGCATTTTTTGCCTATATTTGCTTTAATGACCATATGTCTTTATTTCTCTTATTTTTTAAATAAATCCTTCATTTCTAAAGATTGTTTGTTTGCCTTTTTTAAAGAAGGTAAGGGTTTACGGGTATCCTTCCTCTTGTGGGGCTATTATTATATTTTAGGCCTCACACGCATTTTGTTATGTTTGAGACTCCTAATCCTTTATAAATTCATTGTATACTGTCGTTAGGGTAGTTTCCTTTGAGGAATGGTGGAATGCTTGAATATAACGGAACTAAATAGTCAACAATGTTAACATGAACAGTGAGTAAAATAAGTAAAAATGTGAAATGTGTGCAATATACCACACAGATGTAACCAGTGGCTCAGATGACCTTTATACTGGCCCACCTGCAAAGTCTGTCGGTCTTCTGTGATGAAGGCGCTAACCATGTCGATGTGGGCTCATGTGCGTGATGTTGATGGTTGACCAACATCCTTTTGTGAACTTCAGCAGGTTTCACTTGCTCTGTTCAAAGAAATCTCAGTACAGTGTGTTGTTAAGCAGTGGTGCAATCCAGCAACAGAGTGTCTGTGTTCATTTGACCTCGGCTTCACCTAGACTAACAGGGCACTGCGCTACCCATAAGCCATCACGAAATGTGTTGTACTGCATCAGCTTCTGACCATTGCGGTTACTGTGTAATTTTCAAATTGTTGTTACGTTTTTGATTTACACTCGGATTTATTTATTCTTTGTTTTTTTAGAGCTCACAGTAAAAGGTGTTCAGAGTTCAGCATAAAGGTATTTGGTGCCGTGTTTTCTCAAACTTGGCTTTGGCCGAGAATTTTCCTGATGCATGACTAGCTGAAACCTTTTTTTTTCTGTAGAGATACATTCACAGTGTAGTTTATGTAATATAAAGGTCTTGCAACAGCAGTAACATTTGACTCAGACAAAACAAAGAAATCAATTTTGCCAGGAGAAGTTGGCTTGCACTGAAACAATACACCACTGGCAGTGTGGGAAACGTTCCGTGTAGATGAATCAGTATGTTTGGGACCTGCACAAAATAACCAACAAAGGGCGAAAGACAAAATTATTTGTCCTTGTCCTGGGTATAAAGGGTACCACTGTGACAGGAACCAATCACCTTTAGATGTGACGGGACTTCAAAAAAAGACCAGGAGAATCAAAAGAATCAATAAACGTGTTCTGCAATTTTTGTGATCATAAAGAACAGCGAGTCTGCGTTCAGTTTGGTTTTCTCTTAGCTGCTGATACTGTCGTGATGCTTGAAACAGCTTTTAAAGAGGAGGCTGTAAGTGAATCATTTCAAACAAGGGGAAATGTCAGTTGAATACCAACCGACCCTCCACAATTAGGAATGATGAAAATCTTGAAAAAGTTTGCAATGCAATTTAAAAAGATTGTCACCGTCGGACTGTTGAAGAGATTTCTGAATTGTCATGTGTGTCTCGGAGTTCTTGCCACCTTCCCTACTCACGTGATCTTTGCTCTGTGCAACTTTTTCTTGTTCCCGCATATGAAACAAGAACTGAAAGGTAAGCAGAGGAAGTCAAAGAAAAATCTCTGCAGGCCTTGGACAACATTCTTTTTCGGCGATTCCAAAAATGTTTCCACCAGTAGGAAAACTGTTGGGACGAGTGCATTCATTCACATGGAGAGAAATTTGAAGGAGACTAAAGTTTCAGTAAGTAGAAATTATTAAAACAAATTTTTCTTTTGGGTACCCCCTTGTATACAAAGGACAAATGAATGATTTAAGGACTGCACAAAGTGCACTTGTTTTAATGTTCTTTTGTTGTTGTGTATTTGTGTTATAATTATATGTAATTATTTGTGTTTGTGCAGTTGTTGTGTCAAGGGTTTTGGGGTTCCAAGACACACCCCCTAGAGGCCACAGAACATATGGGGGAAATGACAAGTTAAGGTCAGCAAATTAAGCAAAACATGTCATTTTAGAGTGATGAATAATTGTTCTTTGTTCCTTCATTCCGGGTGAAAAAATGTAAAGCAAAACAGGTGAGGGAAACGTAACATGGGACAGTCTCCATTTTGTCTTGTCTTACTGCCTGGTGGGTTTTGAGGCACCAATAAAACCAAATCTGTGTGTCATGCCTGGTCTGAAAAATTTATAAACGACATCTGCACAAGCTCTTTTCTGATATATTGTTCTTTGGGAAATTGCAGGTGGCAGTTGCACCTCTTGTACCCTCATGTGAATGCAGCCCCCCTCGTTACTGAAAGAAGAAGACGAAAATGGTCAGAACCTGTGCTTGGGCACTACACAATGGAAAAACAGTCTCTAGAGATGCAGCAAGAAGACACCTGGTAAGTAGTTTGGCTACCTTTATGTCTTCGACGCTCCTGTTTACATTAGGGATGCTAGTCTTCTGTGTCATACAGCAGTTAGATGGCTTGTGTCTTTGGCTGCATGCTTAATGTTCTCGGTGGATTTTGACTTTATATGAATGAAGTGAGAAAGAAGGCCAGGAGTTAGTAAAGGAGAGAGCGAGAACAGGGCAAAGGATCTCTTGGATTTGGTGAAGCTGGGAAGAGGCCAAGAGCTTTGCTTGGTGTCTTCATGTGGGTTTGTGTTGCAGTGTGTTAGCCTCTGCCATCCACTTGCTCTAATCTGAAGTTCTCATACAATGGACCCTGTGTGCGCCAGCAGGCTATAAGTGTTCAAGGCGAGGCATTTTTCATTTTACCTACTGTACTGTCTTTTTCTTGTCAGGTGTGAGACAACCATCAGGGAGTTTTTATTGCTTTTAACACTGGCAATTAATGTGCAGCGGAATGTGTTAGCTGGCTCCTGATTATATGGAAATTGTGTGTAACAATATGACTGTGAGTGTGTGTGTGTGTGTGTTTGCATATACAGCTTGTATAAGACTGTGTTTATATATCACTTCCTTCATAATCTGAATCAGAGTTGGGAGACATGTACAGTTGTGTTTGTGTTGAAATAAATGCTTTGTGCTCAAGTATCTGTCAGTAAATATTTGAATTTGTGTGTATATCTAAATATACTGTTTGCTATGTTAAATAGATATTATCCACGTTTACCTCTTACATACAGTACGCAGATCTGGTATACAGTACTGTTAATGTCCTTTCATTTATGGTGTACGGTCCAGATGCCCACTTTTTCTGTCTCTCCTTCCCAGGCTAAGGGGTGAGAGGTGTGGAGATAAGGATGACTTTAAGGTTCATCCTGCAGCTCCAGATCTTTGGTTCTATAGCACAGGGTTTGGTTACCTGTTGCTGGCCGCTGTCTCACAGACTTGTTTTCAACATCCCAAACCCTGCTTTGGCCTTCAGTGAACCCCAGCCCTCCCTCAAGGTGATACTCACGCACACCTGAACCCATGATACCAGAAAGATATAAGAATATAGTCCAAATCAATATTAAGTACCTGTAGTGTATTTATCAAAGCACAAGAATAAAATGCACAGTTAAAAAGGTGAAATGCAAAATATAAGTAATAGAAAAATAATATTCTTACAGCAGTTTGGCAGCGATGACACGGGCTGAGACCTTCCTCTCTATCTTCAGGATGAACTCTTTGTTATTACAAGTCTCACTCTGTTTATATAAGAAATGTTTTGTGCTCAGATCCTTCCATTCATTGATGAATTTTTGCCCCACCATGGACGTGGCCTTCTGAGGTGGTCCAACATCTTTCCCTTTTTTTAAGATAAATGGTTTCTTCTAGTATTCTTAAAGCATCGTTAAATTGTTCTTTTCTTTACATAAGTAATGTTTCCTTGTTTCTGTTTTCACTACACTTAATGTTTTATTTTATTTAAACACATTATTATAAATTAATATTCAGTGTATGCGGAACAGGACATCTACCTGAAGCTAAGCATGTTCAGGTCTGGCCAGTACTTGGATGGGAGACCATCCAGGAAAAGCTTGGGTTGTTGCTGAAGAAGTGTTGACAGGCAGGGAGCACTTACACTGCGGTCTGTGCAGTGACTAGGACACTGTGCTGTAAACATGGCACCATCCTTCAGGGAGACGTAAAACCGCGTCCCGACTCTCTGTGGTCATCGAAGATCCCTGGGCAGTCTTCATAAACAGCAGAGTGTACTCTGATATAATGGCTAAATTGCTCACCACAGCCTAATCATTCTGACCCCCTAATCACCCCCTGCCTCTAATTGGCTAACTCAGTCACACCCCTTCTTATTTGTTGTTCTTTCTTTTTGCCGTCTTGTATGAAAATGTTATATAAATTGATGTAGTTGTTGTTCACCACCTAATAGCTCATGTGTGGTGAGTGCACTGGCACAAAATGGCTTCCGTAGCATCATCCAGGTGGAGACTGAAGTGCCTCTGTGCTCACTATGTAAAGCGCTTTGAGTAGTGAGAAAAGTGCTATATACAGTGGTGCTTGAAAGTTTGTGAACCCTTTAGAATTTTCTATATTTCTGCATTAATATGACCTAAAACATCATCAGATTTTCACTCAAGTCCTAAAAGTAGATAAAGAGAAACCAGTTAAACAAATGAGACAAAAATATTATACTTGGTCATTTATTTATTGAGGAAAATGATCGAAATATTACATATTTATGAGTGGCAAAAGTATGTGAACCTCAAGGATGAGCAGTTAGTTTGAAGGTGAAATTCGAGTCCGGTGTTTTCAATCAATGGGATGACAATCAGGTGTGAGTGGGCACCCTGTGTTATTTAAAGAACAGGATCTATCAAAGTCTGCTCTTCACAACACATGTTTGTGGAAGTGTATCATGGCACGAACAAAGGAGATTTCTGAGGACCTCACAAAAAGAGTTGTTGATGCTCATCAGGCTGGAAAAGGTGACAAAACCATCTCTAAAGAGTTTGGACTCCACCAATCCACAATCAGACAGATTGTGTACAAATGGAGGAAATTCAAGACCATTGTTACCCTCCCCAGGAGTGGTCGACCAACAAAGATCACTCCAAGAGCAAGGCACACGTGTAATAGTCGACGAGGTCACAAAGGACCGCAGGGTAACTTCTAAGCAACTGAAGGCCTCTCCCACATTGGCTAATGTTCATGTTCATGAGTCCACCATCAGGAGAACACTGAACAACAATGGTGTGCATGGCAGGGTTGCAAGGAGAAAGCCACTGCTCTCCAAAAAAAACATTGCTGCTCATCTGCAGTTTGCTAAAGATCACGTGGACAAACCAGAAGGCTATTGGAAGAATGTTTTGTGGACGGATGAGACCAAAATAGATCTTTTTGGTTTAAATGAAAAGCGTTACGTTTGGAGAAAGGAAAACACTGCATTCCAGCATAAGAACCTTATCCCATCTGTGAAACATGGTGGTGGTAGTATCATGGTTTGGGCCTGTTTTGCTGCATCTGAGCCAGGACGACTTGCCTTCACTGATGGAACAATGAATTCTGAATTATATCAGAGAATTCTAAAGGAAAATGTCAGGACATCTGTCCATGAACTGAATCTCAAGAGAAGGTGGGTCATGCAGCAAGACAACGACCCTAAGCACACAAGACGTTCTACCAAAGAATGATTAAAGAAGAATAAAGTGAATGTTTTGGAATGGCCAAGTCAAAGTCCTGACCCTAATCCAATCGAAATGTTGTGGAAGGACCTGAAGCGAGCAGTTCATGTGAGGAAACCCACCAACATCCCAGAGTTGAAGCTGTTCTGTACGGAGGAATGGGCTAAAATTCCTCCAAGCTGGTGTGCAGGAATGAGCAAAAGTTACCGGAAATGTATACTGTAGTTGCAGTTATTGGGGGGGTCACACCAGATACTGAAAGCAAAGGTTCACATACTTTTGCCACTCACAAATATGTAATATTCGATCATTTTCCTTAATAAATAAATGACCAAGTATTATAATTTTGTCTCATTTGTTTAACTGGTTTCTCTTTATCTACTTTTAGGACTTGAGTGAAATTCTGATGATGTTTTAGGTCATATTTATGCAGAAATATAGAAAATTCTAAAGGGTTCACAAACTTTGAAGCACAACTGTAAATGTATAGAATTAAAGTATTATTATTATTAGGAATTATTTCATAACATATCAAGTCAAGAGCTCAGCTTCCTGTGCTGCATTTGCCAGAGGAGAAACACCAATGGAAAAGGTCCATTCCACTGTGCCAAAGTTCACAAGGTGGCATGGTCTTCAGCTGACATGAAGACCCTCTTGTTCAGATGATCGGCTCAATACTGAGGCTCCCCAAATTACCAACCACATCTTCACTGAGCTGATTTTAGCATTTTATTATCCGAGTCTCTCCATTCCATCCCTGGCCCTGAGCTTTCACCAATGGGCAAGGGTGGTCTGGTTTTCACAGCAGTATAATATACAGCACATGAGCAGATGGCTAGCCCTCTCCTCATTTTTTGCTGGCACAGTCTTTATATTTACCGGGCGTACGTCTGCAGGTTAAGCCACAGGTTACAAGTGGTCTTCTTCCTCTTTTTCAAGACTGGTCTGGATGCAGCCATTTTTGTAAAGCTAAGAGTGAGTGTTGCCATCTTCTTCTGTCCTCACTGGGCAGGTCCGGTCCTTTGGAGCTCCTACCCATGTGGCCCTGCAGCAGGATGACACGCTCACCATGTACTGCGCCCTCAAGCTGGTCCTTTCTTCTGAAAATCACTGAACCACCCTCTTCCTTCCCCACACTTTGTGTTTTTAAATGTATTGTGGTGATTATTTGGGATCAGAATTTTTCTTGTTTAAGTATTTATGCAAATATGCCATCCACAGCAGCAGCCTTTTCAATCGCCCGGTGTTTTGTACTTTTCTGAAATAACAATTGCTTTCTGCCAAGCAGCACCTTATCAGTAGCTGGTCCTGGGGACCCCATTTGCAGGCTGTGTTCTCCGTCCGCCATCTTCGCAGGTGACATTAACATATGCATGAGGTCTTGAGTGCAAACTCTTCACGCGTTACATTTCTAAATTGCTCCATTTCATGCACCGGTGCATTTATGGGGATGCACCCATGCAGGCACATGACTGTGCTTTGTATTCGTAGAAAATATATCTCCTTTGGCAGGTGGGGAGGCGGTGGCTGGGGGGGTGTCAAAGGAAGCAATTGTGTTTTTTTTTTTTTGGTTTATGAGAGTAAATAGATTTATAGGAAACACAACACAGCCTTTCAAATGGCTGCATTGGCTGTTCTTTGTGGGTTTCTAAACCATGGAAAAAAATAAAAATGAATAAGCGTTTATTTATGTTGGTGGAGATGCTGTTGATGGAGAGTCTCTCTTAATCAACATATATTTCATGAAGGCCTTTCTTTTCATTAACAACAGACAGACAGACCAAGCCCTGCGTATAACATTTTATGGTTTGGCCCGGGGGGGAGAAGTCCTCCGTTTTCAAATGGGTCAGGCCAATCTGAAATTGTCACTCGCTCTTCTGTGCAAAATGAAAGTGGAAAATTAAATAAATAAATGGAGGTCCCTCACAGGGATGGGGGAGAGCAGTGTTCTGTCCTTACATTATCATAATTCAGCTTCATCAGGCTGATTTCAGATTAGCTCCACATGACATTTATTTTAGTGGTAAATCCTTGCTGTGTATAGCACCTTTCACAGCTTTATGAAGTACAAAACTGTATAATAAAATGAGAATTCATATACAATCAATTAGGCATTAATATCCTGCAGGAGGGATTTACCAGGTGCCCAGTATAATTACAGACACTCAGACCTACATTCTGCTACCCACTTAGTGTATTCAGGGTCATAAAGGGCTGAGGCTTATCCTGGCCGCACTGGTGCATTAGTCCTTCCGTTTCTCGGGTAGCACCCTGCTAAAGAGGACCCTCTCCGCACACTTTGCTCTAAATCGTGTGCCAATTGTTCCTGTTGAGGCTGATTACGGGATTCTCTCAGTTCTGCTTTTACCCGCTTTTTGTTAGCTCAAAAAGGAAAACTGGTATGGAAGGCTAGAAGAAATTTGAAAAGGGTTATCTGGCCCCACGGGCTAAGTTAAACTCACATGCAACTCCAGCAGACACGACCCCTTAAACAAATCATGTAGGAACCCTGCTGTCTTCATTTAAATAACCAGTAATGTGGGCAAAACTCGCTTCTCCTCCAAGTCCTGTTTTACGAGTAGTTTGGCTTTGCAGCGTTTGCCCACTCGGTGCTCAGTTGTTGCACTGCTTTATGCAGGGCCTATGAAGAGTGCCCACCCCATGTTGTGCAACATTGAATCAAAGTGGATTTAATTGGCCTATGTTCACACTGACACTTTAACGTCAAAGTGAAAACAGATTTTTGGAAAGCACAACATCATTTAATACAGAACTATTCACCCTCTTGTGAGTGCCATTGAGGACGAACAGGTGTCCCAGCTGGCCGATGGCAGGACCTCATGCCACGTTGCAAGGCGCCAGTGGATGTCAGAAGCCCATAAAGCATAGTAGAGCAGCTCCATTCCCCATACGTTAAGTGGCAGTGGTCCTCTGAAGGCGTCCCAGCTTGGACACCTGCAGGAGTTCATGGGAAGTGTAGCCCTGTACAGGTCCCTGGGTGTCACAAGGGGGTGCTGATGGTGGAGGGCTGCCCTGGTTCCCAAACAAGACATGTCAGGTCACCGGAAGCATAAAAGGAGTCAATCATCACATGAAACAATGAACCTCTTTCTTCCCTTTCCGCCTCCAGTTGAGTGTTGCCTTTTGTACTCCATTATTTTGAATACTTTAAGTAATTATTTAATTATAAAGAAAAAATGTTATAAATGAAAATGAATTTTTATATCAGTTTTGTGCTTTTGGTTGCCATTATTTACCACCTTTTGATGCTTTTCAAAGTAACATATGTGTGGGCATGAAGATTTGATTGTAGCTGTGCCAGGCCCTGTCCTAAAAAAGTCGTCAATAAATACGTAATGAGTGGAGCAGGCCGAGAGAAAGAAAAAGGAGCAGCAGCTGGCAGAAAGAAAGGCGCAAAGCTGGGAAATGCGGCATGAGAGAGTGAGAGACAGGGATAATAAATCAGGCCTGTGACACACTCTGGTCTGTGTCGTTTTATCGGGCCCACACAGACCCTGCTCTGTGGGGCCGCGTGGCAAGATGAAATGGAACTTATTGGGCTATGTCTGTCATTAAATGGGTGACGAGCAATTCATTATTTATTTTATGGGGTCCCTGATGGACTTGGATGCTTATCAAATCGCCATAAAGTGTTAAGCTGTTAAAGAAAAAGAATGGGGTGGGGGGGTATAAAGTGTCCGGGTAAAAGGGGCTGTGCTGCACACATCTGATTCATCCCATTTCGATAACCTTCATGGCAGTCTGGAGAGAGAGCCAAAACTATTGATGCCTGAGGGACCCCACAAGCTTGGATGAGATGCCGAGCACTTTCTGTGCCTTCTGGCCTCAAATAACCTCTTCATTCTGAAACGTCTCACCTGAGCAAAACCAAGCAGGATGGAGAGAAAGGCCACAGCCATGTGACACGCGTTACAAAAGAGCACACGGTCGCTGTTTACCTTTAGAGTTCATCTTTCTGATATCTGCAATCAAAATTACAGGGGTCCGTGCAGACACATTGCACACACCGCCGTGGCATGCAGCAACTGCTTCTCATGTTGCTCTGTGCTTGTATGTTATTTGTTCGTATTTACTGTCCTTTTGACGTTTATAAATTTGTATAGTTTTTCAGTGAGAAATGTTTTATCGTTTCCTAACTCACTTAATCCAGAGCAGGGTTGTTTGTGCTGGAGCCTATCCATCCCATCTAAGCCAAGGGAGCCAGGCAGGAACAAACCCTGTGCAGTGCGCCACACACACTAAGCACACACTAGGTGCTACAGATTCCAGCTCTCCCTGGAGAATTCCTAGGCATTCCCAAACCAGCTGAGAGAGATAATCCTTCCAGCCAGTCCTGGGTCTGCTGCAGGGTCTTCGTCCAGTGGAATGGGCCTGGAGCAGCTCCTGGTGGGACCACCCAAACCACCTCAGGTGTTCCCTCAATCCAAAGGAATAGTGACTATACTCTGAGGCTCTCCCGAATTATTGATCTTCTTATACTAACAGAGTGTTCTCACAAGCCTTATTTCTACCACTTGCGATCTCATTCTTTCAGTCAATCTCCAGAGACTGGTGAACTGAGAGTTTTGTCTTTAAACTCATCTCCTGCTTCGCCACAATGGATGTGGACAGCGCCTGCAGAACAGTTGCTGCCGCTCTCGTCTGCTTGTTGATCTCCAAGGACAGTTGTTCCCTTTCACCTGGAGAGAGCAGTCCACTCAATGTTGTCGTGTAACACTCAAATATAAAACGGGGCGACTGCTTTTTATAGGCCCTGTATGTGATGTGGGGCAGAGAAAGTGAAACAGCCTGAAATAGGGGTTACCATTAGGAATTCTGTTTTGTACCGTAAATCAGATAACGTTTTGCTTTCTAAAAATTGCAAGAGAGGAGCATGTTGCCAGTGTGTCATATTATTACTGCAATAACAGCTTTTGCTTAACCTCTTTGGCGTTAAACTCAAGGCTGTCTGGTTTTGGGAATTATATATGTAAAAATGGTTAAGCCTGAGTTTTTCCCGAGATAAGTAGTTATGTTCCAGTGTACAGCATTAAGCCTGAGTAATGCTTGGGACAGTGGCCTGCTGCCATCTAGTGGATAAAATAACATCATGCTGCAAAAAAAAAAAAATGTTTCAAAGTGTAAATCATCAATATTGGTGAGTGGAGCAGAACCTTCAACCAAAACACACAATGGCATGTAAACAACAAACTGTAAAGCTAGTTTTATAAGAAAAAGCAACTGAACCATTAGTTAACAATCTGAATTGGTCATCAGACAGAAGTGCCGTGAAATACCTGGTGACTTGAGTCAAGTGAAGGCTCACCGTGGTGCAAGTAGGTGCTTGGAAAGAAGGTGAAGTGATTGTGATGGAGTGAAAGGACTCAAAAGACATCAGCGCTCGAAGTGGCGTTCACAATGCAGCAACTGACAGTGTTCATGCTGGGGAAAGTTGGATGTCAGTAAGCCTTGAGCTGTGGTAGTCTACCATAACACAAGGGGCGTGTCGATCGTGTGGGCCAGGCACTGACATTCTACCATCTTGGGCACAAAAAACTGAAAAAATAAAAATGTGCAAAGAAACGCGTCTACTGTCCTGATTGTGACGTCCAGCTGTACATTGGCGACTGTCTTAAAACATATCACACCAAGGACATGTACTAAATCCACAGCAGCAGAGCTGTGGACTGACTCCCCAAACCCTTAATCTATTTGTGTTGATATTGTGGTACTTGCATTTTTGTGTTACACATTTTTTCTTGTTGAAAAAAATTCAACGTTTTTGGCTTGTTTTTCTGGTGGGTAACGTAGCACTAAGGAGGTAAACTTTTGTTATAGCCCAGGAGGGGATCCCGCTAACATACAGTGTGCCAAGCCCAGCACAGCATGGGAGTCTGTCTTGGAGATGAACCAGTAAACAAATCACACATGTAATGCAACCCAAATGCTTGTCGTGATTTGATATGGTGTTGGATCCTCAAAGGCGGCCAGTGTTTATTTCCATCGTTAGGTCCGCTACCAGTGTTGTTGGGGGCGTGACCTCTGAGGACGGGACCATGCGTAATTGACGAGGTGGGATTAAAGGATGACTATGGGTGCAAAGCCTTATCTGATCTGTGGATACCAAATCTCTCAAGTTTAATTGTGTGCTCTTTTGGTTTTAATCTGAATCTCTTGTTCTGTCAATCACAATTATTGTCTCTCAGTTTTGTTTTTCTTTCTTTCTTTGTTTTTGTTTGAAAGTTTATCTGCCATTTCACTGACAGAACAGTGCTAAAGGGCTGCTGATGTCCAGTAGAGTTGTTCCAGTAGATGTTGCTCTACGAAGGTAACTATTTTGCACTTTTGGACACATTTACTCCCCAATATGTATGATATTTAACACGATACGATTTCATGCAATTACCTGAAGTGTGATAGTGGGGAAGCCAAAGGTTTGTGTCAGGCATATACTTACACCTGAATACCAGCAAAACCAAGGAGCTGGTGGTGGATTTTAGGAAACCCAGGCCCCTCCTGGACCCTGTGATCATCAGAGGTGACTGTGTGCCGAGGGTGCAGACCTATAAATACCTGGGAGTGCAGCTGGATGATAAATTGGACTGGACTGCCAATACTGATACTCTTTGGAAGAGAGGACAGAGCTGACTAAACTTCCTTAGAAGGCTGGCGTCCTTCAACATCTGCAATAAGATGCTGCAGATGTTCGATCAGACGGTTGTGGCGAGCGCCCTCTTCTACACGGTGGTGTGCTGAGGAGTCAGCATAAAGAAGAGGGACGCCTCACGCCTGGACCAACTGGTGAGGAAGGCAGGCTCTATTGTAGGCCCAGAGCTGGACAGTTTGACGTCCGTGGCAGAGTGATGGGCGCTGAGCAGGCTTCTGTCAATCATGGAGAATCCACTGCATCCACTGAACAGGATCATCTCCAGACAGAGGAGCAGCTTCAGCGACAGACTGCTGTCACCGTCCTGCTCCACTGACAGACTGAGGAGACCCCACACTATGCGACTCTTCAATTCCACCCAGGGGGGTAATCGTTAACATTATACAAAGTTATTGTCTGTTATACCTGCATTGTTATCACTCTTTAATTTAATATTGTTTTTTATCAGTATGCTGCTGCTGGATTATGTGAATTTCCCCTTGGGATTAATAAAGTATCTATCTATCTATCTATCTATCTATCTATCTATCTATCTATCTATCTATCTATCTATCTATCTATCTATATCTTGTGTTGGCTAATTGATGAACTTGCTATGAGCTGCTGTGCTAATGTATTTTGCAGTTTGTACAGACATTATTATTCAAAACAAAATACTTCACAGAATTTTTGAGGCTACCTTTTGTAAGAAGAATATAAAAAGTCAAACATGATGATGATATATTTTCATGTCTCTCTGTAGCCTTGTGTGTGCTTGTTGACAATGGTGCTTTGCAGCAAACACACCTGCTCATAAACACAGCACAGAATTTTACAAAGCGCGGGTTTCCTGTGTGGATGACGGCAGTTTTTCTTCTTGAAGTGTTCTGGACAGAAGCCAGCCAGCCGGTCCCACCTTGCAATAAGTAAATGTTAGCAAAATATGTGGCTGGCTTCCAGAGCGTGGTGCAGTGGATGAGAAGACGCAAGCAAGCAAGCATGGATTAAAAGCAAATGAGCAGTCAAGGCATTGAAGATTAATAAGAGATGTCTAAATCGAGCAACACTTGGGAATGTGCATGGAGTCAGTCCTCAGAGGAAAAACTGGTAGGCGTCACTGCATGGACCCATGATGTACGTAGCGGGCTCACCCTCTTGGTTGATGGGATGGTTTGCAACTTAAAAAGGGTTCAACAGTCGTATCCTAAATGTCACACCGCTTCTTTATTAATGAATTGGTAATTGATTCAACTCTTTCATTGATTAAGCAAATACATTGTTACACAGTTCTCTTACCATTGCAGCTTCTAGGTTGTTCTATTACTATGTGGTAGCGCCCCCTGCTGGATGTTACATGTGTTACTACATATGGCTTTTTAATGATTATTTTCTTTAAGGGCAGACAGGCAGAGTCTTTTTTTATGATGGTGTTAGCGCATGTAAAGAATGCATTGAAATGCACAAAAATATCATCTTTAATTAATAATTTATTTCTTTGTTTTTTTTTTCTATGGCTTCTTCATTGATTGAGTGATAGATAGGAAAGGCACTATATAATAGATAAATGGAGAGATTGATGATGATGATATACTTTATTAATCTGCAAGGGGAAATTGTCAATTCACAAATCCTTTAGGGGTCAGAGCGCAGGGTGAGCCACTGTACAGTGCCACTGGAGCATTTTTCAGGGTAAGGGTCTTGCTCAAGGGCCCAACAGAGTAGAATCCCTTTTAGGTAGGTAGGTAGGTAGGTAGATTACAGGAATTAAAATATGCAGAGGCTTGAGAAAAGCATTTTTTATTTTTAAAACATATTTTTATATTGAGATAATTGTAATAAACAATATTTATCATCACATAACAGGCAATAAACTATACTACAGAAAATACTAAAATAGTCTTTTTTTATTGTGCCTTATGAAGAAACATTTCCAAGAAAAAGATGTCCTAAAACATGGGGGAGGGGGGTGGGGGTGGGGGGGTGCGGAGGAGCATTGTGGAAAGAATAATGTCAAGTGTAACTTGTGATCTTCACACATTATTTATGCTCCAAACGTACTTAAACTTTCCCATATTCTTTGTAGATTTATGAAAATTAAAATATACAGGTATTCTACTTTCACATAGCCTTTTGAAGAACCTGATCTTATTTTTGCAGGTATTCTAGAAAAATAGAAGTATTATGTTACTGGCGAATAATAGAATTTTGCCCCAATATATTGGAAAAAAACAGTTTTTCAAACCTTTCAAATTGATTAGAAAGAACCAAGAACTTGTGCGCTGTTTATTTAAGGGCTGAAATTGGAGCACTTAGAAGGGACAGACAGGTTTTTATTTGTTTAGTGCTTTCATTCTGCCCATTTATTTTGGCAACATTATGTTTTAGTCCCCACTTTGGTTATTTGGGATTCATGCACTGCTTTGTTAGGCTCCTTGTTGCCCTGAAGATGGTATTCTGGGTTGAGGTAGGTCTTCATAGGCAGGAGCGAGAGGCTTTGCTGAATTTGGTATGTAACAGCACCACATCCCATTATTGTGCTCCTGGGCTCATCCATAAGATCATGAAGCAGTTTGGGTGGTCAAACCAGAGATGTGTGCTAGGTGTTATATGTGGCATCTTCCTGGCTTGCTTCATGAGAAGGCTGTCAACAAAGATTGCACTCAGTATCCATGCTGGCCGTTTCTCTGAAGTTGTTCTCTTCTGCCTGCAGTAAACCGGAATCCCTATTAAGAGGGGCTGGAGACCACCGACAGTCGCATGTGTGTGCTGTGTATGTGTATATGTATATAGACACACACACACACACACACACACACGTATAATCATTCTGTTGTAATTAGGCTCAAACAATCAGCAGCTACAGAGAAAGAGGTAGGCATTTATTCCGATAATTAAATATGTAATTGGATCTAAGATTAAGTAAGATAAAAAATCTTAATTGACAGCTTAATCACATTTCTAATTGTTTGACAGCCCAAGAAGAAATAGATGCTCAATTAATCAATTATCTTAAGTTTTAAATACACCTGACTATTTTTTAGGTGCAGTGAAAGTAGAATAAAAATACACATAGACGTGAATAACATTACTTTGAGAAAATTAAAATCTAATTATAGGTCGTCTCTCTTCACACTCCCTACCATACTGGCTAAAGCATAGTGGAAAGAAATCCTGGGTGTTGGACTCATCTGCGCGCTGCTTTCTATCCATGCCTTTGTGGAGTTCTGCAATAAAAATTAAAAGTGTGTACCCCTGTACCTCCCTCATAAAATCCGCACAGAGTCACTATATACTGTCAATGCACAAAGACTCATTCCCTAATGCAGTAATTTGTTGTCCATTTTCCACTACCTTCTGTGCGATGAATGCCTTTATCCTTGGAGCACGGCGTGCAGGGATAGGGGAAGATGTGCGAAGGATGGGGTGTGGCCTGCAGACATTTATGACGTCTGTGACCAACTTGGGGTGCCACCGAGTCCCAAATCCCAGACACAATTCCAAGACTGCCATTGTGAGTTCAAAGTGCAAGGTTTTTTATTCACAGACTGAACCTTTGCAGGCTTCTTCTTTTTAATAACACAATATCCTTCCACCCTCCCAGGCGAGCATTGTCCTGCTCCTCCCCTGACTCTCACTCGCCCAGATGAGGTCAAGTGGCTTTCATTAGGCCAGACCTGGGTGTACTTCTGGTATCACGTGATTACACTGAAGAAGCACTTCCAGGGTTGGGTGACATGTCTTTAAAGTATGAGAGTCCTCTTCCCACAGATTCCTCTGGTGGCCCTTAAGTACCCCGACAGGGCTGTCCACCAGGACTACAGTTCCCAAGATGCCTTACAGGTGTAGAAACGAGCTCCATCAGAGGGTTGGTGCCACCTGGCATGCTGAGGAATTACATGACCCCAAGACACAGTCCATCCATCCATCAATCCATTATCCAACCCGCTATATCCTAACTACAGGATCACGGGGGTCTGCTGGAGCCAATCCCAGCCAACATAGGGCACAAAGCAGGAAACAGGATTATGTCTTCCCTACCAAGAAAGGTATCAAGGAACCAACCCGGCTGGGATATCTATCCATCCCTTTATGGCCTGCTGTCTTGGTAATGGACCACCCACCATCCTGGTCGAGATGCCAGTCATTCCATCTTGGCACCTACATGTCGTTTAATGCAGTTAAAAGCAAGTGTGTGCTACATGGGGGTATGCTCTACATTGGTTATGTTTCACACATCACACTCGTTTTATGTAAACTTGTCCAAGAGAAAATCATGTAAAAATCGCATAATAACGTCAAAACAAATACCCAGCTCAGAAAATTACCAGCTATGAAGTCTTTCTTTTTCATGTTTGTTCTGATTTTTCTCAATAAACAGAGTGACAGCGGCCATAGAGACCTGTGTGTTGTCCATAACTTGTAGCACAAAACAACGAGGGGTTTGAAACGTTAGACACAGTGAATGACATACGCGTACCCCAGTGTTATTAATGGAGGACTGCTCTTCAGAACAGCAAAATAAACAGCAAGTCAAATGAGCTGAAATGACTGCAGAAGGCTGCAGATGTCATAGCATCCTGCACCTTCCCCTGAATTATGTGATGTGTTTGCTTCAGGGTGGTGAGATACTTCTGATCTGTGGTGCTGACTTTGTCATATGCATTTGCTGACCCTGGTAACCCAGAAATAGATTACATGGGGCTAATAATGGGCAAATTAATAAATACAATCTTCTGTCAAGTACCTTCTGACCAGTAGCCGCTTCTGCATGTCCAGTATGTGGCAAGGCTTCTCCTCTTTCTTGCTCTGATCCCCAAAAAGTTTATGATTTGCTGTTATTCTAATATATCTTGGAAATTCGTCACAGAGTTGGTACCCCGCTTAATGGAAGGTTTGATTAAAACAAACAGTTAAAATGATCACAAAAAGGAGGACTGTCAGGCTGGTAAATGTGAGGTTCTTCTGTCAGGGCTGATTTTTGGACAAACTAAAAAATCTTTAGAGCAAGCTGATCTTCGAATGAACACCGATGTTTGGTCGCCAGGCTCTTTGTGTAACAGATGTGATTATTTTGGACTATAATTTTTTACTCCTTTATTTTAATCAAGTACTGGAGCCCAATACTCATGTTTTTTGTTTCTCTTCAGTTTTACCATTATTAGAGTTTATTTTGTGTGTTCTTTCATCGTCACCTACTGGTTGTAATAATTGCACGTTTTGTTGTTTTTTATTTTATTTGAAAAAAATTAATGTTCCATACAATCAGTCAGACTCAACATAACAAAATTCAAACATCACCCAAGGCAGTAACACATTTCTGTACATGATTTTTGTGTCTTGTTAGCTTTTGTATGACTTAAAACTGGAATTTGGAGGTTTATAACCATTTGTGTTTTGTTTTCATAAAGCGTATTTCTTATTTCATTTCATTTTGCTCTTTTGTTTATGCAAAAACAGGGATTTGTCAAGTGACTGCCATTGGCACGTTTGTAACATAAGCAGTGGTCACGCTATAAGCTGTAGCAGCAGTTCCATTTTTTGGTATCCATCAGTTAGATAAACTCCACAAATCTTTAGAACATTAGGACAATCTGGATAAGGATGGGCCATTTAGCCCAAAGCTCGCTATTCATTTCCACTTAATTCTTCTAAAATAACATCACGTCCAGTTTTGAGGGTCCATAATGTCTTACTGTCTAGCACACTACTGGTCGCTTATTCCAAGTTTCTGCGGTTCTCTTTGTAAAGAAAAACTTCCTAATGTTTGTGTCAAATTTCCCCTTTACAGGTTTTCAGCTGTGTCCCCATGTCCTAAATGAACTCATTTTAAAGTGAGTTCATCTTTCCTCATAATTCAACCCTTGTAGCCCCCCATAATCAGCCTAGTCGCTCTTCTCTGGACCTTGTGCTGCTATGTCCTTTTTGTTGCCTGGAGACCCAAACTGCACACAGGACTCCAGATGAGGCCTGTTATAAAGCTGAGCAGAACCTCCTGTGACTTGTACTGCACACATCAAGGCGCTATATAACCAGACCTTCTGTTAGCCGTCTTAATGGCTTCTGCAGACTGCCTGGAAGTCGATAGTGTCGAGTCCACTATGACTTGTGAATCCCTGATATACAGACCTCTCATTGTGTATTGTAGTGGTAGACAGTTAGTTTACAGTTTAAGTGTGACAAATGCTAGGTTTCCTTTCATTTTTTTTAAATCTTTTTGGATTTTGTTTGTTTTGCCCCCATGCTGTGTTTGTTTATATTTTTTTTTGATCTTCCATTATTGACCTGTTCTAGCCCTTACTACAATTCTCATTTCACTCACATTAATCCCTGGAGACACTGTCTCGTAACATGAGTGACGACATAAGTAAGAAGTGTAGAAAGGACCATGTATTGTGCTTGAGGATAATTATGAGCAGGAAGATGAAAAGAAAGCAAAGGGTCAAAACCACAAAAACAATCAGAACTGAAGGAAAAAACGAAAGCAACGGTGAAAAGCCAGGAAACAAGTCATAGCCAAAATGTCAGTTGTACCATTAGGGCCTATTTGAACCCACTAAAGAACACACCCATGTGTTATCAGCTGAGAGATTAAGTGATGAGCGATGGACGCCCCGTCTACTACAAATCTATTGTGTAACTAATGAAGCTTCAGCTATTGGGCCCCTTATCCTGGGGGCCCCAGATACGACTTTGGTCCGCAGTGCTTAAAACACTTTAAGTGTCTACTGTATGAGAGGGGGTTTCAAAAAAATAATAATAATTTCATTTCATGCTTATTTATAAAGCACTTTAACCCAAAGTCTTCTACAAACCTATGCCAGGTAACACAATTAAGAAAAAATGTAAATAGCATTAAATAAAACAAATGACAGACAAAAATCAGGACAAAGAGTGAACAAACACCTCTCAGACTGAGTGAAAAGACAGGGAATACAAGTAACTTTAAAGATGAGATTTAAAAGCAGGCGGTGAGGGGGGCCATCCTGACATTTCACTCTTACGCAGCCAGGACAGAGAAAGCCCGCTCTCCTCTCTGTTTCATCCCAAGCTTTCGGGCAGTCAGCAGAAACAGATCAGTGGACCTGAGAGACCCTGCTGGGGTATACAGAATGATCAGGTCACTATGTTAGGTGGGGGCCATTCCTTTTATAGCTTTGAAAGTTTAAATGAAAACCTTAACGTTTATCCTAAACTGTGTTGGAAGCCAATGGTGGGATGCATGTATTGGGATGATAAGTCACGCTTCTCAGTGCCTGTTAAGAGACACGCTGCAGCGTTGTGTACCAGCTGAAGGCGGGAGAGGGAAGCCTGACTGACCCCAGAATAGAGGCCATTACAGTAACTGAGCCGCGATGAGGTAAAAGCAATTCATAACTCTCTCAGAGCCATCAAGTGATCAAAACAGCTCGACTTTGGATAAAAGTCTTAGCTGGAAAAAGCTTGACTTCATCACCAAGCTAATTTGATTGTCCATTTTAAAATATTATCCATAATAACACCCAAGTTCCTTGCAGAGGACAAAATAATAATAATATTATAGTGTAATTCAGCATTTCTCAACCTTTAAGTATTTGCGACCCAAGTTTTCATAACAGTTTTAATCGCGCCCCCTAAAGTTTTTTTGAAAGGAGCCCACTAATACCAATTTGTTCTTTTTTATTTAATAATATATCATAGATGTATATTTTACTATACCTACTTAACTTTTGTCGACATTTACCTAACTCTATATTTATTTTTCTAGTATCAGAATGTAGTTTAAGTTAATTTGTTTTGGTTTCAATAGATGTATTTTTCATCTTTTCGATTCTTGTTTTCTTTTTTTCACATCTTTGCGCCCCACTTTTTGTTACTTTGCACCCTCCTAGGCGGGCCCGCCCCGCAAGTTGAGAACCACTGGTGTAATTCACCACTACAGCAATTTTATCAAGATCTGAGATGTAGTGGTTAGATTTAAAACAACAAATTTGTTCTGACTGCTATTTTTACAGCCCCAATGAAGAAGATCCCAGTGGTTAACCAGACCTCCCTCCTGTTCACAAAAGGTGCCCCCATAACAGTTCAAGCTTCAGAGCCCCAAAGAAAATGTAAGCCCACCACTTAAAATATTAGCGTGTGGTAACAAATGTAAGTCTATAAATAATCCAACGGACTGTGTGTTTTGCTACAGCTTTATTTACACATTTTTTTTATGTTTATCTAGTTTTTTTTTTGTTTTTTTAATGATTATTCATTTTTTTATGATTTCACATTTACGTACTGTGTTTTTGTAAATGTTGCGCTGCCATTCTGTGTGCTGTGTTGGTCTATGCTGACATGACTGCTACGAGGAACTCCATTTGCCTTTGTAAATCGGGCAGAAAGAAGAACCAGCAGTGGAGCATCAACTTTCATGCTTTCTTTTCTAAATCTGGCTTACTGGACTTTGTCACGTTTTGTTTCTTGGATTTGCCATTGGATCGGTTGCTTTTTCTATTTTCAGTCTTTTATCCTTGTTTTTTTCTTTTGTTAAATAAATTCTTCCTTATTAAAGATACTTTCTGTGACTCCGGGGTTGACTGTTTTTGGTCATACTGTATTTTGGAATTTTCTTTGTCAGTCAGTTGGTGATTTCCTAACTCGCTTTCTCCTAAACAGGGTAGCCTGTCCCAGCTAGCGTAGGGTGCAAGGCAGGGAACAAACCTTGGACAGGGTGCCAGTCCATCGCAGGGCGACTCTCTTTTGTGTTTTGAACATTTTAAGTGAGCTCCCTTGGAAATCTTTTCTTAAAGGAATCACTCTTTGACTTATGAAAGGGGAAAATAGCATCTTTTACATTAAATGGTTAAAACAGCAGATAGGAGAAAGCAAAGTGAGGGCCACTATGAACAATTAAGAGTAAAAGGTAGGTAGATGGGGGGGGGGGGGGGGCGATCTGACAGAGAGAATCCCAAGAGCTTCCTCTTTAGAGGGCTCAGTCCGTGGGCTCTGTCAGAGACAGTTTTAATTTCAAATTAATATGTCGTCAGCCAAACTAAAGGTGGCATGGGGGTGCATGGAGACGTAATCTGGGCCAATAAATCATCTGGTCATCACGACAGCGCTTAGCTCATTGAACAGAAGGTGGTGTGTGTTTATCTTGCTGGCTCACTTGTGCGTGCACACTGAAGATACACTCCGGCCTGCTGACTTGGGCCTTTTTTCTTCTTTTTTTTATATTAATTTGCTGATTAGAATTTTCTAGATTGAAGGTGTGGGTTGCACGCATTGCTTCCAGTTTGCCTTTGCCTCCTCCTCCTCCTTTTCTTTTCAAAGTGTTTGCTTTGCTGGCAACTCGTGCCTTTTTTTTCGGACAAATAAACAAATTAATATTAGAGATTGAGCTGATTTTAAGTACGAACAGGACCCAAAAAAGAGAAAGAAAAGGAAATTCAAATGGGCCTGGCACAATGGGAATGAAAACTATGCTAATTGGGATAAACGGCATCTCAGAAGACAGAGGTGTAAGCATCTGATTAAGCAGTTATCTTGTGTTCTGCCAGCACACGATGAATGGCGATGATAAACAGAAAAAGGAAACGTGACGTGCAGCTGCAGGAGCACTTGAGGATGGCACCTTCTGTGTAGGCACAGATAACTAACTGCACTTAATGCATGGAGCCACCGCTTTATGGAAAGACATCACCTGATGGGGTGGGAGGAGGTGGCCAGTTTAGGGTACTTGCCTTCACCACAAATGCCATCTGCTACCTTTTATACTTTTTTTTTTTTTCAACCCTGTAAGCATGTTGACGGTGTCCTTCTTAGAACTGGGAACAGGAAAAAGCCTCCTGAGTAAAACACATCCAACTGTTTGGAAACTACGTCCATGAGGACAGAATATACCTGGTGGATCTGTGAGGGGCAGTGGTGGATGCACACTTGGCATTTCGCCAGTCATTTCAATGCACAGTCAGCAGTACCTTTACTATGCCAGTCGCTCAGTTTCTGGGATCTAGTGCCATGTTCATTTTTGCATTTGAAGTTAATTTAGAACCAGGGGTTCCCAACCTAAAGTGCTGGCATTTCAGGGGGTGAGACAAGGAGGAAGTCTGTGTCGCAATTTGCCATTGTGTTGTGGTTGATTTGAGGTGCTACTGTGATTATTTCTGTCACTTCTGTGGCTTGGTGACAATGTTATAAGTTTAATTACCTTTCCACAGTGTGGTTCCCAGCAATGAAGCTGGTCCGTCCGTGGTGGTAATGTCATTCCTGTCAAACACAACAGGTAGATAGGAGACAAGGCAACAGTTAACAGAACCGTTTAGTTTGATATTGGGCAATCCTGGCCATGTTTGTGTTCCCTGGTTTGGGGTTAAAAGCCCCTTCAGGTTATATCTTGCAGTTGGAAGCTAAGAGGATCCAAGTGTTCAACTAAATGGAGGAAGTCCAGCCAGGATGTTCAGGAAAACATGCAGAAAAGGGTGAGACAGAGGAGAGCAGCAGAGCCGTATTTCTGGTAGTAATAGACAACTAAGTGAAAAATACCACCTCTCCAGACAGGATTGTCTCTTTATCCATCCCATCCATTATCCAGCCCGCTATATCCTAACTACAGGGTGACTGGGGTCTGCTGGAGCCAATCCCAGCCAACACAGGGCACAAGGCAGGAACAAATCCCGGGCAGGCGCCAGCCCACTGCAGGACACACACCAAGCACACACTAGGGACAATTTAGGATCTCCAGCCCACCTAACCTGCATGTCTTTGGACTGTGGGAGGAAACCCACGCAGACACAGGGAGAACATGCAAACTCCATGCTGGGAGGACCCGGGAAGCGAACCCGGGTCTCTTAACTGCAAGGCAGCAGCGTTACCCACTGCGCCACCGTGCCGCCCGTTGTCTCTTTAATTTATTCTTTATTTTTACTTTTCCCCTTTACTTATGTTTATTTATTTTGATTAGAGTTTTAATAGCTTAGGTCTCCTGTGCTTTCAATCTGGACTCAGAGACAGCTCATGAATACCTCCTGTTATTCAGAGCGGACAGACATACAGACAAGACAAACAGGTAAATAGATGTGAAAGACACTATATAAATGATGGATGAATACATAGACACAAAAGGAGACAGATAGTGTAGTGAGCAGGATTACAGTAGATAGATAAATAGCATAGTTGGCAGGATTATATAGATAGATATTGAGAAAAGGCACTATATGATAGCTAGATAGATAGCTTAGTGGGCAGGATTAGATAGATAGAAACGGCACTATATGATAGATAGATGAATCTTTATTTGTCCTAAGGGGGATATTTAGCAAGGGTTTAGTGTTTGGAAGTTTTATCTTGTGCTTCTTTTCTTGAATTTTCCCATTGTCTGGACTGACCCACCTTTCTTTACTCTCTTCAAATGCACAGTTGTCTGAAAATGTAGTGTTGTGATACTAGCAACAAAAACATATAAGAGATTTGTTCTAGTGTTGGTATTTTGAGAGGAATAATATTTCTTAATATCAAGTCACCAGTACAATAATCAAAATTCAAAGGGCGAAACAAAAAAATGAAAATGAAGTCACAATCAGAACAGAAACCTTTTCTTCCTAATTATTTGCAGAAGATCAATCTTGTGATAAATCTTTGATTTAAAATATTTCTTTTTAAAGTTCAGATGTTAAATGTGGGTGGCCATCTTTTTTTTATCATGATTCTACTGATGTCCTGCTCATCAACCATGCAACATCATAATGATAAAATTACAGTGTCTATGGAGCAGAAATTCACAAAATAACAATGCAATGTTCAGTTTTTTGATGGTCCTCCAAGAAGTACTGTACCAGGGAAGAAGGCTGGAATTCCCACATGCCTGCCCAGAGAGAGTTTACATAAAGGCAGCTGCAGCTTTTAGTGTAGTGACCGGCTTTGCCCTAAATTGTGCCAAAATGAGCTTAGCTTCAAATGTTCAAAAATATAAGTAATGTTTACAAAATACAGTGCAGGCCCCAACAGGAGGAGGATGACTGTAAACTTCTGGTTTGTGGATGAAAGAACAAGCAATAAATCTTAATAAATCAAACAAAATGGGTAAATAAAGAAGAAAACCTCAAAGTAGCCAAATGAGGCAAACCACAATAAACAAGTCCCCATATGTTAAACAGAAATACAATATTATGGTGCAAAAAAATGCCACAAAACCGGAATATCCAAAGAGGTGTGCCTACACCAAACACATACGGTGTACTGCTAGAGACTGCAATTCCCGTGGTAGGGAGCTGTCCCTCAATGGAGACTGACAGGTGGTATGCCCTCTTGAGGGAACCACCCACAAAACACAAGAGACATGGCAGAGCAAGCACCGACACACAGAGACCCAACAATTAGGAAACTGACAAAGAATAGATAATACAAAAAATGAACTTAAATAGCAATGTTAGCATAAATGATCAGAATAGATAGAACTTTATTAATCCAGTGGGGAGATAGTAACCACAAAACTAAAAATGGCATGGAAAAAGGCCTTTAAACATATGCCAAGGTTGACCCTAGCTGCAACACAACAGTATGATCTTGGAAGTAGATGCCACGTGACGGTGATCATAATGCTTTCCATATCAAATATTACGCCTCTCAGCGTTTTGTGCGCATTTTTATCTGAATGGCCATTCTATGGATGAATGTCTTGATGGCATTGATATAAGGCTTAGTTAAAAGTCACTGTTAAGTGAGTAGCTGCCCATCTATAAACACATCATATCTAATGCACCATTTTCCATTCTGATGTCCTTTCATTTCCTCCCAAGCACACCTTAGTGGTCCAGCGCTACTGGCAGACAGCATTTTTGAGAGGCCCAAGGTGAACCTCCAGACCAAGATTCATTTTTCACACTTTTTTGCCATCTCACTTAACACGATATTCCTCATTAGACGGCCGGCCCGGCATTTGAGCTGCTCAGCATTCAGTGTTAACATGGGTGTCATCTCAGTGTGCCTAAGTTTGGAGATTTTCCACACCCTGGCGCCTTCTTGTTGGCAGACTGCTACATTTCTTTTCACCTTCAGGCTGAGAGCTCTGCATGGAGATAAGAGTGTTATCTGTCAGCTCCACCACACATCCACACTTCCAAAGGCCTGTGAGTGTCCCTCAGGCACAGTGCCGAGGGCTGATGATTAGTCCGGAGAGAAGCCTTTTTGAAACTTTCAGCTTTTATTTACCGTAGGAGCCCTCATCACGATGGCTAGTGAGCACATGACAAAGAGAATGAATCGGATAGAGGCTACTCTTGCTTTGGGTCGGTACCAATACATGTTAGACATAACTCATGTTTTTATGGCCTTGTCCTCGACGCACCTCCAGCCTTTTCCAATTGCAAACAGATTTCTTCCTAGTTTATACCATGGCAACATTTTTTGGTAAAAATTCAATGGCTGGCTGGTTTTTGTCAATTATACACGGTTTGTGTTATAGAGTGCTGCACATTGCCATTATCTTAGAAACATTCTGGTGTAACACCGGGTTAGACCTCAGTGAATATTTCAATTTGCTAAGCCAAATGTTCATCTCACTTTGTGGGCCCGCCAATCGTCCTTAAATCTTTTCACAATACCAACGCCTAGCGATGCTCATTTAGCCTTGTGGCTCTGGTCATTCCTCACTCTGTCTGTCAGTGGTCACCTTCAGATCGAGTTTGCAGATCTTTATCATACACACGGTGTGATGTTGATCTGCTATTACATTGAGTTAGATCGGACATTCATTTGGCTCATTTTGTTTTTGTTTGCTCTTCTAAGTTCAATAATGCTTTGTGAATTTAGATGTCTGATTAAGTGCCTTGTCATACTGTTAGAGATGTCATGATAGCAGAATTTTTGTATTCAATACCAATTGTAGCCGCCGAAGTATAAGGCAAGATCAAGCACGGGTAAAATGCGTGTCGAAAGAAATCTCGCAGTCCAAAAGTTTGTTTTCAAAATATTTAGTGAAAGTTAAAAGCAAACAATCCACACAAGAATAAAGAAAAAAAGAAGTTACACACGTCGAATAAAAGGCAAAAAAAAGGGAAAAATGTATCTTCTCTAAACTTAGCTTTTCTTGAGAAACTTTAGCTATTTCTGTACTTAAAAGATCTTTACTTCTTCGTCTATACTTAAAAGTTCTTAGCTTCTTCTTCAGTACTCTTTAAACGTATGGTACAAGTGCTGCTTTACAAGTTACTTCACACACTCAAAAGGCCCGTTTACACGGGCACGGTTTAAAACCTTGTGCCCTCTACACCTTACACATGGCAAGGCTGTCACTAACTGAAGAATAATGTTTAGTCAAAGCAGATAGAAATAGCTAGAATATACCAATTTCACTCAACTTATGGGGGTTATAGGAACCTCCCATAGATTATGCTTTGTCATCTAGTAAAATATTTATGAACTAGGAAAATGGCTCTTACACCAATACCAGTGAAAATGTACACTTCTTAATACCTTTCGATCCCATGGCAAGAACACAAATGCCATTCAGTGCTTGTTTATTACAAGTATGCCCATTATTCAAGTAAACAGTATGGCGTCTTTTCTGTAATTCAATACCCTGCCAATCACCACCAGCAACTGCCCTCTGCCCTAAAATTCTGGGTATGGTTCATTCTGAACGTCCTGGAAGTGGTGCGTTCTTGTGCTTTGTATTTCTTCTGCGCTTTCCTCCTTTTTTGTGCATTTTCTGAAGTTCATGCTTCATGACTCTCAGTCACAACAGGTTGAAAAAAGTTAAAGGTTTTAAACGAAATTTTATACTGTAACTTGTCAGTTTATAAAATGGACTTGCCTGCTTGCTCTGCAAACTACATAGCAGGTCCAAACCGGTTGAAAGAGGAACTTGGGCTCATATATGATTAAACATCGAACAGTTGGCTGTATACTTTCGAAATGCATCAGAGATAAAGAGGATTCTCAGAGAAGGACTTGAACAGAAAATATCACAATATGCAGATGATATGGTAATGTATATATGTGACCCACAAACGTCTGTGCCAGCTGTCCTGAAAGCATTAGCATTAAAGTCAATTTGAATAAAAGTGTGCTTTTTCCAGTGAATTCTCTAGCACATAAAATCGGACTGGACACCGTCCCGTTTATCTTAGCAGATCAGTTTTAATATCTAGGGATAAATATTACAAGTAAATCTAAAACTCTTTTTTAACGAAATTATGCTGTCTGCATGGAAAAAATTAAGCAAGATGTGAATAGGTGGTCTACCTTCCACCTTACGTTAGCAAGGAGAATCGAAATTGTTAAGATGACCACCCTTCCCAAGTTGCTCTTCCTATTTCAAAGCATCCCCATATACATTAAGAAATAATTTTTTTAAGAAATTGAGGGGGCATGGCACTACCCAACTTTAAATTTTTATTACTGGGTGGCAAATATACAAGCTATAAAAACCATGGTGATCAACACATATTGATGAATATCCATAAGCCTCATCTGCAATAGAAATAAAATCTTATGCTACTTCTTTATACTCCCTGCTCTGTCCCCCCGTTAATACAAACTACTGTCATTACACTAATAATCCAATTGCCAGTCATTGTCTCAGAATATGGAACCAATGTAGGAAGCACTTTAAGACAGAGGAGCTTTTATCTGTTGCACCTCTACATAACAACCGCCTTTTTCCACCCTCTCTAACACATACAGTAGACTATTCAATGTCTGGAAAAAATCAGGGATTAAAACTCTTAGGGACTTGTATATAGATAATGTCTTTGCATCCTACAAACAGTAACACTTCAAATACAACTTCTCTTCAACACAATTCCTCCACTACTTTCAAACTGGAAACTTTGCTAAACTGAACCTGCCCAATTTTCCTCATCTTTCACCTTGTTGTTCTATTCCAGAAAAAATGTTGATCAGTCTTGAAGACTCGGATAGCATCTCTACAATTTATAAAAATATTTTAAAGTCCCTTTCTTTTGAAGACCCCAGAGTATATTGTTGAAAGGATCTTAATATTTCATAAAAGGAGAGGAAGGCAGCCATAGAATACACTCAAGCTCCATATGTGCAAAGCATTCAGTCATCCAGCTTAAAATCTTTTATCGAGCGCATCTCTCTCGATATAATTGTCCAAAATGTTTCCAGGGCAAGTGACCGTTACAATCAAGCTCTAGCCTCACTGGGCCACATGATCTCGGTGTGCACCAAGTTAATGACATTTTGGACAAAACTCTTTACATGCGTATCAGACAGCCTTGGTGTCCCAATCCCTCCTAACCTATTAACAGCAGTGTTTTGGTGGGCTCCCAGATGTCCTTAAAGTGAAGAAGTAATGGCCTTTACTACCCTTCTACTTATCTAGCTTAAATGGAAGAATCCCACCCCATCACTCTTAGGTCAGTGGGTAATTGTTGTTTTATACTACTTGAAATTGGATAAAATCACATTCTCACTTAGAGGATCTGCTCAAACCTTTTTTTAAGGTATGGCAGGATCTAATCAATAACATTTTAAAATAAGTCTAGATTTTGGGCAAAAGGATACCCTTCCTTTCTTGTTCCTTTTATAGAGTAGTAGCTTCAGTTACTGGCTGTTCTCTCTTTCTCTTGGGTGGGATTTGAATTTTGCTTTGATTTGTTAAGTTTGACTTGACTGTAAGGAATGTAATTGGTTTCTAATTAAAATCAATAAAAATATAAATATATTAAACAAATAAACATTAACCAAAGGTTCAGGGCCGCAGTACAAAATGAAATGTTTTATACTACGCCAAGGCCCCTAAGTGAAATACAGATTGGTAGAAGGTTTGAGAGCGGAGGTAGTGCCTAGCCTGGACTTGTATACCGAGCACGAGAAGGGACTTGTCCCCTAAACTACAACACCCCATTGGTCCAAGGGTTACAGTAAGGCTGGTTTAAGTATGGGGGCAAGTTAGCAGTTGCTTATCTCTGTCCATCCGTCAACATTCACACTGAATAGAATAGCATAGAGCCACCTACTATCCTCCAGGATGTGTGGTTGTCCCATCCGTTATTGCTTTGCTTTTGCTTTTGACACATCTTCAATGCCTAGTCTACAATGAGTAAGTTAAAAGTCTGACCATGCTGCCTGCTTTAGTCAGTGTTACTGTTTGAGAATGTGACACTTAATGGAAAGGGATATAAGAAACTTCATTAGGGCAGTCACCTCGGTGTGGTCCGAGTGCGTACACAAGCAAGCTGAGGGATGCAGATGGCTGCAAACCTCCAAAGCAAAGCAACAGCAAGAGGAAACCCGTGAGCTCTGATTTTGAGGTTTGATATCTTGGCTGGTGAGTATAAATACGAGATACGACACAATTTGGTTTTCAGATATTTAACATTCAGGGCTGAAGATAACCCCTTCATGATAAAACAGTGTAAGTGCCCTGTGAAAGTCTGGGGTCTCTTTCACGGTGTATTCCTCCTTTACACGCCACGCTTCTGGGACAGTCTTTTACCCCTGTGAGAACTGGACTAACCAAATATGATAAAGAATAGATGGGTGGTGTAAACGATGTCCATTCACTGGTCCACAAAAAGAGGAGCGCCTTTTTCATTATTATTATTATTTTCCCCCCCTGGAGGAGGTAAGAAAGCAAACCCAGAAATTGGAACTGTATGGCAGACAAGAGTTGATAGACTGGGTAAAGCAGGAATGGGAGTAAGAAGATGCAAAGAATTAACACCAGAAGTCCTCTAACAAAATAATTTAACACAATGTGATAACAATGTGATGAAAAACAATAGGGAACAAAACATAAATCAAAATAAAAAATACATCTCAACTTCTAAGGATTCTGACACCTCCCTCTTATTATTTTATGTTTTGCCTTTTTTTTGAAGCTGCCACTCTCACAATTTCATTGCTTATTTTTCTGAATGTGCAAAAATGAAAAGAAAAAAAACAAACACCAAGGTTTCAACCTTTATTTTCTTCACCAAATGTGTTCTAATCGCACGTCAAGCCCTTAAAAAATTCTTAAATAGGGTGCCCGCAATTAAACACTTATTGTGAGGTTTAAAATATGTAACTGTAAATAAACACATGCTAGCTAAATACAATGAACACGAATGGTGCCATAAAAATATGTAAACAGCTGCATGTGGGATATGAACAGAGCAGGCAGACATGGAAGCTGCTCTGTAAAAGGTTTAAATGCATCTATTCACCCGCTTGGAAATTTTAGCGGTACACAACGTTTCATTTTGCTTTTTTTTTTTTTTTACTCAAATCGACAGAAAAAGAAGTGAAAAAATATTCCTGCAGAATTGTCTAAAATAAGTATAAACATAAAACACAAAATCATTGATCTCATAAGTACTGTACCAACAAAAAAAAGTCCCAATCAGTATTTAGCCAGTGACAGCCTTCAGTCTGTGTGCTCACGTCTCTGACTTTCTGTCAGCTCTGCCATTTTTCCTCAGTCTCCTTCTTTGCCCAAGTGCTCCAGCTATGTCGAGTGTCATCGTGGTTGGGAGTGAACAGCCTGTGTCAAGTCTTTGAGGTCTGTTCTCTGACTTGGACATTGTTGTTTGGAAGCCATTCCTATGTAGCTTCACTCTCATTCCTGGGCTCATTGTGTTCTTGCAGACTCCATAGGGTTTTCTTCCAGGATTTCCCCATAATTTGCTGCATTCATTTTACACTAGGCAGCCTTGAGTCTGGCTGCACAGGTCTCTGTCTGCCACCTCTGCCATGTCCCCCCATTCATCTTTGGGAAACTCCTGCATCTCTGTCAGGTGTCATGGTGGTCCTGAGTGAGAAGTGCTTGTCAAGTCCAGCCACAAATTCTCCATTGAATTTCAATCTGCACTCTAACTCGACCAACTCGAGGACATTCACATTGCTGTTTTGAAGTCATTCCTGTGTGTCTTCAACTTCATGCTTAGGCTTGTTGTCTTCTTCCAAAGCGCATGTTTCTTGCAGGCTTCATCAGGTTTTCCTCCAGGATTTCCCCACAGTTTTCCTCCTTCATTTTAACCTCAAAAGCCTTCCAGGGCCAGCATCCCTAGAGCCTGATGCTGGTGCCACCATTTCTCACGGTGAGGATGGTATGGTTTTAATAATATGCAGTGCAGTCTGATGGCCACAAAGCTCCACTGAGGTCTCGTCAGGCCATGGAATCTTCTTCCAGCTGATTTTGGTGTCTCCTGAGAAGTCCTGTGTGTTTTCCTCTTTGCCATTCTCCCTATAAAGCTGTGACTGGTGAAGCCCCAGGGCACTGTTGTTGCCTGCCCGGCCTCTGCAAAGTCACCAGAAGTAGCTTGTGACTCCTTCAGAGTTCTCAGAGGTCTCTTTGTGGCCTCCCTCACTTGTCCTCTTCAGTTTTTGTGGATGACCTGTTCTAGCTTTGCCACACGCTTTCCTTTTCTTCAAGATTAAATTCATTGGAGTTTCATTGACTTGGACATTTTCTTGTCTGTGTCACCTTTCCGTGGAGTTGCTTGTAGTGTTTTTATTGTGTCGTTCAGGCCAGCATACTGACTCACCACAAGTTGAACCTTTCAGGTACAATCAGTTGAAGCCCTGGAAAGGTGAACACCATTGAACTAGTGATGGGAATTCTAAAACGAGAGGTCTGCACCAGTGGTGTGTCATATCAGTGATTTTATGTTTTATATTTGTAATTAATTTAGACCACTTTGTAGAAGTCTCTTCACTTTTACATTAAAAAGTGTTTTTCTATTGATCAATGTCAAAAAATTCTATTTAAATCCACATGGGATTGAATGTTGTCAAACAAAAAAATTAAATAAGTTCCAAGGGGGGGTGACTACTTTTTAAAGGCACTATATTTACAAAGCTATGACAGGTACAATAGAAATAAATGGCTACATAAAGAGGTAATACTGTATATAAGAGAGAATGCTTTGCCGAATATGTTGTAAGCAATGCAAAGACAAAGCATAATGGCTGGGGGAACAGTTGTGATACTCATATAACTGAAGGAAGAAAAAAAGAAAAAGATTGACAGTGAGTAAAAGTAATATCTATTCATCTGTCTTTTATGATAATAAAAATAAAAATAAATCAAATGTATGTGTCTGAGCAGGGCTTGATAAAAAGTCATATTTGGGCCAATTTTCCCTCTAAGCATGGTGACTTTGATGGGGATAAGCGGCTAAAGAGTGAACACTAAGAGCTTGATGGGATGTCGGGACAGCTTGACAGTGTAAGCAAGTCTTGCGTGGATTGGAAGGCCTCCAGCCATTTGTTGAATTTCTTTGTTTCTTGTCTTCTGTTCTAAAAGCAGAGCATCACTTTTAGCCCCTATGGCTTCTGGGCCTCCTTGTTCTGTTTTGTTTCTCCCCCTGCCCATTCTACACACCGCCAGTTGGATGTTACAATATTTCGTGTCCACTTAGCTTATCTCCTCCAGAACAGCATGTGACCATCTGCAAAAAGTCAAATTAAAATAAGATTAACCCTCATCTGCTGTCTATCTCTTACTCTTAGGAGACCCTTTTTTTTTGCAAAGATGTACCCCTGCCACCCTCCAATCCTCTATGCACAAACACATCTCTCCTGATAAGAAAGTGTCACATGCAACATGGAGACCGAGCTGTTTGTCCTGACACGGGCAGGTAGCGCCTTTCTCTTCTGAATGACATGACAGGCCACAGGCAGGGCCCTTCTCCACACTTCATTATGAAATAAATGTAAAAAGTCTGTGGAGACACAATGTAGGTGTCACAAAGGGATCACGGGGGCAAGAAGAATAAAAGAAATAGAGCGGTGACTAAGGGGGCAGGAGCCAACCTGACCAGGCGCTCTCTATCCTGATCTGTGGGTGGAGGGTGCTGGTCTGGGGGGGGGCCCACAGCAGCTACTGGGCTTGGTAATGGAGGTTCATTTGCATTATCTTATTCATCCATTTCCTTGTACACTTCAAATTTCCTTGCAGTTGCAGTACTTGGCTGGTAAAATGTGGGCACAGTCAGCCAAGCTGAGAACATCTCAGTCTTCTTGTTCTATTTAAATAGATTATTAAAAGGAAATTAATAACACAGAATCTGTTCCAGTTTAAGTAACAGTTTAGATTTGTACCCTGCAGGCATTCTAAATGATAATTTACAGCTCTGCTGCTTTAATAAAATTAACCTGATGTTTCCTTGATCCGTAATAAACAGCGCAGTAAACTAAACTACTGCACTGGCCCAAAAGACATGACAAAAAGTAGACTCATATTGGTGGACCTAACGAACTCTGCTTCCAGGCTTCAGGGCAAAATAAGGGACGGCAAGGAGACAAATCTCCAAAATGACTCATTCATGTGGGCGTTCAGATCCGGTTCTAATGAACCTTCTAGACCGGAGATGGGCGAGGCTTACCCTGAGGACTTATGAACGATGATGCATGGAACCTGGAGTGCAGTCAGAGGAATGGCAAAGGGATCAGATGAGCTGAATTCAAGGTTAAAGGACCCATGAGCAAAGGCGAGAAGCTCCGCTATGGAGGAAAATCTCTGGTAGTCCATTACTAGTTGACCTGCACCCTCCTGTAGACCAGACTAAAATGAAAGTCCCCAAAACACATTCAGCCAACATGAGTCCGTGCTTTATGAATGGAGTGTGTTTCCACACACTGCAGTTATGTTCCTCCCAGCTGTTTTTCTCACCTTGTATTGATATGTTGTTTTATGTCGTTTTTGAAGACTTTTTAATGTTTAGGTGTTATTCATATTAGATTTATTTATGACTCGATATCCGTATGCTGTCTTTTTATAATTTGCATTGTGGAAGATAGGGTGCATCACTGAGTCCCAAACCATGGACACAACTGATATAAACCCAGTCACAGGTTCAAAAATAATGATTTTATTTCATCCAGTCCTTCCTCTCTCTTCTCTTCCTCCCCGACTCTGACTCCCTATGGTGAGGTGGAGGGTGCCTTCTAAGCCAGACCCTAGAAGTACTTCCAGTGTTTGGGCAAATCCAGAGAGAGTACTTCCGGGTCAGGCCAAAATGTCATTAAGTAGGGAGGGTCCATCCCTGCAGCTCTTCCTGGCAGCATCCATGACAACTTAGCAGGGCTGCCCCATGAGACTGCAATTTCCAGTCTCCCCCGTGTTCTGGAAAATGGGGGCAGTGACAAATGGATGCTGCCCTCTAGTGTGTCGGAGGAGTATATGTTCTGAGCAGGCAAACACTCCCAGTTCTTCCATTATTCTGGCCTCCCAGCATGGTTGGGACACCAATCCATCTCTATCCTTCCACTCCAGCCTACCTTCATGGCAAAGGGCCACCTTACCTGCTGGGTGAGATGCCGGACAAACCCAAATGGCACTTACGGCGTCCATTTTGTTGTGTTCTGTGGGTGGTACCCTTTGAGGTGGGGTTGTTACTAAGACCTCCCTCTGACTATATGTTGAATCAGAGAAGAGGATCTCAGTAGTGGTGGGCCACAGTTGTTAGACACAGGGTTGTGGAGTTGGTGCATAAAACCTTTGACTGTGACTCCTCCGTTTATGGTACCATTGACTCTTGACTACTCAGTTTGGGTACCACAGACCCCTGACTACACTCCTCTGTTTAATACTTAGACTCATATCTTTTCTACATTGATTGAAAGTGCACAAGATACAAGACATGTTATCTCTGCCAATGTGATTCATCAAGCTATGTTTTTAGCACCCTAATCTGTTAACATTTTGAGTGTAAAGGCTGTATGGATGCTGCTGTCGCTAAAGGGGCTACAAACACTGACTAGCATTAAGCATAAGACAAACCATACAGCATTAAAAAAGAGGCTGTAATTTTATCAAAAGACTACAAGAAAAATAGTTTCAATTGTATCAGTATGTGTGAAATTGGAAATTTGATCTCATTGCAGTTTACATTTAGCCAGAGTTGGTACATTCTTACTGTTTTGTCAATCAATTTCCCATAAACACATGACCATAGGTCAATTTGCTATCCTTTATTTACGTTTAGCAATATTCGAGGTTTAATGATTGATAAGCACAATACTTTACATTTGATGGTGAATTCTGAGCCACCAGGTTGCTGCAATCTAAAATCGTTTGTATTTCCAGAACATATTAGGCTGTATTCAGGATTACTTCTTGCTTTCTATGTGCTTCATCATCTCACTTGCTTATTCTTTGTTGTTTTTCCTCACCTATTTGCCTTATGTAATGTGCTTGATGCTCAGCAGATGTCACTGCAGTCCTTTTTCTTCCTGCCATTATGATGATTATCACTTATTTTCTCAATCTGTTTCTCCCAAACACACAAACACAGGTCACTTTGCTGCTTTTTATGGGCACCAGGTTGCTGCTACCTAACCTTTTATATTCACAATTACTTTTTGCTTGTTGGTGTGTCTTGTCATCTTGTCTGCTTAATCTTTCTTGTTCTTCATTAATTAAGCACACCGCAGATGGTGATTGACGATCAGTAGATGTCCCTGCTGTTCTTTATTTTGTACTATTATGGTGGATGAGACTTGGTTTATTGATCCTTTTGCTATAAGCACAAGACCACAGGTGATGGCCACTAGGATGCTGCTTGCTATTTCTTTTTGAATTTATAGAACATACCAGGTCATAAGCTTTAGATGCAGACAAAAATCAAGGATTTAGCCCCAGTAGTCCACGAGTAATCATGTGACAGATGGACAGACCTTAACACTTTATATATGTAGACGATCTAGAAGAGACGTGCTTAATTCAGTTCAAGGTAGCTGAGAGTTAGAGTCTGTTTTGACAGTACTGAGCATAAAGCCATTGATAAAATGTAACATGTGCTTGATTTCCTGAAGCAGATTAAACCTTTTCGATAATGAATGGATACCTTCTATAATTTAAGGCTATGCATTTACAATGCAGTGCTGCTGGTGTGGAGTCTGCACAGTTGTTTCCGGTGTCTCCTTGACTTTAGCTTCTTTTTTCTTCTTACCATGTCCTAAAGATGTGTAGTAGACCAGTGCTTCTTAAACTTTATTCTTGTGACCTGATTTTGTCATTTTTGCATCTTCGTGACCCATAGTCGCCACAGGGAACTAGCCCGTTGGAGAATCATTATACCATTAGGAATTGGTTTCCCCTTGGAGAATTGTTGCTGATCACCGTCTCAGATGGAGTTGTCCTCCTTAGGCAATTGCTGCTTATCATTTGTGTGTTGGTGTGTGGGGAGTTCCCCTTACCAGCAGTAACCCATCACAAGGCATACTGTAAACTATTCACCATCTTTTCCCATTTGTTCCTATTGTGATTCACGACTCTGTACGACTTAAGTTCACACATCATGTGATCCAAAGTAGCTTCATAAATGCTGTACTGGACAAATTGGAGACTCCAGATGGTCTGAGTCCACATTTATGTGTGTCAATGTGCACAGAGCTGGTGCCTGCTCTGTGTTCAGTAGGCCCAAAAGAGACTCTGGCTCCCCACAACCCAGTAAAGTTAATGCCCTTTGCCACAGCTTCATTATTTCTCTTACTGTATAAATATTGTAAATCTGTTATATTCCTACATATAAGAGAGTATTCAGAACATCCTTGACTGCAGGCTTTGCTCTTTGTAATTAACCCGTGGGAACTAAATCAGGAGTTCAACAGGAAAAGCTGCATGCCACAAGATAAAACACTTTAATTCAATTGCCAGGCAGTTTGTGCAGGTAGGCGGCCCGACTGTAAAGAGTGTAGTTCACCACCAGTGCCACTTTTTGTGCGTTTCCTCGCTCGCAGGCTTTCAGCTAGGTAAGGTCACTTTCACTCCTTAATCCATATGAAGTGTTATTTATAGCACACAGTGCCTGTTGGTGAGCTCTACTCCTTCAATGTGCTTTTGGCGTGCAGGTGTCAGTGTCACTTCTGCCAGGTATGGCAATCTGGCAGTATGGTGAAGTGGTCAAGGCACCAGACTTTAAGTCACATGGTAGTTGGTTTCCTTGTACCTCACTGTCCAAGTACACAAACAGCCGTAATGTTTATCCGAGTGCTGTAAATCAACGTTGATAAAGGCATCAGCCAAACAGCAGTAATAATGAAACGCCTTTTCATCGCTTCACCTAACAAGGCAGCATCTTTGCCCTTCATTCTCCAGTGTGTCTCAAACATCTCATTCCTCCTTTCCTTGGCCGAAGTCCTCATGTTCACCTTCGCCATCCTTTTGCCTTCTTGGTTTCTCACTTCGTCTCATCCTTCTTTTTTTTTTTCTTCTCTCTCATCTGTCTCAGTTCCCCTCTCCCTGTCTACTTGAAGCAAGGTGCCTGGAGTGCTAATTGCGTGTCACACTAATTTCCCAAAGATCACTGAAAAAGACCAGCCACCAGCACGCAGTGTAAAATTACCTCTCGGTGTCACATTTTAATGAAGTGTGATAATGACTGAAAGAGGGGAAAAAAGGGGGGCAAAGAGCCAGTGACCCAGACAGACAAATACACGAAAACACAGAGATTGTACCATCCTTGGGTTTGATGCTAGCACCACAGTGCCCACTCCTGCCTCCAAAGAGTTCACATTCACATATTTTTAATTTTCTTATATATACAAGGTTTTGTGATGGCATCAAAATTGCAACTTATGCACATTTTAGGCATCTCTGAACATGCATTGGCCACTTTTGGAGTAATGTTTGTCTGTCAGGGCATATCTTTCAATCCAGATCACATTTTATTTGTCACACATACTGTAGTGCAAATTGTTGTAAAAATGCTTAGTCACAAAAGTTCAAGAACAATATAAATATAAAAAAAACGCGCACATAAAAACTTCTAGCTTGAATCAGGGGGCTGATGCTGTTGATCGGCGACGTGAAGGTGGCAGCAAGTTGGTCAGATCTGCCCAGTTGTACTGCACAGTGATTATTGCATTTTGATTTTGGGCAGAGTCTCTTCAGTAGATTGCGCTGTACGGAGATGAAGAGTTTGTGACTCCAGTGCTTATACATTTTTTTTCAATAAGATATAATTCTGTCATTATTTTCAAATATTATATTGTTCTGCAATATCTTATTGCTTAATTCACAACTTAGTGTGAGTAAAGTGGTTCCCTGGACACAGTGAGAAATGTAATTGTCAGGCAGTGCCAATCAAAGTGCATGTGGAGCTCTAGGTGGGGTGACGCCTATGACGGTGTCCATAGTGGGCACTCGGCACTCTTGTCTCCCTCAGTGTCTGGAGTGCGTGTCCCTTCAGTTACATAATTGGGACATAAACAATGTTAGTAGACCACCTTGGTGTCTGAAGCGCACAATCTGTTCAGTTGTACATATTTGGCGCCCTTCTGTGTACATAACGCAGACTTTATCGAACGTGTGCACTCCTAATGGATTGACCGGCTCTGGCTATAATCACCATTTTAGATTTTTTTATTAATATTGCCCTGTTGTCCATACCCAAATCCTCCACTGCTCTGAGGCATTCAGACAGACAGACATTCATTCTGACTCTAGAGTTCTCAGTGAGAGGTGTCATCAAGCCAATCGCTCCCTTAAAAAGACCCATAGACACCCCCCAGTCTAGTCACAAGGGTTTGTATTTATAGAGTAAAAGAAGTCTCTGAGAGGTCCACGGTACAAGTAATGCAGAGCTTAAACAATGCACAGGACATGCTGTTTTGTCCCTGGCCTACCCTTCCCTTCCCATCTCTCTCCTGTTTCACCAATGATACTGACAGGTTTCCCTCTTTCTTCTCCTCTTCCTTATCCAGCGAGCCTTTGCCCCTACTTTGATCTCAACTCCAAGCCCACCTGGCTGACGGAAGGTGGTTTCTTTTAAAGTTCAAGCCTTAACTGCTTCTGGGGTCTGGATGAATTGGCTAACCAATTGTTCTGGATTACCTCTGATCCTTTAGGAAATACAACTGTCTACTTAAAGGACCTGGTGCACCTGTATTTGCCTGTAGCCTGCAAGTAGCTTCCCTCTGCCCCTTTGTGACTTGGAGGACTAATAAGTGATCTCTTGTCCTCCTTTTGTCACTTTCACTACTCCATTAGGGACACGGTCTTCAATTCCTGGATGGCTCCTTTGTGACCTGTCTGGGCAGTGGTCCTAAACAAGTGCTAGTTGGCACATAGGGACAGTGTAAAAGTAAGAGCAATGCTGGTTGTGACATGGCAGTCAGCACTGCTGGCACAAAACTCTAGAGACCAGAATTCTGTTCCCAGAGCAGTCATTACCTGTGTGAATTTACATGTTCATTCTCCCTGTGCTCATTATGGAACACTTCTGATCCTCAGGTGTCTCGGGTTAAGTAATTGAAGGTGCATACATGAGTGTGCCTTTAGGAATCGCTGCTAAGGCTGCTGTGCTAGGCACCTGCACCCCGCCACCACTTTGTGTGCCCAGTGGCAATTCAACATCTGTGTCTTTGGGCTACATTTTGACATGTGGTTTATTGTGGCAGTTTGCTGCCATCCTGGAGGTAACGTCCATCTCTGTTGATGACAGTATTTTCAGTGTCACAAGTAGTTAAGTGCTATAGTCTCATTTTAAAGTGCTTCATGTTCTGAGTTGATTCTTTGGCCTCTGACTTTTGCACTGTTTTAGTACTACAGTGGTTTGTGTAAGACTGAGGACTGCCTGTCTTGGGGTATTTTAAGCCCATCCGTCACAGATTGCAGGTATTTTCACATGACTGCCTAAGTTCAGCATGTTTATCTTTTTTTCTTTCCTTTGTTAGTTCAGTCATTCGTTTGTTCTTTCTTTTTTTCCTGAAGTAGGCTCTATTCTTTACTGCCTTAATTTGCCTTATCGGTAGTACAGTGAGGATCTATTTGATCATTAATATATAATTACTGCTTTTTACTTCGTAGTATTATTTAGTAATACAGTATATAATCTGAGAAAAGGCAGACTTTATGTAATGAGCAAGCACCTAAAAAACACAAACACTCTGCAACTGTAAACGCCAGGTGGTGTCACTTCAGACACCAAACTCAAAATCAGCTTGAAAGGTCAAAAGAGAAACTGACAAAACATTGCTGTTTCATAATTTGGATTGATTGTGGGTCCTCAGTGGCTGCCACTGTTTATTTCCATCATTAGGTATGTTTCCAGCATTGCTAGGGACATGGCTTCTGAGGTTGGGACCCATGCAAACCAAGAGTGAGGGAGCTGCATGCAACCACACGCTCATTCAGAAAGTGGTCCCCTGAGGCAGAGTAGGCTCTGAGAGACTTAAACTACGGACTGGGATATCCTGCAGGGGTCACACAGTGAGAACATTGAGTAGGTTGTTGACTGCACTACTGATTACATCAACTTCTGTATGGACATTGTAGTTCCAGTAAGAACAGTACGCTGCTATGCTAACAACAAGCCATGGATTACAAGTGACATCAAGGGCCTTTTGAACCAGAAGAAAAGAGCTTTTAAAGGCGGTGATCAGCATGAGCTCAAGCGCGTGCAGAAGGAACTCGGAGTCCAGCTCAGGGCGGCGAAGGAGCAGTACAGGAGAAAGCTGGAGCAGAAGTTGCAGAATACCAGCATGATGGAAGTGTGGGATGGGATGAAGATCATCACTGGCTGCAGCTCGAAGCGGGGTGCCACCATCGAGAGAGACGTGGATAGAGCAAACCAAATGAACAACTTCTTTAACAGGTTTGACCATCCTAACCCACTCTCACCTCGGAGTACTGCATCCTCCACCCATCCTTCTGCTGATACCAGCATAGGAGAGACATCCCCACCCACAATTACAGCAGAGCAGGTGAACAGAGAGGTGAGGAGACTTCGTGCCAGCAAAGCAGTGGGTCCAGATGGAGTATCACCACGACTGCTGAAGGCCTGTGCGGTGGAGCTGGGGAGTCCACTACAGCGCATCTTCAACCTCAGCCTGGAACAGGGGAGAGTTCAGAGGCTTTGGAAAACATCTTCCATCACCTCAGTCCCTAAGGTATCACGTCCCAGTGAGTTGAACGACTGCCAGCTTATCGCTCTGATGTCACATGTGATGAAGACCATGGAGCAGCTGCTGCTTCACCACCTATGGTCACAGGTCCACCATGCCCTCGACCCTCTGCAGTTCGCATACCATGAGAAGGTGGGAGCGGAAGATGCCATCGTCTACATGCTACACTGATCCCTCTCTCACTTGGACAGAGGCAGTGGTGCAGTAAGAATTATGTTTCTGGACTTCTCTAGCACCTTCAACACCATCCAACCTCTGCTCCTTAGGGACAAGCTGACAGAGATGGGAGTAGATTCATACCTGGTGCCATGGATCGTGGACTATCTTACAGACAGACCTCAGTATGTGCGTCTCGGGAACTGCAGGTCTGACATTGTGGTCAGCAGCACAGGAGTGCCGCAGGGGACTGGACTTTCTCTGGTCCTGTTCAGCCAACATACATCAGACTTCCAATACAACTGAGTCCTGCCACGTGCAAAAGTTTACTGACGACACTGCTATTGTGGGTTGCATCAGGAGTGGGCAGGAGGAGGAGTATAGGAACCCAATCAAGGACTTTGTTAAATGGTGCGACTTAAACCACCTACCACTGAACACCAGCAAAACCAAGGAGCTGGTGGTGGATTTTAGGAGGCCCAGGCCCCTCATGGACCCCGTGATCATCAGAGGTGACTGTGCAGAGGGTGCAGACCTATAAATACCTGGGAATGCAGCTGGATGATAAATTGGACTGGACTGCCAATACTGATGCTCTGTGCAAGAGAGGACAGAGCTGACTATACTTCCTTACAAGACTGGTGTCCTTCAACATCTGCAATAAGATGCTGCAGATGTTCTATCAGACGGTTGTGGTGAGCGTCCTCTTCTACACGGTGGAATGCTAGGGGGGCAGCATAAAGAAGAGGGACGCCTCACGCCTGGACAAACTGGTGAGGCAGACAGGCTCTATTGTAGGCACGGAGCTGGACAGTTTGACATCCGTGGCAGAGCGACGGGCGCAGAGCGACGGGCGCAGAGCAGGCTCCTGTCAATCATGGAGAATCCACTGCATCCACTGAACAGGATCATCTCCAGACAGAGGAGCAGCTTCAGAGACAGATTGCTGTCACTGTCCTGCTCCACTGACAGACTGAGGAGACCCCACACTATGCAACTCGGGGGGGTAAACGTTAACATTATACAAAGTTATTGTCTGTTATACCTGCATTGTTATCACTCTTTAATATTGTTCTTTATCAGTATGCTGCTGCTGGAGTATGGGAATTTCCCCTTGGGATTAATAAAGTATCTATCTATCTATCTATCTATCTATCTATCTATCTATCTATCTATCTATGCGTAATTGACGGGATTAAAGGGCGGCTCTGGGCACTAATTCTTATCCAATCTGTGGAAAGAAAATCTCTGAAGTATGCAATGTTTATCTTGATGGTCTTTTCTTGCGTGTACTTTCAGTTTTGACCCTGTTGTTCTCTCGATCACGATTACTGTCTCTCGTATTGGGGTAAAGTTTTGTCTCACTTATTGTTTTGTTTCGTTTTTTACATACATCTCCCAGTTTCCACTCAGAAGCTTATCAGCAAGTTTGCTGATGGAACAAACAGCAAGCAGCTTTTTGAGTACTACTCAAGTAAAAAGACAATAAAAAATAAAGAAACCATAGGGACAAAAATGGAGAAATCACTGAAAGTAAGGAGGAAATGGCAAGACTCATGAACTGAACATATCTTTCACCCAAGTTTTTGTAAAGGAAGAAACAAATGGAATGGTCCATGCAGAAGTAAAAGCAAACTCCAAGTTCAAGCCCTCAATATGCTGAAGACTCTGGTGGGATTTTAGCAGTTGTACTGAAAGAAATGAGGGACATCATCTCTAAACCTTTATTAAGCAGTCGGTTGAGTTGCAAATGTGACTCCAGCCTTAAAGAAGGGAGACAAAATGGACCTGATAATTACAGACCAGCAAGTGTAACTTCTGTGCTGTGCAGAAGTATGGAAACTGTAATAAGAAGTAAATTAAAAAAGTACCTCAATGACAATAACACATTAAATACCAGCCAGCATGGGTTTTACGAGGGGAGGATCCTGCCAAACCAGTCTTTTACAAATTTTTGAACATGCAGCTGCAATAGCTAACAACAGCAAAGCATACGGCTGAATTGACTTTGACTTTCAAAAATCCTTTGACTCAGTCATCCCACACCAAAGATTACTTCTACAAGTAGACGTTGGAGGCATCAGAGGTTACCTACAAGCTGGATCCCAAATTGGTGAAGCTGCAGGAGACAAAGAGTACAGGGAAGAGGAGAATGGAGGAGGTCGTCAGTGGAGTCCCTCAGGGGTCTGTCCTTGAACCATTACTTTTTCTGATTTATATTAATGATGTAGACTGGTTTCCAGAAAAAAAAAATTCTAGAAGATTTGGACACACTTCAGAATTTCAAAAACACTTGGAAAATACAGTTTAATGTAGAAAAGTGCAAAGTTCCACATGTGGGTGAAAGGAAATTGAGACACTAATGGAAATAAGAATTTAGGTGTTTATATTGACACAATGTAAGGCAATGTGCCAAACGATTAAAAAGAAATATGCACAATGTTAGGTTATATTGTAAAAACTGTTAAATGTAAATCAAAGGACATTATGGTCAAACTATAGAATGCACTAGTGAGACGACATCTGGAGTGTGCAGACAGAGCAGCACTTGAAGCTGTGCAGAGGAGAGCAACCAAGTGCATTATGGGACTCCTACAGACTCAAAATAATTAAACCTGATTAGTTTGAAACAGAGGGGGCTGTGTGGCAGCCTCTCTGAGGTCTTCAAAATTTTGAAAGACAACTAAATGGTGGGTCGTGTACATGAGGACATCAGTGGCAACTAAGGTGAAATGCATTTAGTACTGAAGCCAGGAAGCGCTTCTTTACTCAACGAGTTGTGGGAACCTGGAACAAACTACCAAGTCGTGGAGTTGAAGCAGAAAGCTGAAGAACCTTTGAGGAGGACCAGGATGGGGTATTGGGACAGCTTAGCTATTAGCCAAACAAACAAGTCTGATGGACTAAATGGACTGCTCTCGTTTGTCAGACTTCTTATGTTCTGATTAAAAATTAAACAAGTCACCAGAACATTGCAGTTTTGATGACTCATTTCATTAAAAAAAACCAAAACATTGCATTACTTGATGGTAAGAGTTTTTACTCCATTGAGTACCATCTTAAAGAGTTTTACATACTGCTTATTCTTCAGTTGTGTGCATATTTTTTCTTACAGTCGAAAGCGTAGGTGATGGAAGGGTTGCTGAACGTGGTGGGAATTCATTTTGACATCCCCTGGTAGTTTTACTTTCCTAGCTAAAGGATGGACTTCTAGAGCAGTTGGTATGGGGGTAGAGCTGCACTGACCCCCTCACCTGATGTTTAGGTCTTAGGTTAAATTTATCGCCTACTTCGATACACTGTTTGTCCCTTTTGATCGCCTCTCCTTGATGTGTGTTATTTAATAAAACAGCTCGTTTTGGTAGCTTTCAGTTTGGTGGCTTTTCTTGTTCAATGTGTAACACAGGAAGGTGTTGACAGTCATAGGAGTCATTATAGGACATCTACTACACAGTGTGGATGTCACATCATACTTCTTAGTAAGCTTAACATGTCGCTAAATGGGTCTTAGATGGAGCCACTCTGCAGAGCTTTAGCTTGTTGTGTTTAACAACCAGACAAGGAGAGTAGAAAAGACGATGAAATAAACTGGAGTGGAATGAACAAAAGGGAGATTGCAACCAAGAACTGTGAGACAAACTGCTGGTCAGTTATTTATAATAACCAGAGAGAGAAACAAAAAGAAAAGCGTCAATCAGATATTTTCCTTTTTACTGTATGTAAAGAATTTAGTCACATATTTCAGGAGCCGCAGCACACCAGCTGTTTACTGTGTTGCACTAATGATGTCAGTTGTCACACCCCCAGCAACCACGAGATGTGTCCTGTAGTCCAGTGGACTACAAAATAAAATAAATAGCTGTGGTTAAACCTTGAGCTCTGTGTATGCCGCTGTTTGGTCGTTTGATGTGCACTGCAATATTTTGGTTGCTTGGGGAGTGCCTTTGCGCGGTGTGACACACGATCAGCTTAGAGTGACATGGCAAATACTGGCACAATGCTCATATTGGTATCCATGTTTGGATAAACAACAAAACAACCTTTTATTTGTGTTGCACTTCTTTATTCTGTTTTTCTGGTATGTCGTATTGACTTTGAGTTTGTTTTGGCTTTTTGGCTTAGTCACTTTCACTCTCTCTCTGTCCTCCTGGTAACACATCTCATTTTGTTTTCCAACCTGACTTCATTTCCCGGTTTCAGTCCCTGACTCCTTCCTACTAGTGTGGTTTTGCCATAACATAAGTGAATGGCATAACTAGATAAAATATAATATGTGGTCATCCAAGGGAATAAGGGGTTGAAAGACAATTTAAACGTTGATGCGCCAACCTGGCACTCTCCGTTTACTTCTAAACAGATCAACAAAAATAGAGCACAGTGGCACAATAGCCAAAAAAAAGAGTCACCCACTTCTGTTCTATTCAACAAAATAAGTGCCTCACTTCAGCTGTGGTTTGAAGGAGCTCCGTCATTAAGTAACGCCTTCTTCTGGGTGGCTGGGCTTTTATGGTCCTGGGCTGGAGGGCCAGAGTCAATTGCTCTAATTGGACGGTTTCTCCGCACTGTTGAGTCAAAAGAAGACAACCTAATTAAGGGCCAACAATCACTCTTAGCACAACAGTGGAATTACATAACAGGGAGGAACCTGAAGGGTGACCTTTTGATGCGCATGTGTGACAAATGATAAAAGCAAACTTTCCTCATGAGACAACAAAAATGACAGAACCCAACCAGAATGATTCTTCACAAGCAAAAACATCATTTCACAAAAGAAAAATTTATGCAAACCCAGGAGAGCTTTGAAGTAAATTTAATAAACAGTTAATTCACAACATGGCATAGGTGGATTCCGTTGTCAGCCCGACTGCCCCCACTGTGCAGTTTGTGTATACTGTTCTTTTTTAAAGGGGAGAGGCCGTCTACTCGAGCACCACCTGGACAATTGGTGGGGTGGGGTGTCCTTGTGGATTGCAACCAGCACAGCTTGGGGTAGCTGACCTCCCAGAATTTATTAAATCCTAAATTCAAATAAGCCACAGCATTGCCATGGGGTGCGCAGATTTGCGTATTTATCACTCATTTTTGATTCTCTTTGAGGTGCATTACAGTAGCACAAACTGAATGAGGGGCAAGAAGAATAGAAGGAAAAAACACAGACGTAACGACTGCAAGAATAAAGGAAGATTGTACTTGCTCTTCATGACAGCGGGTGTAATAAGGAGTTATTAATTTTAAATTACTTCTTTAATGCATTGCACGATTTTAATTCCACCTATTAATATCAGATTTCATGTGATTAATGTGTAAGAAGAGGGGATGATGAAATGTGTGAATTGCTTTGCTGTTCTCATTAAATTCCTCACCCTGTCATTCACAGACTTCATAGAAATCTCACCTATGAAAACCTCTGGATACCAGTAGGCCTGTTAGCGGATGTGGACAAACAACAGGAAAAAAGGAAAACGGCCGGCTGGCTGAGGGTGGGGACACTTCTAGTCTGGTTGTTTTTTATTGATTTCCACATTCATTGTAAAGTATTTGAATGCTTTTTCTGGCAGGCTGAGTGTGTTAAATGAGAAGTATTTTAAAAAAGTATCCCCAGAACATATAGCTGAGAAGTAGAAACATTTACTATACTGAAATATAGTGACTTGCAGGTGATAATTCTTCATTAGAGCTAGACACAATGGAGACTGGAGTGAAGTATGGCATGGAAAATCAGGTGAGAGTATGTGTGTGATTCAAATGGCATTTAGGAATCCTACTTTCTTCTGTGCATGTCAAAGAAATCGTAACAACTGATGATGACACCCTTTGGAGGTATGAGAACGAGGTGACACACAAACTTCTAAACACAAATTCCCAACAAAGAGAAGATGGGAACCAGCTGGTGAATAAGAGCCGCACTGCTCTGCTGACGGTGTGTTAACTACTGGGTGGCACATAAGAACCCAAAGCCAGTTTAGTATATGGAGTGAAGAGGATACATTTGTGCAACGATATTTTGGCTCATTACTGACCCGGAGTCTTACTGCTCCTTTGCTGTGCCTCCCCAGCTGAGAACGTCTCGATTTGGCACCCTGACCATAAAGGTATTCCCCCCTGGATGTTTACTCTTCGACATTTTCTTCCATCCCCTTGTTACCCCTTACAAGATATTGACATTGTTATTCATTAAACTGAAAACCAAAACTGGTGCCAAATGAACGGTGAAAGTTTCCTGGGTTCTTTGGTGACCTTGTTTACTGAGTTTTTTAGTCAGCTTTAGTCAGCTGTGGCCGCAGTTCACTTCTTTGTTTTATGTCCTTTTTGCTCATTTATGATGCTTTTCTTTACATTACTATTGTGTGTGTTTTGTATTTGTATTCTTTGTTTTTTCATTGCCTTGGTTTTGTCCCATGGCTTTTGTGGGTGGTCCCTGAAGAGGCAGGACCTCTGCCAGTCAGTGGCCCTATAAATCCAGAGGGTCTCCGACAGTTCCTGGTGGTTCATTTTCGAATGCACTGGGGAGTGGAGTGTTTCCTTGTGTTTTGCTGTGCTTTTTACCCTTTGTGATTACAAGATTTTTGAACCTGTGCTCTGTTTTTGGATTTTGTATTGGGATTGTGTTTGCCTTGCCTTCTCAGTTCCTTTTGTGCTTTGCAGAGCTGCTTGGGCACTTGTGTTAAGAATTAATCTTTTATTTTATAAAGATTCTTCAAGGCCCTTTTGTTTCTACGTTGAGTTTTGATTGTAATCTCCTCCTAGTGGGTAATTTTGAAAGCAGTTATGGGACTTCTGTGTTTTTGTGCAACAGAGTTTAGTAGCAGATCACGGTACCTATGAGGTCAGTCTCGTAACCTCTCAGCATCACAAAACACACTCGACGTCTGTCACAAAATGCCCGTCACATGCCCAGTTACACTGTGGTTAAGCTTATGATTGTGTGAGGCGTTTTGTGACAGACACGTTACCTGACCAGCATCTATATGTATTACAGGCAGCGGTTAGACTCATCATCTTTTGGGACTCCCAGTTCATGACAGATGGAGTGTTTACTGCAGGATCGATGCTACCAGCCCGATTTGTGTCACATGTGCACATAACTTGCGTACTGTAAGCGTACTTATCCTTGCTCTGTACTGCAATGCCCAATCTGCTTTACACGCATGCAAATAATCATCTTAGTAAACTGCACAAGAAAATACATTTGGGTGAATTTCAGCAGGTCTTACTCCCTCTGCCCAAAGAAATCTAACTATGGTGCATTACTCAACAATGGTGCAACCCTGCAGCGGATCATCCATGTTTGTTTGTCCTTGGCTTCAACTAGACTAACAGCACTGTACTGGCGTGTGAGTGTGCAAAGAGGACAGCTTAAGGGCCCTGGTGAGGGTAATTCCCTGCCATTCCACAAGATGGTGCTGTGCATTGAAGCCTTTTCTCTTCCCCCACTGCAGGCCAGAAGACTGAAGGCTTTAAAATTGATCAGTGTCTGTCCACCTGGACCTTCCTCTTCCTGCCAGAAGGACTTAAATCCAAACATGCCGCCATCTTGAGCAATCAAGAATTGGACCTGCGTTTGAAAAGATGTTATTTACTAAACGCCACTTGTACAATGCTGTTTTTTTTTTTTTGTTTCAGTTATACGTGGTTTGTCTACTGGTGCCCTAAAACCTGATGTGTCTCTGTCTTACCTCTCTTACGCTACCCATAAGCCATTGCTTCAGCTTCTATCTGTTGTGGTTACAGTGTCATTTTTAAACTGCCTTTACCTTTTTACTTACCCTCATATTTTTACTGGCCAAATTGAGACACATACGCAGGAAGAGCACGTAGGGCTGAAAATATGAAGCACTTCTTTACCAAGGTGGAGACAGGAGCCTATAATGAAGTGGCCAGTCATGTGATTACAAGCTGTTGTATAAGACTGATAGCGCTTCCTATAGGTCACACACAACAAGAGAGTGTCCACTTCTAAATGCTGGACTCCACGAAGGCTGTGATGAGCCCTTGGCTTTCAGTCCCGTCACTGTGGTTAGGCTGGAGAGCTGAATGTGCAAGTGAGCGCGTGACACCACGTGACGCTGCGTGTGGAGCCTGCAGCTGCTTCCCTTCTCACAATTGATCCCCCTCGCGTGCTCTGAGGCTTCCAGGCACTCATCGAATCGTTTATCAAATATTTATCTTGAAATGGAAGATGGGAGAAACATTTATTTTTCATGTTGGGCCCCTCTGGTGCTTCCTGGCATGCACGCTTGCTTTCTTTCACTTTTTTTTTTTGTATTCATTCCCTTTCTTATCTCGCATTCTCACATGCAGTAATGTCTTCCTCTATCACTGTTTTTCTCACTTTGATTTGCTTCCTGCTACCAGCTCTTTATTTATATATTTATTTGCTATTAACAGATACGTAATTAATCGGCATCCCTTCACGGTGTGCCGTTGCCATTTTCTTCATTGCTGCCACGTTAGGGCCCCTGTTGTTTTTGTGTCCCTGACTAAGCTCTTGAACTTACAACCTTGAGACAAGTAACTTCAGTCTCCGTGTGACGTACTGCAGGTATCAATTGTGCTTGGTGTTTCTTTGAGAGCTGCTTCAAGTCCAGAACAGGAGAAAGAGCAAATAGGAATCTGATGACTTTAATATAATTTCATACCTTCCTAAAGAGACCCTGGTCTCTAAGCTGTTGGAAACGTTCTGTCAGCCCGTAGTGAGCCATTGTGGTGTTCCATTCTGAGGTCTCCAGGGAAGCAAGTTGAGTTCAAAGGATGTGCAGCACCCAAACAAACTTATCATGGGTTAAATTTACCTCTTGGGAACAAATAAAGTATGATGCCTTGTAGGGTGTGCTGCAGTACCTCCGACATAACTTCACAGACACAAGTCCCTGGTTCAGATAAAAGGCTTATTAACACATGCTCCTTATAAAACAAGCTTCTTGTTTAAAAACACAATCCAATAAAGTCTTCCTCTCTCTTTCTCTCTTCCTCTACTCCTCCAAGGTGAGCTTTGTACTCTTCCACCTGGGTCCAGCTGACCTGGGTAAAAGTGAGCACTTCCAAATAGGGAAATTAGTGCTGCTCCATGACAATATAGTTCCCGGCAGTGTCCTGCAGGTGTTTGTATGGGTACTAAAGCCCAGGGATGCTGCCTTCTACTCCATGACTTTGGACTCCTGGCCAGGTAGGTATCTTTGATCCATCTTTGCAGAGATGGCAGCATGTCCATTTCCATATGGGCACTTTCTCCTAACTCCCTGGCCAGGATAGGATGTTTCCTCCCTTTCTTCCTGCCTATTCCAAAGGCTGGCCTTCCAGCCAGGTAAGGAACTGTCATTCTATCTATCTATCTATCTATCTATCTATCTATCTATCTATCTATCTATCTATCTATCTATCTATCTATCTATC
>JANRMT010062838.1:2629296-2666909 GCA_026402145.1 Polypterus bichir lapradei | reverse complement strand
CTATCTATCTATCTATCTATCTATCTATCTATCTATCTATCTATCTACAGTATATGTATGTATATGTAAAACTTACTGACACTGTATATATTGTGATAGGTGACAAGGTTGTGTTGGCATTCTGGCTTGGATGGATGAAGTGGATGGTGTTCCCTTTCCCAGTTGGTAGGCAGTCATAGTAGGAGGACACAGGGAGACTACAGCCATGTGTTCTCCCAGTTCGCTGGATGGCAGGATCCCCCAAATTGGTCTCCCATTTACAGATCTGCTGGGCAGCATGGCTGCTGTGGTCCTGGTGATTGGCCCTTTTGGGGATCCTTGGGTTGCTGCTTCATGGGTTTACCAGGAGGACGCTCCCTGGTCCTTGGGAGGTTAAGCCTCTTGTTCCGAGCACATTTCTCCAGTTTTGATGTCACTACACTGGTTACCTGTGTCATTCAGGATTGACTTTAAAATTCTGCTAATGGTTTATAAAGCCTTAAATAATCTCGCCCCATCTTATATATCGGAATGTCTGACACCTTATATTCCAAATCGTAACCTCAGATCCTCAAATGAGTGTCTCCTTAGAATTCCAAGAACAAAACTTAAAAGAAGTGGTGAGGCGGGCGGCCTTCTGCTGTTATGCACCTAAAATCTGGAATAGCCTGCCAATAGGAATTCGCCAGGCTGATACGGTGGAGCACTTTAAAACACTGCTGAAAACACATTATTTTAACATGGCTTTCTCATAATTTCACTGTAATCAAAATCCTGATACTCTATATCTCCAACTCATTATAATAACTATTCATGGTGGCTCTAAAATCTGTACTAACCCCTAGCCTCTCTTCTGTTTCCTTTTCCGGTATACTTTTGGTGGTGACTTGCGCCACCACCATCTACTCAAAACACCGTGATGTTCCTACAATGATGGATAGATTAAAAGCCAGAAGTCTGTATGACCATCAACATCAAGTGACTCCGTGAGAACCCTAACTACAAAGAGGACTGTTTCATTTATGTTAGGTAGAATGCCCAGAGGGGACTGGGCGGTCCCGTGGCCTTGAACCCATGCAGATTTTATTTTTTTTCTCCAGCCGTCTGGAGTTTTTTTTCTGTTTTTTTCTGTCCACCCTGGCCATCGGACCTTACTCCTTTTCTATGTTAACTAATGTCTTATTTTAATTTCTTATTTTGTCTTTTATTTTTCTTTTCTTCAGTATGTAAAGCACTTTGAGTTACTTTTTGTATGAAAATGTGCTATATAAATAAATGTTGTTGTTGTTGCACCTTAAGTACTCTTGGGTGGTCACAGTTCACCTGGGAAGGAGTGAAAAGGAAAAGAAAAAAGAGTTGAATCGTGGAAGAAAAAGAAGAAGAAGCCTGTTTAAGGCATTTTCTTTACAATAAACAGTGTTTTCAACACACAGTATGTACACCTTTTACATAATAAAAATAAAGTTGCTGATCAAATGGTGAGGAAATACATATGTATATAATTGTCCTTTTATTGTATTATTTCATTGGGGTTGAAGCCTTATTGGTAACTCTGCTTGCATTTCTGTTCCTTGGCACGGGTTTGAGTGCCAGAGTGACGTGAATTCATGCTCAGCTGCAGGCATGAAGGTGCCCGGTTTGGTGTTGCCCTTTTCCCTTCCATGGTAAGCCCGTTTTTCACTGTAGTCCCAGCCCAGTGTTCAATATCTGCACCAATTTCTATGCGTTCTTCCTGGGCTACTGCTTGGCTACTTAGGGGGATTTCTTTTCAGTTTTTAACAATGCTAATGCTGTAACAGTGTTGATTATGGAGGTATTACATTTTTTTTGTACCTCTTTGTCACATGGTGATTTCCATATTTATGAGCAATCCAACAAGCTTTGCGCTCCTGTGTTCATGAGCTGGCAGCCAGGCCCAGTTCTGGGCATTACACAGTTAAAATGTGACACAAACTGAAGTGGCTGTAATGTGCTGAAGCCTCTAATTTGCCAATTTTGCCTGCTAATTACCAGACAAAGGCGTGTGCGGCATGCAAGTGTCATTGTGCACACAGGGTCAGGGCCTGGGCTCTGGGAGCTGGCACAGCTGAGAAGCATGGCACAGTACCAGCTTTCTAAGAGATGAGGAGTGTCAAGAGGGGGGCTGGCGCTTTGGTGACACTGCTGAGGGCAATGGGCACAGCTGTGTAATGCTGAGCCTTAGCAGATGCTCATGCCATCATAGAGAAATCAGTGCGCGAGTGTGTGTGTGTGCGCTTGAGGGTGAGCGAACAGTTTCTACACTGGCATCTGTAGCAGATATCACTATCGAGGGGTACACAGAGACCACACATGCTTTTCATGAGGAGGCACAGATGGCATATCACCCGCACTCTAGCGGAACAGGAAATGTGCGCTGTTCTCCAGCAGATTTATTTTGTGAAGAAGAGAATGAACAATCGATATTTTCAGTCTTCTTCTGTTGTGTTTTTTTTTTTTTTTGCTTTTATTCACATTCTCCATCTGTCGTAAAGAATCTTTAGGGGAGTGCTATTTAGAATGTGTTCAGATCAATGGCAAGCAGCATTTAGTATTCCAAATAAAATGTGTTTTTAATAAATAAAGCTGAGCACTCAACTCTCACTCCCTGTTCATCAGGCTTGTGTCTCTTCAAATAAAGTGTGTGGTGATAGTTCAGAGTGTGGTGTGTAGATGGGTGCGTAACTAGCTCAGATACAATAAGCAAAGGACGATGACACGAGGAACCTCATCATAATTGGCCGATGTTGAGAGTGGCGTCCAGCAGGGGTCAGTGGTGGGGCTACTGCTGTTTTTAATATTTATAAATGATTTGGATAGGAATATAAGAGATAAGCTGGTTAAGTCTGCAGATGATACCAAGATAGGCGGACTGGCAGATAATCGAGAATCAGCTGAATCATCACATAGGGACTTGGACAGCAGACAGGCTTGGGCAGATTTGTGGACAATGAAATTTAATATCGGTAACTGTAAAGAATTACACACAGGAAGTCAAAATGTGAGGTTTGAACACACAGTGGGATGTCTGAAAATTGAGAGTCCACCTTATGAGAAGAGTTTAAGAGTCGTAGTGGACTTGATGCTATCTGCTGACAGACAGTGTTTGTCAGAAGCCATTAAGAAGGCTGACAGTGTGTCAGGTTCTATAGCGCCTTGATGTGTTCAGTACGAGTCACAGGAGGTTCTGCTCAGGCTTTATAACACACTAGGGAGGCCTCATCTGGAGTCCTGTGTGCAGTCAGTTTGGGTCTTTAGACTTCAAAAAGGTCCAGAGAAGAGCGACTAGGGTGACTCCAGGGCTACAGGGGATGAGTTATGATGAAAGAGCTGAGCCTGTACAGAGATTAAGAAGAGACCTGACTGAAATGTTTAAAGTTATGAAAGGAATTAGTGCAGTGGATTGAGACGGTGACTTTAAAATGAGTTCATCAAGAACACAGGGACACAGCTGGAAACTTGTGAAGGGGAAATTTCACACAAACATTAGGAGGTTTTTCTTTACACAGAAAACCACAGACACTTAGAATAAGCAACCAAGAGGTGTGGTAGACAATAGGACTTTAGGGACTTTTAAAACCCAACTTGATGTTAATTTAGAAGGATTAATTGGACAGGACTGGTGAGCTTTGTTGCTGAATGGCCTGATCTCATCTAGATTGTACTGGGCTGGCACAGGTGCATTGGCACAGCGTGTGGCATGGCAACCTCACGTGGTTTGACTCCTCTCGGTGGACTACTTCTTATTAGCTGGAACTTCAACCTCTATCCAAAGATGCCTGGGACCTGGAAACAGTGAGTTTGACAAATGGATTGGCAGTTGTGTTTTTTTTAATTTTTTTTTTTTAAATAAAGAACTGGTGTTGCTCCTGATGTTATTTCTGATTTTATTACACTGGACGATGAGGATTGTGTCTCCTGAATACTTCTGGTTTTATCTTATGGATTTTTAGCCTGCTGATCACAAACATCACTTTTAAATATTCCTGTCTTTTCTGATTGTATTGAAATGGCCTATTTTTGTAATTTCCTCTCATACTCTAAGTAAAAATACAGCAACTACAGCTGAAACGTGTCAAAGTAGCAACACTGCAGCTCCACTGCTCTGAAGACTGCTGATGTGGTGGCCATGCTAAGAGTCTTGTAACATTTAAAAGAAGTGGCTAGAAAAGTGTGATGAAAAAGTTGTTGAAAGCAATGAACAAGGACGGTGAAGGAATTTGATATTCTAGACAGAAGTTTCCATGAATGACCGATGCCAAGATGAAGAAAGGCATTTCTGTCCACAAGCCAAGCACGTCATCAATGATGAGCGGTTTAAAGGGGTGCCTGAGGAAATCACATGGACGTTGTGGAGAATTTTTCGGGTGACTACAGAGCATCCACCAACTGCATTCAGAGTTCCTTAAAGTGTCACAGTACACTCATTTCTTTGCTTTCACTATGGGACTTCCTTTTTTTTTGTGGTCATTTTGGTTGCTTACATCATGACCATTTTGCTTTCTCTGTCATTAGGCTCCTCCCATGTTGTTAGGGGTGCATCCTCAGACGTCATAACCTTTGGGTTTTGGCGGTGGGTTTATAAAGGTTGTCAATTGATCTAAAGTCCACTCATCTCCCAAGCACAAAGTCAAATCTAGCAGTATGGCCAAGGCTGGCTACCGTAACTTCAAAACAGAGCAAGCAAAAATACCTTCACGGGGGCCAAGGAATGACACTTTCCCTCAGTTTCCAAAGTACCTCATCATGGCCCAGCGAGATGCCTACTGGATTTCCTTCAGCTGTCCCTCAAGTGTACCCTTGAAAGGCCTGCATAAATCAAACAGAGCAGTAGAGGCTGACGGCCTCACTTTCTAAATCTTGGTGAGGAGCGTTAGAAGATGGCTACATCTTCGTTACCCTGAAAGGGCTGCACATCGTAAAAGACCAACGCTGACAAGGCTAGATCACTACCTTTGAAAGAGCTGAACAAATTACGAGTCACTCAGACAAGCCCACTGGTGCAGATGACATCAATAAAGAAGGCAGGTGTCACTGAAGAGTATTCAGACTTTAGTTTAATTATTACTTAGCCTTATTTGCAGAGACAGTAGGCATTAAATACTAGAAGACAAAAGTACAAGAAAGGATTCAACCTGAACGTTTCATATCAGCATCCAAGCATTGCCTCAGTATAGACAGAAAGAGAGACGTCCGTGTGATTTAAAGCGTTCTTCCTAATCCAACAAATACAGTCTTTAAAAATATGTACCTAATACTGAAGCTGGATTGGTTTGCTTGCATTTTCATTTTACTGCTCTGCATTCCTTCTTAGACATCATGTTGTTTTTAGTGCTGACTGTATAACTCGCCTTTTTATAGCCGGTATGGTGTCGTCATGTTAAACTCTTGTATCAGTCCTCCATTTTGAAAGCAGGCATACAGTATTGTCTGCCTTACTTCCGTCCCTCTCCACAGGTGTGTCAAACCAGTAGGCACTTTGCTTACACGTGGCTCGAAGGTTATTTTTGTTTAGTAACTGACATTAGTTTACCCTTGGTCGTCTTCTTCTGTCCACTGTAAGTTACTTTAAGCCAATTCTGAGGTCCTCAAAAGGCCCCACTTCACATCTCCTTACAGGTGTATGAACACACTAGTTAGTTTATCTGAGCTTAAACTTAACAGGTGACACTTGTTTGCTGTACATGTGCATGTTTCTTCCAGTGTTCTCTGTGTTAGTTTGTCTGTTTGCATCCCAGAATTCAATGCTGTGTTAAAATACATTTTTCTGTCCCCATCAAATGTTTTAGCTGACGATTCAACAGAATAACCAATCGAACGGATCCTGTTTTTAAAGTTCTCTCATACTTGCATGTGAACCTTTTAACTTTCTCACTGGCCCCTCAAATAATTGTCACCTGCATCTACCCCTCCCCCCCCAGTTGCCTGCTCATCCCCACTTCTTGTCCCCAAACCTTTCTGCTCAGCTCCTGGTTGAAGGCACACAATTGAGTGCCAGGCCAGTTTTCGGCTTTCAGTCCCTAATATTGTATCTCTATAGTCTGGTCACACAGTTTATTAATTTAAAAACTACCTTTTATCTGAAATAAAACATGCACATTAAATATTATTAGTCTCATTACATAAACTAAATGTAGCTAAAAACGTGTGATTGTCTTTGGTATATAAAAAAGAAGCAAACTAATACAAATAATAATCATTTTCATTTAAAGCAGGCTTATTTGGGTAGATTTCACTATAAGCTTATGCCCCATGGATTTCATAACTCTGAAGAAATCTATTCGTTTAATTGTAAAAACAAACAATTTGATATCTTAATCAGGAAGCTTTATCCACTTCAGATGTTGTCATCAAAGCCCAGCAGGCCCCGCTGCGGGGGTCCATTCGAACACTCTGTCATCTGACAGTGGAGCAGGCCGAGAGGTGATCTCTATCTGCTGCATTGCCCGTCTGTGCGGCACCTCGCATGTCTCACGGCTGGTCGCCGCTTCCATTTCCTTTACAGGCCTGGTAAAACACCATAAAACACAGGCTCGGTGGCATCCATGGACAGTCTACATGTCTGGAAACAGCAAGCCAAAGAAAGTCTGCCCTCCTTTTAAAAAAAGCAGTAAACATTCAACAGATGACAATGCCATCTTGGGACCCTCACCCTGACTTGGAGGACAACATAATTGAAGGGTTGGGCAGGACTTTGTACACTAGATGGCAACATCCCTGGGCCTTCTGTACCCATAATGGACACACACAGGGCATGCTGGGAACTGCTGGTATGTTCTGGAGCTGCCCTGTTGTTGGGTTCCATGTGTGTTGCCAGGATTTATGATCCCTGCTTTTGGCGAATTCCACCAGACCCCGGAAATACTTCCAAAAGAATATGCCCTGGAACCGTAAATACTCCCGGGTCTTGGATAAAAGGAGTCGCTCTGCCTCGCCCAGGTGAACTGGAAGTTGGAGGAAGAGAGATAAACAGAAGAAGACTTCATTGGATTGTGTTTTTAGCAAAAAGCTTTTTTCAGAAAGTACTTGTACCTTTTACATGACTGGTGTCCATGCAGTTGTGTTGGGGATTTGGGGTGCTGCAGCCTCCCCTAGCGGTCCCATCAGACTGTCCTTAGTGATTATTATCCCTCTGCTTAAGATCAGGTCATTTCTCCTGATTTCTTCAGGAATCCAGAAACATCCAAACTGCTCCCAAACCTTTTCCTGATCAATGCAGCACCTGTCACAGAGAGGGACTTCACAAAGCCCTTTTCAGATCAATGAGCTTTCATTACACAACATTTGAAGAAGTGCAGTGCCTGTGTGTAGACATAGACAGGGGGACATGAACGGGACAGTTGGGAACACTTAAAGTAAAGACAGTGAGCATCTCAGACCTTTGTAGAAAACCAAGAAATGCTTTGTTTATTATAACAATGCCCACAAAGTGCAAATTTGATTTACAGAACCGGCCTGCAATTTGTTGAAGAGGCGTCGTTAAAATGTTACTTTCTGTCAGAAGCTCTTTGTGTTAGATGAGGAAAGGATTTAGGGGGTTAACCATTCTTTTAAATTTCCTAATCTGTTTTCCGCCTCAAATTGACTAAACAGATCAACACTTTCGATTCACGTCTATAGTTTGCTCAAGTCTGGTAAGAACTTCTACATTCTCTTCTGCAGCTGAGTAGACATTTGCAGATTTTGCTGAAACACCTACTGTGTCCCAGACTGCATTTTCTTGTTAGGGTTTCATCCCTTTACATACTGTACCTTATTGTACAAAATATTTAACTTTATATATGAAAACCAAATGCCAGCCATTCTCAGTGATTTCTTTTTCAGCATTGGCATTCCTTTGGTCCACCTTAGGGCTTCATTTTTCTGCAATGAAACCTTTGATGGTACCTTTTGTGATCTGTTCCACATGTTGTAAAGACACAGGAAGAGAATACAGAGAAAGGCCTTATGGGTAATATAGCCATCCTATGAGGACACTTCAAATGGACATAAACAAAAGAGGTGGAGTTCATGTCCGGACCCACAGCCTTGTCTGTCTCAAACATCTGACTTGGCAACGAAGGCAACGTGACACCGTCTTGCTTTTTTTTTTTTTTCCTGAGCTAAAAGAGGAAATAAAAAAATAATGTGTTGCGGGGTCTTATTATGAGGCTTCTGAGATACTGAAAAAGATAATAAGGAGATTATCAGCAGCAAAGCCATCCATGAGACTAGCAAATGAGAAAAATGAATTGGAAGGCTTATATAAACCTGAGTGTGATAATTACGCTCTCCGAATGCAGGCTCGACCAAATTACTCCTCACCGATTCCATATTCCCTTCTCCCAGACTTAATTGCTCCTCAACCCATGCTATTCTCAAAAAGCAAAACAGATTTGAAAGAAATCACAGTGCCATACCTGAAGAGGCCAGCGGGGGAGTCTGCTGGTAAAAGTCGGGTTTTTCGATTGGCGCTGCTACCTTAGGAGCAGAAGACGAACAATTAGCTTGAACTTCTGCGCCACACACAAATGAAAAGTGGATGATATAACTGAGAGGAGTAGAAGAAGGCAGAAGCGTTGAGAGACTTGGCAGAGCCTTTGTGGCAGTTTGAGTAATGGCTCAGTGATCACCTGTACTATAGGACAATGTTTGAACTATACTGTCCCAACCCGGGCTCTATGGTTATGTCTGTAATAAGGGTGGTGTTGGTGGGGAGTGATTCACAAAGTCTTCAGACCCCTTCACTTTCTGCAGCCTTTGTTATTTTATAGATTTCATTTTAAGTGGATAAATTCCACACTCAGTACCCCACAATAGACAAAGTGAACACATTTTATTTTAGAAAGGTTTGCAAATTTAATAAAAATCAAAAACTGAAATCTCTCATTCACTAAAGTATTCAGACCCTTCATTAAGTACTTTCTAGAAGCCTTTTTGGCAGCAATTCCAGCTTTGAGTCTTCTTGGTAAGTCCCTACAACCTTGGCACACCTGGATTTGGGCAGTTGATCCCATTCTCCCCGGCAGATCCTCCTCACACAGATGTTCAAGTCCAGGCTTTGGCTGGACCACTCAAGGACTGTCCGAGATTTGTCCACTCGAGTGTCATCTTGGCTGAATGCTTCAGGTCATTGAATCATCGCTCCAGTCTGAGGTCGTAGGTTTTCTTCAAGGGCCTCTCTATATTTGATGGGATTCATCCTTTCCTCTGCTGTCCCCATGGCATGATGGTGCCAAGGCCATACTAATTCCTTTCATAGCACATTCAAAATGAACCGCCACAAACTATGGGAGATCCTCTGGTTTATAGGGCGGTGATTGCAGGTGACCCCACCTTTTGGGGGACCACCCACAAAACACAAGAACATATTCCAGGCAGCTCACATATAAAGACACAGTCAAAAACTAAGATTAATCATCAAAAGTAATGTTAACGTAAATAAAAAGAACCCCAGCCAGTGGAGGGAACCCTGGCAGAAACACAACTACTGGGGTAGACACTTGTGGCTGACAAACATTGGCTTAGGTGACCCACAACAAACCAGCGAGCCGGCAATAGCAACATGTAACCCACCGGTGGCACGACTCAGTGGTTGTGATACACTGTCTTACACGGACCCTGCGCACGGACGCCGAGACCCAAAGATCAGTTTGTACGACTCCATACCTGCAGTTACAGTAGGCGTACCAGTGACCCCCACCAGTCTGCCGCCATCACCCTGCCACATCTTTATGCTTCTGCCTCCTTCTCCTCTCAGTTCAGTTGCCTACTTTTTATTCACATGTGTGCTGCTCCATACCAGCAGTTACAGTAAGCGTACCAGTGACACTCACCCGACCCACAATTGCAATGACCTGTATGCTTGGTGACCACCACTCCCAAATGGGATCCTCATAGGCCTGACCCTCATAAGGGATAATTGAAGAGCACAAACCAAACTCATAACAGGTGGAAGCAGCTGACCATTTACAGTTTAAGCAGTCAGAGATGAAGGGGGGACATGATCTAAGTATGTAAAGTTATGAGGGATTTAGTACTGTAGATATAGAGGCTGTTACTTGAAAACGAGGACACAGTTCAAAAACTCGTCAATGGCAGATTTTGCACAAATGTAGAACATGTTTCTTCTTGCCAAGAACAACAGATGTTTGGAATAAATGACCAAGTAGTGTGGAGTAGACCAGGACTTGACAGAACTTTGTATCTCGACATGAATCTCGACAATGAGGGTGAATACGATGGACAAGTTTTTTGGGCGGAATGGCCTGTTCTCGTAACACAGTTGTTCTAATCTCTGTGTATAAAATGTCCGTCTGCCTGTAGAGTCCTACACCCTTTGACTGATCTGGACCCAATGTGGTACAGTTTGCTCACCAGTGCCACCTGCTGACTCAGAACAAGTCAAATGTCCCACTGCAGACAATCCAAACTTTAACTAAGAGGAAGAGTTTAACAAGACAGCATTCCTGGTTACAGCCCTGCAAGGAGTTGGAATCCAATTGGACTCAAAAAAGAACAAATTCTCGACTGATGAGAACAGAGATGTCGATAGAGGGGCCAAGTGTGGGTGACCAACGGAACAGTTAGTAATGACAGCAGGGTCACAATTTCAAAAACACACAGACATTTTCTTTCTTTCCTTAACCCATTCTACAGATAAACCCATTGTGAGGGCCGGCTGCCCACACCCTCAACCTGTAAAGACAGGGGGAGGTATCATACACAGGGCTTTGTCTCCCCCAGGATGCTAGATGGCAGCCAACCCAGGCTGGGATCCCCACATGGGTACTCACAAGGCATGCTGGGTATTGTAGTCCCAGGGGGACAGCCCTGTTGGGTCCCGTGGAGTCTGCCAGGGGGACCTGTGGTATTTGGTAGTCCAGCCTCACCCAGAACTGCTTTGGAGCCGCAGCCTCATATCACCTGACGTACTCCTGGGGTTTGGTTAAAACGGAGGGAAGGAGGAGAACACTTGGGTGGAGGAGTGTAAGCAGTGACCGGGACAGAGAAACGGAGAGAGAGGAGAAGATAAGACAAAGAGTATTGCTGTGTGCTTTACACTGCTCGTATAATATCCTTGTGGCTGTGGTAGGAAACTCTTGGCAGTACGGAGTGAGTTTCTCATGAAACACAATAAAAAAGCCTTTGTCTGTGGCAGCACTTGTGCCTGAGCCTGTCTCTGACGGGTGTTTGGTGAGCTGGAGTGCCCCCTACAGGCCACAGTGTTCTAATGCTGGAGTATGTGAATTTTCCCTTGGGATTAATAAAGTATCTATCTATCTATCTATCTATCTATCTATCTATCTATCTAATGTTAATCTCATAACGACAATTTGAGAAAACTTTATGGACTTTGAGGTCTTGCTATTGCACACTTGTGAAACTTTCCAACCAGACCCTTGGGACGTAGCAGTAAACTGCCTTGCAGCATTTTTTCTATGAATTAAGCCTGTCATGATAAAGCCCTGGGATTTCTCCGTTTTCTTCCTTATCTGTGGTGTTTGCTCCTCTCTCTCTCTAACTTTTGAATTCGTCTTTCTCATGGTTGCTAATCATCCTGGAGCCCATGTTTACTATAAGCACCGAATGCTTTTTTGTTAATGCAGCAGCCTCAATGGCTGCTCCTTCATTGTGGATTTGTGCGTCAGCTGTTGTTGAGGCTCTTCACCGCCGACTCTCGCCATTCGTCCTTCCACAGACAAAGCGCACCTGCTGAAGGGATGTTAAACATTACAAAATAATGCAGCATTTCATTCCAAGAAGAAGACACAAGTTATTCTAATTGCTATTAAAGTCTTTTGAATAGCGTGGCATTTGCCTAATTTAATCACTTAGTCAATTAGTTATGTAAATGTTGTAGCCTGGAATATTAATTTTCAAGCATGTACATCAGAACGAGGATAGAGTTGATAAAAACATGGCATCTCCTGAAGTTGTCATCTTTAGTGAGGAATTGTGCCATGCACAAGTGGATCTCCCATCTTCTTCCTGGTGCGCAGCCAGGGGCCCAATCCACATGACACGATGAAACGATCAAGACTCCTCACATTGAACGCAAGAGTGGGAAATAATGTGCAGCATTAAAGTGCTGGCTATCCGCTCCCTGCATGGTTAAAAGTATGATCGACTCTTGGGTTGGCCAAGGCTCTGTGGAGACCTTAATCCATACTTGGCTGCACTGGTTAAAAGGTAATTTTCTGTGCATATCTTATGATGCACACCAAACCTGCAGGAATTCACTTTCCACACATCTTGCCTACAATGCATGGATTTCTTTCTCTGTAGCAGATCTTTCTTCCCTTCACTCTCAGTTTTGATTCTGGGAATAAAAAGAAGTGCACTGGCAGTGAGATGTGGTGAATACGGATGCGGGTTGAAGAAATAGTTGGATTTTTTTTTTGAGAAACTCTTTGCGGTGTGCGAAGGTTCACTGTCATTGGGCCATATGCAGTTTTGGGTGCCAGTGTGTTCCCATAGATGTCAAAGCAGTTCAACATGCGAGTATTGCAACTTGACGACAGTTTTGAAGTTGAATAAACGGGACTTGCTGCAAATTTTTAATAACTTTTTCCATTCCGGGAATTTGTAGGCCTTGTCAGGCTGATACACAGATACATTTTGGGGTTCCTACCTGGCCATACCCATTTACTCGAATGTTTGATCATAAATAATGGCATGAAGAAGAAATATAAATTGATGCCACAAAGTAACGTGGCTGTCTCAATAAAGGCTGCTTCTTCATATGCCGTCAGGTCGCTTGCTCCTTCTGGGCAGTCGAGGAGGACTCAGTTGCCCTCAATGGGCTGTTTCTCTGTACTGTGGAGCTAGAGAAGATAATCAGCTCTCACCTCTTGGTTTGGGAAGGTGACCCTCTGATGCGCATGCGTGACACCTCATATATGCTGCTATTATAGAACAAAGGGTTTCTTTCTTCCTCATCTAAAAGATAGTGTTGCTTTATAGGTTGTGTCTCTAACTTTCCACAGTCTCTTTTGTGGCTGTCATTTCTTCTGTTTGTCTATTTAAGCTTAGGAACGTCTTTGTCTCGTCAGAATGGCTGATGTAGAATGGAGAACTCGCTTGCCTTTCTGCAATAAATCTATTGAATTAAAATAAATATCTATAAATCAAACCCTTTTCAGTGTGACTTAAGAACATTTGTTTCTAAGAAATCCACTAGAGTGCTGAACACTGTTTAGTTGGTGTGTTTAGTTCTGCTCCTTAAAATTCACTTTCAGGGGATGGGGCCACCAAACGCATACCACAGTTAAGTTTTATCACACACTGCTGAGGTCTCACCTTGAGTACTTTGTGCAGTTTTTGCCTCCATATTACACACACACACAGACGCACAAAAATCACACACACTCATAGCAGCACTAGAGAAACTCCAGAGAAGAGCGACAAGGCAGATTGAAGGGGGTCTGAGCTAAATAATGAAAGTCCAGCGGATTGAGGCTAACGCTTCAAAATGAGTTCAACAAGAACATGAGGACACAGTTGGAAACCTGCTATGGGTAAATTTCACACAGACCTTACAAACGTTTTTACTTCACACAGAGAACCAGAAACAAATAGATTGAATGACCAACTGAAGGAATTTAGAGACCTTCAAAACGGCACTTGATGCTGTCATATGTCAGCAGGGGTTCCTCCCCGGCTGGGGTTCACAGTCTTGTTTTCTGCCTTTTTTGTTCATTTTTGAGTCGTTGAGGTACGTATGTCAGTGTCACTTTTGTTTATTGTCTGCTTCGTTTTCTATGCCCGTGTTACGTTCCGTGTGTTGTCCCCCAACAAGAACTGCCCCCTGCAATATAAATCCATAGGGTCATCTGCAGTTCCTTTGAATGCGCTATGGAGATGGTGAGGGTTACTTGTGGTTTTGCCATTTGATTCAGTGTCTTTCTGATCATTTTTGCTCTGTTTGTTGAAGCCACCTTCAGATTGTGTATTGGGGACTTCTTCAGTTTGGATTGCATTTACTGGCATCTCCTTTTCGCCTTGTGTGTGTGCTACAGAGCATTTTTGTGATAATAAATCTTTTATTTAAAAAAAAATTCTACATGGCCCTTTTGGTGTCTTGCCGGGGTTTTTTTATTTAATTTCCCCCTTTACTGGGTATTTTTGGACTTAGGTACTTTGGAACAACCACTCCGAAATAAAATAGAAACAATTATGGGGATAGCATTGAGCTGAATAGCCTGTTCCTGTTACCCTTTTCTGATTTTCTCATTTCTGCTTTTAAGCTTTGTTAAAATAAGGATGGATGGAATTCATTATGGAAAACTATATAGTAGTGAGCTCTCTGTACACTGGCTGTCTCTTCTGCATAATGACGTGGATATGCTGATGACATCCTCCTGTATTTAGGTGTGTTGTCATTGACTCACACTGTGTTCCATCCCTGGTCTCACACTTTGCACTTTGGTAACTGAACCTTTAAAAGACCCTCAGAAGAAGTTCCTTTGAAGCGGGAGCAATAGCAGAACTTCTCTTCTTGGCCTGTGTAGGCTCTCCCTTTAAGCACTGCTAACAGAGTGCCCCCCAGTGATGCCAGCTGAGCTCTTCTTCTCTCAGCCAACCTCCATCATACTGCCCAGCATCATACCACACTCCACCTGCCCACAGTACAAAATGTGCAGCCTGGCATGGATTGTGCCGTGATTCCACAACAGCAGAGGAGATGCTGCTGCTGAGGATTTCAACACCTTCAAAAGCACACCAAGCTATTACATGAAGTATATGAGTGTTGTACGCGAAGGTACTGGTGAAGTGGAGTCTATGAACTGACTGACCTGCTGGCCTACATCCACCTTCTCTTGCTTGCCGGATCAGGGTCAATTGAAGAGTCCACCACTGGGTGTTTGCCCATCTGGGGCTGCACCCTGCTGTGGTCAAGTGCTTGTTGCCCTGGCGAATGGAGGAACATATTACCTTCCTTCCTTAAAGGTATGTCACTGAAGTCACCAACGTCACCTGCTTACGTTTCCTGCTATCAGGCAAGTCCCATCCTCATCCTGGCCAGGCAAAGAGAACCTAAGATGGTGCCAAACCTGATGCATTTTTCTTCTTTGACTAAAAATAAAATAATTCAGACTTGGATTATGAGGAGGAGACGGACGGCAAATGGAGAGCCAGGATGAGGCATAACACTCGGAGACGCAAGGAAACAAAGAAAGATGAAGAAATTGAAAAGGTGGGGAGAATAAGCAAGAGGCAGATGTGGAGACAGACAAATGGATCCATGTGGATCAACTGGGAGGAGGCAGAATAGGGCATGTAAAAAAAAAAAAAAAAATGAAGGTAGGCTTTGAATACACATCACCACACAATGCACACACGTCCTCTTTTAATACAATATGAATTTAATAAATATATGCAGATGTGCGCAGTGGTACATGCCGGCTGTAAATCAGGCAGGAGATGAGCTTTGAGCTGTGTGCACACTGAGGCGGAGAGCTGACCCCGGGTTAATCAGTTTTTACTTCTCAATCACATTCAATACAAGCGCGTGTGCGGGCGGCGCCTTCAAAGAATGGACGGCACTGAAGCGCCGCGCGCTCGCTCGCTCTTCCCCCTCGCTCCTTCTCAGACGCACACGTGGAATCTTTTACTCTTGCCGTGAGTTGCAGGCAAGCTACAGGGGATGGAGCGTATTTTATATTTATATTCGGGAGACGGAGACCGACAGACCTACTTTTTGTTCAGGTTCAATTTATTTCCATATGCAAAAAATGTATTGTACTCATTTGTGAGAAAAATTGCACACTGCAGTTCAAGCGAAGGGATGCGCACATCCTGCCTTTGCACACTCACAGCTTCTTAATATACCTGGTAGCCATACGCACTCCTTTTGTGTTTCTTGTTTATGTACTGTATGTCCACCTTACAAATATGGAAGTACGGCGGTCTTAGTCAACTGTGTGTCTCTGTTTTTGTCACCGCTGGGGGTGTGTAGGCAGCCGTGAAGATCAATAATATTCTGCATGTCACTGTGCTCTGTGCATTTATTAAGCTTTGCAATTGGATAGCCTGCTTATGACATTTTATTTCTTATATATCGTAAAAGGACCACAAATAATCAGAAGAATAATTGTGGTCTTGAAGAAAAATTGGGGTCTTGAAGGATGTCCTGCTGAATGTCCCGGTTCTCTGTTGGACAGAATGAAAAATTTGCGCTGTAACTGTTCTGCTAGAACCGGTCACCTCAGAGGAACTTGAGGTCGGCCAGCTTGACAGGCTGTCTACCTTCACACCTTAAACCAGAGGTCAATGCTTGTGAAAGCCAAAAGATGCGTTTTCTTTGTACTAGCCCCCCTGATCACAAGTAGAACATTGATTACTAGAAGGCCTGATCAGGATTGGCTCAACGTCCTCCACTTTGGAGTAGAGTTGGCTTCTAAACTACAATGCCCCATTGGTCCAAGGGGTAGAGTACAGAGGCAGGGTCTCAAAGCCACCCTAAATACTCATGTCCACCAGGGGACGTCCCAGTGCCCCAAACAGCTCAAAACAACTCAACCAAACAATTTCAGGTGAAATAATGGGTAGTTTAATATATATAATAGTTTCTTTGAAAGGCTCAATCCATCCAGCGTAACTTCCGTCTCCTTCCACCACTGCTCCACAAATGTTGTCTGCTGCCTTCTGACTCTGATTCACGTCATTGAGGCAAGGTGGCTCCTTTTATGTTGGACCCAGGATGTTACTTCGGATGTTATGATACAGCGTGGCAGAAACTCTCCAAAGTAGGGAGACCTTTTCCTGGCAGCACCCTCTGGTGGCACCCAGGGACCCCGACAGAGTTGCCCTTCCACACTGCATGTCCCATGGAGCTCTGCAGAATGTCCAAACTGAGACCATACCTGAGTAGCCCTGTCACCTTTCACCCTGGAGTGGGGATAAACTGTCCCCGAGAACCAGTCTCCCTCAGTCCATTTCTTATCTGACCTCCCCAACTGGGATAGGTACCTAGTATCATCCCGGCTGGGTTGCATCTCCACTTATGCAGTCCATCTACTATGGCCTTCCAGCTGGGTAAGGTGTTGCTCCTTGTCCCAGATGTCCCTCATCTGAACTTTTCTGTGCTATCATCGAGACATTATTAGAGAGATATCTTCCTTTCTGCCAGCCCTCATTTTAATAACAGTAACCTAGTCCAATTTCTTTGTCCGCCATGGCCATACTAGGTATTCTAGTCTCCTGCTACCTGGAGAAGGCTTTACATCCCAGATGAGATACCTGTCCATCCATTATGGCATCTACACCATCTGGAGACCACACTGGACTTAAGACTGACCAGCACAGAACCCAAACACAAGATTTGATAGAGCCACCTGATATCTACAACCCCACCCCCAGATTTCTAGCAAGTATCACCGCTGTCCACCCAGGTTGTATGGAGTGTTTGCCATGCCTATGTCACTTTGCTTTCGGTCTAGGCACATTTAAAAATTGAAATCTGTATAATCTTGTGAGATAATAAAACTTTGATCCCACTCTTCTGCTTGTCTGGGAATTGGAAAGTTTAATGAGAAAGTGAAGGGCAGTGCAGTGAAGTCGGAGTTACTCTGATGGTGACTGCAGGCTGGTAAGTGTGACTAAGTGCTGCAGTAGTCAACGGCCTGGAGATGCTCAGGTGTACACAGCAAATCCTAAAGAGAGGATCGTGTCACCATCGGACAACGAACAAAGAGACATAGTGAGAAAAAGGACGTTGTGACATAAAGTCGATCTAGTAGCTTCTAATATAACAAAGATCACATGGCTTTATTTATAAGCATAGCCGGGCCGATATTAAAGACTTCTTATAAAACGGCTTTGTTGGTTTAATAAGTATACCGTGCAGCAGTCGGTCTGCACCGTGTTTGTAAACAAAGCATAAAAACCTTCTGCAGGCGCCTTGCTTCTGTGGCACACACGTCGCTGATTACACTTGTTCACAGTTTGGTTCTCGCATCCCAGCCTCCTTTTTACTGGAAGTGCGAGTATTCAGTATGGAGCAAGAGAAAGAACATCCAACCGCATTTACTAAGCTATAACAGAAATGAAGATAACGAAGGTGGTAGATGGCCAGTCAGCTCTCTACGAATGGTGGCAAAGAGGGCACAGTTTCCCCTTTCTCTACCAGGGACCCAATGCGTCCATGGTATTAATGCTCTGTAGGAGAGCGTCTGCTCTTTGCTCTTGTATGTACTCTGAGTTTGCCATGATTATCATAAACTTTAATTCTTAAATCGAAGAGATTGTTCACAGAAATGAAGATTAGAATGACACAAGTAAATGTTAAAACAAAGTGAAACCTGCAAGGGAAAGTTCTCCTCGTTAGACACGCCGCTCATTGCCGTTAGATTAGCAATCAAATCCCCCCGACTGCTTTGAAAGATCTTTTGTGTGTTAATGTATCTTTTCTTCTCAGTCACGATATGTAAATGCTCTTTTTTTTTTTTTTTAATTAATACGGTAGGATTATATACATACTGCACACCTTGTTTTTAGGATTTTGTTTAATCCTATTACGTCCGTTGATTAAAACTCTGTAACTCTGTATTTTTAAAGCTTCAGATTGTCTCTTCTGCTGGTTGTTTCACAAGCCAAGCCGATGCAAACGGTAAAAATGCAACATGAAAAGCACTCGGCTTGAAATAGGGAGGAAAAAAACTAAAAGCACATTTAAAGTTTGAAAAACAAGTTAATAGAATAATCCGTCAGTTGAAAAAGCTGACTAAAACCCCTCAGATAAACAAAACACTCACATTTGATTTAACAGCGCACACGGACACATTGTAAGGCCTGGTGTGTCATTAGCTCTCCCCGAATTATGGAACTAAAAGGATTTCAAATCAAGAAACTTTCTCCCCGCCCTGAGCAAAGTGTAAAATGTGGCCCATTCAAAGCAAAAGAAAGGAATGCACTTAGCCTGCTTTCTTTGAATGTTGATCACTTACACTCTCTATTAAAATTATGCTGAAAGAAGCCCATTAGAAGACAAGTGCTGATACGAAGGTCTGTGCAGTCTCGTTTTTAAGTCAGCTGGCTCGTAATGGAGCAGAGAGCAAAATGCTTGATCTCGTTTGAATAAACTTTACAGTTGTTCATGAGGATGTTTATTTAACAATATAATAAAAAGTCATGTGTTTCAGACTATTATGGTTTCCATTTTTCTGATATTTTTGTGTCTTATTGTGAACGGATCCTGGCAGTTTTTGTGTCTTTCTTGAAAATAAAACTGATATTTAATGTGACTTGGAGGAACTTTTAACTTATAATAATAATAATAATAATAATAATACATTTTATTTATTTGCAGGCGCCTTTCTAAACATTCAAGGACACCGAACAATAGATAAAACACAGATTATAAACAAAAGTAAAATACAAAAATTAAAGTCAGACAGAGCAATTGTAATCAATGAGAAAAAGCAGTCTTAAACAAAAGAGTTTTAAGTTTAGATTTGAAAAGTGAAAATGATTCAATATTTCTAAGCTCAGGTGGTAGTGAGTTCCAGAGCTGGGGAGCAGAGGAACTGAATGCTGTGCCCCCCCATAGTGGTAAGACGGACGAAGGAGACAGTCAAGTTGATGGAGGAAGAGGATCTGAGGGTATGGGAGGGAATGGCAACATGGAGGAGGTCAGACATATATGGAGGGGTGAGGTTGTGGAGAGCCTTAAAAGTTAGTAGGAGAATTTTGAATTGAATTTAGAACTGAACTGGAAGCCAATGAAGCTGCTGCACAACGGGAGTGATATGGTGAGTAGAGGGGGTTCTAGTAATGATGTGGGAGGGCAGCTGAAGTCTGGACCAGTTGAAGTTTATAAAGAGATTTGTGAGAAAGACCAAAGAAAAGGGAATTGCAAGAATCTAGACCAGAAGTGACAAGGCTATGAAGAAGGATAACAGTGGTGTGGGACGAATACGATTAATGTTATGCAAGTGGAAAAATGCAGACCGGGAGATGTTATGTATGTGGGACTGAAAGGATAAAGTACTGTCAAGGATAACACCCAGACTCTTAACCTGTAGGGAAGGGGGGACAGAGGAATTATCGATAACAAATGAAAAATGATCAGTTTTGGATAATGTTGATTTTGTACCAATGAGGAAAACCTCAGTTTTGTCACTATTTAATTGAAGAAAAATTGAAGAAAACCAGGATTTGTTTACCCTACACCCTTTTATTTTTCTTTGGGTGCTGCTATTTTATGAATGCCATCGGGGGTGTGGCCTTAGGGGTCTCGACTTTGAGGCATTCATTGGTGAAAGGTTAGAAGGTCATCTTGATGGCCGAGGTCTCCAGGACTCTGAACAAATCTGTGCTCTAATGTGTGATAATAGAAAGTGAGAGAGGTTAGGAGCACGGGCTGATACAGCACACTGACGCACCCACTACATGAAAAACCAACTCAGACTAGGACCCTACTGCAGCCATGCAACAGGTGACACCTGGGCACCACACTAGTTCAGATGGTATGGAACCAATGTGAGTTTTTTTTTATGGTGGCTGGAGTGCCAATTCTGCCACCAATCCCCAGATTTTTCCCTGGTTGGAGGGCCTACAGTACATGCAGGGCTGGGTGCAGAATAACGTCTTACCCAGGACAGAGCAACTACAGGTTAAGGGCCCAACGAACTAGAGTCACTTCTGGCATTTATGGGATTCAAACTGGCATCCTTCCAATTATCAGTGCAGATCCCTAGCCACTGAGCCACCACTCCGCCCATACAGTATGTGATAGTGCTGTATTTAGTCAGTGACATCATCTCTTCTTGGATTTTGCTTTGTAGTTTGCACTATTAGTGTTGTACTGTTGTGTTTCTGAGATGGCCATGCTAGATTGGTCATCGAGTTCTGTGAAGAGGCTTACTCGTGTTCTGTGTTGTGTTCACCCCATTTTCTGACACCTATTGCACACCCAACCTACCTGAAAGGCGCCTTCTCTCTTAATTGCCTCCCCTAAGGTACAATTTCTTCCAATTTTTCCATAGAAGGGTATTTTTTGGGAGTTTTTTCTTGTCTTCTTATGGAGTCAAGCCTGAGGGGCAGTCAAAGACAGAGCCCGTTAAAGCCCATTGTGGGATTTTGAGCTCTACAAGAAATACCGTATATATTCGCACATAAGTTGGGTCTTAAAACCCGAAAAAATCAATCATAAAATCAGACCCCGACTTATACGCCCGTTCAAAAATGCGACTCTTAATTTTTGTTTTTTTACATCTTCTTGCCTTCTCCAATCTTGCACCAGTTTCCCAGACACATTGAATTTAGTTGCAGCAGCACAGTTACCAATTTCTTTCGATACTTCAACGACGTTTAATATTCTCTTCTGATCGTAGACAAGGGATGCTCTTACGATAAAGGTGTATGAGGGTGTGAGATACAAAAAACACAAATCAGTGCAAACGTTGGTTCGGAATAGTGCGGGTATTACCGTGTGGTCACGTAGGCACAATAGAGAGCGATAGAGAGGTTAGGAGCACACGCTGATACAGCGCATTGCCGCACCCACTTAGAAATAAAAGGCTGTGTGCTCCGTGGTTACTCTCTCAGGTGGGCGTTAGCATATCGTAATCTCTTGGACCAATTGTGTGAGTTTTCCGTATTCGACTTATATGACTGACATTATAAAATACCAGAAATTATACAGTAAAATCATGCCCGACTTATCTGCGGGAGAACTTAACTGCGAGCACATACGGTAAATTGTTCTTGTTGTTGCTGTTTTGTATCTGACTTGTGGAAAAAAATACAAAAGAGTAGCACGTGCTTGTTTAGTTAACGCTCCTGGTAATGTGCACTCTGTGTGTTCTTCAACTATAATTTCTGCCTTTGGATTTTGGCCTGACGACTGTGCTTGGTTGTCTTTCTGACTCTTGCCACTTCTTGTGATCCTTTATTTAAAATTCTCTGTCACCTTCTTGGTGTCAGTGTAATGATGCTAAACACCTGACATTTAGATTATGTATGGTGTTCAATTTGATTCTCCATTGAAGCCCAAGATTATCAAGATTTTTGTCAACTCCGTTCTCCATGTGTCATGAACAGGGCTGAATTTTGGGGTCTTATCGCCTTTTCCTGTTTTAGAAGCCTTTTTGCATACCATTGTTAGGGTCATGTCCCAGATTTCTGGGGCTGTGGTCTCTGGGGTCGTGACCTCGATTTCATCAGCAGACGGCGTAAAAGGCCAGCATTTGTACTGATCTTTATCTGATCTGTGGATATATCCTTTATTGAATTCTCTTTGTGATTTATTTTTGTGTTTCGCCTGAATTTTAACTGTGATTTTTGCCTCTTGTTGTGGTTGATTTGTTTCATTTTATTTTCGTTTGTTTTGCCTTTTGTAGACAAATCTCCTGGTTGAAATCAAGAAATTAGTTATCAGCTTTAAGAGCAGCACAACTAACTGTGCTCCTCCACTAAAAGATATTTACTAGCGGAAGTGAATAGAGAATATGACATTAAGAGCTCCTTCATGTCTTCGGAATCCTCAACAACATCGCCCAGAGGGGACTGGGCGGTCTCATGGTCTGGAATCCCTACAGATTTTATTTTTTTTTTCTCCAGCCGTCTGGAGTTTTTTTTTTGTTTTTTCTGTCCCCCCTGGCCATTGGACCTTACTCTTATTCGATGTTAATTAATGCTGATTTATTTTGTTTTCGTATTGTGTTTTTTATTTTTCTATTCTTTATTATGTAAAGCACTTTGAGCTACTGTTTGTATGAATATGTGCTATATAAATAAATGTTGTTGTTGTTGTTGACAATTTAATGGACTGTGTGCTCACAGACAAGCCCACTGCTGATTACCTGGAGGATCGCAGAAATTGTGGGGTAGAGGGGTCCTTTCATCGGATTGGCTGGGCCAGCGCTGACTGTGGAATGGCCAATAGGGGAGGCAGCTTGAAGGCTGAGGTCTCAAGGACTCTGAACAAATCCAAATCATATTATGGGATATCATCTACTGTTAAATTCTGTTCCTTACTTGTAAAATTTTTATTTTTATATTGTATTGAGGATTTGTTCTGTTCTGTGTATTGTATTGTATTGACCCCCCTTCTTTTTGACACCCAATGCATGCCCAACCTACCTGGAAAGGGGTCTCTCTTTGAATTGCCTTTCCTGAGGTTTCTTCCAGTTTTTCCCTACAAGGGTTTTTTTGGGAGTTTTTCCTTGTCTTCTTAGAGAGTCAAGGCTGGGGGCTGTCAAGAGGCAGGGTCTGTTAAAGCCCATTGCGGCACTTCTTGTGTGATTTTGGGCTATACAAAAATAAACTGTATTGTATTGTATCACCTGCCATGGAGGTCACATGAGGTATTGTGTCACCAGGCTTGCCTATAAAAGGTGGCCTAGCAGCGTTCCAGAATTCTGGATTTGGGATAAAATTTAGGTATTTGTATGCTTTCTTGTTAGAACAATTACTTTGTAGTTTAATATTTTCTTCAGTGTTTGTTTTGTTTTGGCTTGGATGCTGGTCTTTGTACCTTTTGGGATTTTGATCTCTGACTGTTCAGATCACAGTTAAGCCTGTTCCTTTTGCACTTTCTCTTCCATTTTGATTTTTATTTTCCACTCAAAAACAACACCTTGTGGACATCTTGTCTTCTGAGGTGTGCGATTACACAGACCTGTTACAAACACTAACGAGACTATAGTGAGGAAGTTTTAAAAACTAGGAGGTGATAAGAAAGCTGAAAGACTTGGCCAGAAATGAGCTGTGGGTCAAGGCCAGGAAGTCAGTCAGAACAAAGCAAACCCAACCAAAGCATAAAGGCAAACACAAACTGAAAGTCTTTTAGCCGAGCGGTGGTCATAGGTTAGAGGAGATGTACAGGATGACAATTAAAAGTTTGTATGTCTGAGAAAACGCTGGATTTCATACACCTCAATAAGCTATAGAGGCATTTTAAAGACCCCCCTCCTGTGGAGGAAAAACATGGAGATTTGACTGTTGTCATTTATTGTAGAAGGGTTCCCGTTCCAGAGGCTTTGTCAGGAACCTCATCCAGCAAGCTTAAATTGATTAAGACCTGCTTTGAGGTTGACTCTGGACCACTATTGACGGACAAGGATTTCTGTCGAACACAAGGTGTTGCTTGGCCTGCCTTCTTTTCAGAAGTATTGGACAAATTGTCAAAGGAAGTGAGAACGTCGAAACGTAATTGTGTTCTTGTGAAGCGTATTATGTGGTATATTGACATATGGACAACTGCTTGGTTTTATTCCTTTTTGCCTTCTCTTTTGATCGTACATTTAAATTGAACATGTAAAGTGATGTCTGCATCACACGCTCTAAATGGTCAGTTCCATTCCTAACGTAGAATTCAGTGCTTCTGTTCTGTCTGCACTCCTAATCCCCCTGGCTAACTGGTGTAAAATCACATCTAATAGCGGGCCCTCTCTTGTCCTCCAGTTTCGCATCATGTTGACATTTACAATGTTATGCTCTTCCAGTGGTCCTTTCACTTGGTGTTTCTGGTGAAAAAGTGGTCATGTCAAACTTCTTTCATTTTAGAATTATGAAGGCAGCCAAGCTCTTGGGAACCTTCAGTGCTGTAGCCTTCCCGTGTATTTCAGGCAGTTTTAGTTCCTTTGACCTACGGCTTGGTGTTTGCTCACCGATGGGACCTTCTGTAGCTTTGTGCTTTTCCCAATCACGTGCAATCAATTGAATAGATGACTGGTGGATTTCAAACATCTCGATGATGATCAGCAGAACGGGGTGCACCTGAGCCAAACTAAGTGTCAAGTGTCAATGGGATATTTCAGTTTTTTTATTTTGAATACATTTGCACAAATTTCTACATTCCTGCTTTTGCTTTGTCATTCTGAAGTAGTGAAAAAATGAACTGAGGCTGTAAAGTGAAGGGGTCCGAAGGCTTGCTGGAGGCTCTGCATTTGTTCATTCTGTGATTACAGAGCGTCTTGTTCGTTCCTCTGACATTCATTTCTATGTAAAGTGACTTTTATTATTTATTTATTTTTACTGTTATAATTTTTTTTTACACACCTTATGGCATGTGTGTTGCGCCTCTCCCAGGTTTAGACTAACTTGTATTAGGCACCCGTTTTGCCATCAGGAGCGGCTGTCAAATGAGTGAAAAGAGATAAACAAAATGAAGTGACCTCTCTCAAGTCAAATTTGAAACGGTAAAATAACCTGAAATTAAATTGGCTCTGTTTTAAGACAGACGAGTTTGCAAATTCACCGTGGCTTTTCAGTGGGGAGTTTTGAAATTTGTGAACGTTGTACAGCACACTGTATTTGAGATATGTTATCAAACGTTGAACCTTTCTGACAAATTTTCTTGAATATGTGCAGCAGATTTCAACAAAACGGGCCCAAAGGCAGCTGAGTGGTTTCATACAGACAGACGGCTAGACATACAGCAACTGCAGTAGGTGCCGTTTGCATGAGGTGTATACAGTGACCAGTCACAACGTGGAAATCACTGCCATCACAATGGCACCTGTCAAGGGATGGCATACATTATGAACAGTCAGTTCTTGAACGTGATGGGGTAGAAGCAGGAAAAACAGGCGAGTGTAAGAATCTGAGCGACATCGACAAGGAACCATTTTGCACTTTTTGTACACATTTGTGCCCCATTTCCAGCACCATATACAGCATTTAACAAGGTAAGATTGTTTGGTTTCATTTCACATATTCACCTAACTGTGTGCCACTGGGAAAACCACAGCTTTATGTGGGACATAGCTTGTGCTGCACATATCTGATACTTTTTTTTAATTAATGAATGGGCTATGGTGGTTAATTATAAATACAAAATGAGAGGACGCAGCTTCTATAAAGCTTTTAGGGGTGTGCGCTGATGCAGCATTTTCAGCATCTATGCAGAAGCCGTGAAATAAAAGACAAATAAAATGTTAGATTAGATTGTAAAAAAAACAAAAAACTGTAGAATAGCTTAACACCGGAACTTGATGGAGCGCGTGGCCCCCTTGTATTTGCCCAGTGTTTTATGTTTTTATAAGCGCCTTTCCCATTAGCCTCCATTAAATGTCACTGAGCAATCAATTCACTGTTTAAATGATAGAATTCTTTATAAGGATTTTGATTTGTGTAACACATACACTCGTCTTTTCTGGATGTGCACTTGGTTGGTCTTCTCTTTCCCCCAATTTTGTGCCTTTGTTGTATGTAGATGATCGTAGTGGCCAACCATAGTCCTGGTGCAGGCCCACTAGTACATTCAAAGTTTCTCTTCCTGAATGTACCCCCCCCATCTAAATACAAAACTATTACCTGCTTACATTCCAATAAAAAAATAAACTTTTGATTTGTCATGTTCAGTTATATGCCCTGTAATATATGCAGTGAAATGCGCAGTTGCAGAACTCCAAGACTGTACATTAGAAGAACACAATAATTACAGTAAATATCAATATGCACATTATAGTAATACTATCAAAATATTGAGCAATATTTTTATGAATATAAGTGTTTGTACACTAGGTATGCAAGAATTGACGACAAGGCCTCATGGAGCTCCAGGCCGTGTCCTCGTTGAGTTTGTGGATGGACTGTGGATAGAAGCTCCTCCTCAGTCTCAGCTCAGAGAAAAGGCCACTGTTGGCATGGCTGGTATCTCGGATCATTTTCTGGTTTGACATTACTTGGTATAGATATCCTCTAAGTTATGGTGGGCACAGCCCAGGGATGTGTTCAGCTGACCACACCACTCTCTGCAGAGCCTTTTGGTCCTGCTGTGTGTGGTTTCCTACCCAGGTGGTGACACTTCAAGGATAGGTTCGATGGTCATGGAAATGCAGAAGTTCTTCAGTATCTGGGAGGACAGCCTGAAATCCCTGAGGTGTCTTAAGGTTCATCAGGAATGTGAACACAGAGGGATCTGAGGTTGTCCTCCCTCTCCACCTGAGTGCAGTTAATACTGACGGGGTGGCCGTGCCTCTGATGTTTTTTCCACAAAGTCCACAGTCAGCTCTGTTGTCTTGCCGACATTCAAGAAAAGACCCTTGTCTTGACCCCAGTGTGACAGACTCTCCTCTTCATCCAGGTATGTCTGCTGATTGCACTATATACTGTAGATGTATTGGATGTAAAATAAAAAATATAGAAAGGCAGTGTGATATATTAAATAAGAACAAGCCACAAGATAACTAGGAAAACACACACATTATGATCTGTCCCATTGTATTTGCACTTTTGGTTGTAACTTACACCTCATTAGAACCTCACTTTTCCACTGTTTCACAAATGTCCACTGATGTGAAAATATATTTGCCCCCTTCCTGCTTTCCTCTGCTGTTTGAATTTGCTGATGCTGCATTTTTGCTGGTTTTCATCCAGATTGTAATTTTTAGATGAAGGCTACCTTAGTAAATACTGTATGTACAACATTTTGTATGTCTGGTTCAATTGGAACTCCCCCAAAGTAGGAATCATTAACCCCATCAGCTCCCACTGGTGGCCCCTACAAAACCCAATAGGTGCCCCATGGGACTACAGGTCCCATCATGCCCTCCAGGTGTCTATGTGGGAGTCCTGACCCAGGAATGCTGCCGTCTACTTTATTGGAGGACCCTGTCAGGACTACAGGCTATTCATCACTGTCCTTCCGTCGCATTGGCCTCCTGGCCGGTTCTTGTTCTTTAGTCCAACACTTTTGGGATGCCAGCATACCCACTTCTGTACTGGCATCCTCTCTGTCTTTCTGTTATATAGTGCTTTTCATATCTATCTATCTATCTATCTATCTATCTATCTATCTATCTATCTATCTAGAACTTTGTGGACCCTTGACTACCACACCTACAGTATATTAGCTTGTTGTGCATCCCATTCCAAATCCATGGGCTCTCTGAGTCTGCATGGTGGACTTGTGTGGCTGAGCTGCTGTTGCTCCTCAACACATCCACGTCACCATAATGGCACTTACAGTTGACTGTGGCAGACCTAGCAGGGCAGACTTGTGGCAAAGGTGCCACACTGAAAGTCTCTGAGCTCTTCACTAAGACCCCGTATTTGCCAGTGCACATTGCATGGCTATGGGCTTGGTCTTAACAAAGGGAGCAGCTGAAACAACTGACCTTAGTAATCTGGATGGGTGTCCACAAAGTTTTGCCCATATAGAACAGTGTTGGATTGGTACTAAAGTTTTGACTTTGACGTTGATGTCAGCTTTTAGACCTGAAGAAGAGCCTTGAGCTCACCTCGAAAGTGTACCACTCAGCCAGTGAAAGGTGTGATTTTGCTTCACTTCTTATTATTTCTATAAATGCCTAACACAGTACATCTCTCCCCTGGTACCAGAAGTTTGATAAATGGTAGTTTTCCAGCCCCTCATGTTGAGTCATTTATTAGTGCAATTGCAGCAAAGCTGCTTGAATGGATCCGCGGAGTGCAGTGGGGCAGACAGGCTGCTGTGACAGTGGGGCGGGGTGAGGTGCTGCCCATTATTTACCTCAGTTTTCATTTTAGTATCGGTACTATCTTCTGACATTTTAATGCTGATCCAACACTAGTGCCAACTACGATTTTTGTGTCACTTCCTGGGCTCCAGTACTCCATTCGGGCTCCCCCAGTGCTGACCTCAGTAGCTCATTTTACCACGTCCATCTCCCGCTTCCCTTTCTCTGTCTTGTGCAGTCTGGACACTCGGTATCTCCTGACACCCGCCGTCCTCTGTCACTGAGTGGCTCTTTCAAACTTTGGCTGCAGTGAGGACTTTCTTCCGTTGCCCACAAAGCATCACCAGTCTGCGTGACCCCTCTGTCACACCTTCACATGCCCGTTCTTTCTTCTGCGAAGCGTTAACAGGTCACTGCAGTTTCTGAATGGACCAAGCACAAAGAGGCCATGACACCTTCACTTCATCATCTTTGAAAGTCACGCCAGAAGCCCCTCATTTCTGTGTGAGATCTTGTGACGCTCAGATGGCGCCCACCTTTTCCTGTGATTATTTTATTTTCTAGCTGACTCTTGGATGTCAACTCAGCCGTGCTGTCCGTCTGCACCTGCTGTCAGTTCACTTCCAGTTTTTTTGAGCACACATTTCCAAGATCTCCTCATCCAGTTTAATGGCATGCTGATGGGCTATTTAAATGTTCTTTCTGAGAGGTGCTCTTTTGAAGAAACTAAGCAGTCTGCACTGCATCGGTCCCAATTTTTTTTAGGGTAGTCACATTAGGATCGCTGCCCACCACCACATTGAAGGGGATTTCTCTGGTAAGCGAGCTCACAACACTTGTAGGCTCTTGACGCTAAATCACTTTAGTCAACACAGCTGTATGACTGAGGGCCGGATTTTTTTTTTTTTTTTTGAGATGGCAAGGAAAACAGCATTAAATATAAACAAAAATAAATAAATAAACAGATGAATAAAAGTCCCGCTGTTTGCTTGCGAGTTTAGCCCCCTGCTGGAGCGCCTGTGCCTGATTATCATCTAGCTTTTCCATTCCAGCAGATTGTGTTTACAGTTTGGCTTTGCTTGTGAGATGTGGTGTGACACTTTCTAATTCCAAGCAATCTCCCACACAGCGGTCTATGTGTGTGTGCGCGCACGCACGCGGGTGAGCGGGCAGGCGGGCATGCATGTGGAAACCGGCGAGGCAGACGGCAGGCAGGCAGGCACGTACATCTGCAGCGCGGCGGCTCAGCCTCCTTCCTGGGGGTCTCTCTATATCTCTCTGTTTCGCCAGTGTCCACATTTGCAGCCTGCACTGTTAGAGGAGTCCATTGCGTGGCCCTTGGGAAGAAGACTTGAGTGGGAATCCTGCTGGCGAAGGTTCTCATTTAATCCGCCGGCCTTTGTTTTATATTGTGTCACTTGTAGCACCCACCATCGTGTGGCGAGTGTAATTGGTGAAACGTGTAGTCAAACATTTAACAGCTGTAAAGAAGTAAAACGAGAGTGCATTATTTATAGTCGATAGGGAGTGCTGGAACGGGGATTCAGGTGACATTAGGGAGCTGTCATCCAGTAAAACGCGGCAGAGTCCTTCATAGAGAATGAAAGCAGGCAGACAGTGCCAGAAAGAAGGGGCTGGGGGTGGGGGTTACAGCCACCATTAAAAGTTACATTTAATGAAGCCTTGGCCCACATGCCACAGATGTGCCTTCCTTCTCATGATATGGTGTGGCGTAGGCCTCAGTGGCTGAGCTTGTGTACCTCATTCTTCACATAAGTCTGCAAGTGGCCTCGTTCTTCTGGTCCTGTTTGCTTTTATATTATAGTAAGGAAACATGCAGACCTGAAAACAAACGAGTTCCATTTAAGGAGCTCTTGATATATCTCCTGTCTTCTACATACAGTAGTTACTTGTTTCAGTTCCTCTAGAAGTCACTTCTGGTGGTTCGTCTAAAACACATTCTTGGACGGATCTTCTGTCAGGGCATCCAGGGGTCTTTTCAGTAGTACCTCCCTGCAAGATGACATGATCATGGATCCACAAGTCGGAATTTGGGCACCACCGGATGAAACAATGTGAGTACCCGTGTGCCAAAATGACCAAGGTGGGAGAGGGGGACCACCTGAAGGGCAATGAAGCTACTGAGAAAATGCTGTGCCACATTGAAGAAGATGGTGTCCACATGCTGCATTGATCGATTTAGGACCAGTTCTCTGTTAAGGGGGCCTGTCGGGGTCTTGATCCAGTCTTGAAAACATTCTTTTAGATAGACAGATAGAGAGACCTTTATTTGTCCCCAGGAGGAAATTTATTTATTTAAATAAAGAAATACATGAATAGGTAGATAACTAAGTAAATATGCACACAGACTTTGGTCTTGGTTTTCAGTGTTAAACAAGTTGGCGTGACCTCGATCACATCGCTCATGTAACTTTGTCAAAGAAACATCGATGAAAGGATATAGAAACAACAGTTTGATAGGGTGGGAAGTACATTTTGACTCTGACCATTGTCTTGATTGTCGCCACGCGTTTCTGTCACTTGTTCTCGTTCTTGCTTTGGACATCCTGGACTTTGTCATGCATGCCTATGAGCCATCGTGTTTGTCTGCTGCGCCATTGCTCGGGGCTCAGGACTACTCCTTGTTTGTCAGTGTGGTTCAGCGACTTGTCCTCTCATTCTTTCTAGTGCTTCGTGTGTTAACTGGCCTTCTACGATTTGCAGCAAGAGGGCATTTGGAAAAAAGAAGTGCTTTCCATCCACAGTGTAAATATGGAAATACAACTCCGGCTGACCTTTAAACCTGTCATGTTGAGTACCCTCAGGTCATGACCTGTAAGGACACACCCCTAGCAACATAGGTAGTTGTCCTAACAACAGGAGTCAAACATGGAAATTGTAGTCAAAATGATGCCAAAAAATTTACAGTTGTTAAAGCAATCAGAAATAAAAAAACAAAAATAAACGTCATTGATTGAATAGAGAACCTCAAACAAAACAAAAACGAACAGCCTGAGCAAAACATATAAAAAACACAACGATTTCAAATCACAGCATGTGCAGGACATTGAAAAGAAGAAGTTTACTAAAGACTGAGCCATACTTGGAATTGTAACCTTGTTTAGAAAGTGCCGTCCTCGCCCAGGGACATTTGGCTGCCACCTGCAGTGTTCACCTGAGCCCAGTCACTTGATGAACCCCATTTAGTGTAAGCCAGTCTGCTGCACCAGAAACACAAAGAGCTGGCTGAGACTTCCTGTTGCCAGCTTCTAGAAGCGTCTTTCATGAAGGGGGAGTCTACCTTGTGTTGATGCTGCTTCCAAAGTGAAAGCCGCCCTGGGTCGTTAGATACTTTAGTCAAACACTCTGCCCCCAATTTTGAAAAATGAAGTCTCTCGTTAAGTAATTTGCACACTTAATACGACAAGCTGATCTCCTGTATAGAAAGGTCGCGTCACTTGTACTGAAGTGAGTTATGTTGCCATGCCGTGTAACTAACTAGCACAGGCTACACTTACACTAAAATATTGTAAATTACTCCCATGAAAAATAATTTCCAACGTTCACGTCCATTGTCATACGCTGTTTGCAGAGGTTTTTGCAATATGTGGAGGATGTTCGCAAATGATCGGTTAAAACATGTCACTTGAATAATAACCATGTTAACAAAAATATCATGACATTAAAGTTTAAAAATCACTTGCTGCATATAAACCTCTCATAAGACGCAGGCAAGTTGGATTGGCATTGCTAAACGGTCCCTACTGTGTGTGCGTGTGTGTTTGGCACCCTGTCCACTGACTGATCCAGCCTTGCACCTGATGCTTGCTCACATTGGCTCAGGCTGTCCCCCCCAGATAAGCGCTTTATGAAGATGGATGGAAACAGAACTCTGTGTATGCCCTAAAATACTGCATATATGCAATCACAGTTACACTTACCAGGCAACAAATTGTAGAGCAGAACCGTGGTTATCTGCGCCCCGACTTACCAAGGTTCTGCATTATAAGAAGCCAACCTGTAAGTGTAATGCACTACTTTTCTTGTGACTCCTACAAGCTTTTCCGTGAACACTCTACCCAGCGTGTAAATGCTACACTTTTCACCTCGACTCTACTGAGTAAGCAGTCGAAGAGCAGGTGACTCTGGGAATGTGGGCACGACTCACTCACTCACGCACCCCCCTCATCTATTTTCATTTGACCCTTGTAAAAAAAGAACACTGACAATTGTGAAATGTTGGGGCGCCCATAGGCAGACCCCATATAATTTAAATAAAATGCAGGTTATAAACACATTGAAAAGAAAAGAAGATGATGTTGTAGATGTGAGTCTGTCCTAACTAGTAACACAAGCTGAGGAGGACCTCTGGCAGCTAGAAGGGGGTCCAAGCAGGTGGCCACCGGAACTGACGTCAAGGGTGGCAAAACTGTCAATGTTCCTGTCTGCAGAGGTGTTTGTCAACACCGCCCTCTTGTGGTCTGGCATGAAGTTACCATTATCAGAGCACACAAGCTGCCCCCAGTGTGCACTTGTGTGACACGCTCTACTGTTTTGTTCACTTTGGATTTTTATGATTTTAGATTTCAACGTACTGTTGTGAACTGTGTCCGTCAGCCATGCAGAACCCGTCTCAGACCACTTTGAGCAGTGTGTTTTCCTGATGATGCCAGCTGCCCACCTTCTCTGCGTAGAGTTGCCTCTATCTGAGGTGGTATTGGTCTACATTACCACAGATAATCGGGGTCCTACCAGACACTGCCTATAAACTCTTGCTGTGATCTCCACATAACACTTAATCCCTGCCTGCACCTCAATGCTTTAGGAGTTGTCAATGACAATGGTGTCTATAACACCGAAATACACTCAGAAAGGTTTGATTCTAATCTCATGAGGCTAAGACAACAACTCCAACTCCACAGAGCTCTCCATGTTAGTGCCAGCCTTAGATTTGCTTTCATGCTTAGCTGGAAATCTAAATCTTTGAAATAAAATTAGAAGAATAAAGAGGAGGAACACAGAATGGGGCGGGTGAAAACAGCCATCAGTCCTAAACCCCTTTAACCCAATTATACATGAAATTCAAATTGAGTACGCGTGGCAATGACGGGTGCCTGTTGCCTATTGCTGACTTTGCGATCATTTGAGGGGGGTGTAACTCGCATGGGAAAAAAAATCAGTCCAAAACTGTTCCCTCCATGGACCTGAGTTCCCCTGGTAATCCTGATACCAAGATTTAATGTCCATCTTCATTAAACCTGGAGTGGGATGGAATGATGCCAGTGGTCCTCCAAAGTGTCATCCACCTTTCTAGAAGCAGACAGTGAAAGGGAGTTAAAGTGCGAGTTCAACCCTCAGCCTTCCCCTTGGTTCCTACCTCTTTAGATCCCTCCAGACTCATGTGTCTGTTTACGTGGTGCATGTTTCACGTGTGGACTTGAATTTTCTCCCGTCCTCCAATTACCTCATTTGGTTAAAAAAGATGCTTCTTAAAACATTGGGACGTGTGGAGTATGGAGACACGGACATGCTACCAGTCTACTGCCCACAGGACTTTGAGCACTTGCTGAGCTGTGCCACTAGTCATCTCTGCTCCTCTCAATATGAGACGAGAGAGCGGAGCCTGCAATCAATGAGAAGGGTGAGGCGGATGAGCGGAATTGACAGCTGCAAAGATTTGCCTTCTGCAGAATTCAGACTGACAGCAAAAAGAAGAAGGAAAAAAAAAAGAAAGACGAGCAGAGGGGCCACTCCGGGAAGTTATCGATCAGCAAAATTGAGCACAATTCCCTAAGATGGCCAGATGCCCCCTCTGATGAATTCAAGGGAGTGAGCGTCAGCAAAGCAGCGAGGAAAGCCGAGCGAGGCATCAGCTTCAATTAGAGGCCTTCAACCAGGAGGGCGTATAGTGTGGTCCGGGGTCTCGTGCCTTCTGTGTGTGTGTGTGTGTGGCCTATAACACACTGACAACATGGCCCTGGTTCAGAAGGGTGTTTTATTTTAGAGCAAATACCTTCCACAGACTCTTTCCACACTCAACAATACAATATTGTTTTTCTTCCATTACCTTTCTTTTCCTGTTCTTTTCCTCTTCAGGTAAATGAGGGAATGCCTGGGAGTACGTGTGGCACCACAACATTGTAGTGAGGAAGCACTTCTATTATAGCAATAATAATAATAATAATAATAATAATACATTTTATTTATATAGTTCCTTTCCTATGCTCAAGGGCCAAGTCAGGCCCCCTTAGAATAAGCACATCCATTCTTGGCAGCTCCCTCTAGCGAGACACTTGACAGGACTCCACATCCCAGAGTTCCCTGTGGGTTGTGCACATTGGGTGATCTGGCAAAGTCGTCCTGCTGCCTAATACACTGGGGGGAGAATACAGCTCTCATAGGCAGTCTTCTCCGTCCTTCCAGTTTATTTCCCCAGTTTTGACCAGGCAAGGAGCCAGTCCATCCCTGACTTCCATCCATCCATTATCCAACCCGCTGTATACTAATTACAGGGTCACAGGGGTCAGCTGGAGCCAATCCCAGCCAACACAGGGTGCAAGGCAGGAAACAAACCCCAGGCAGGGCGCCACCCCGCCGCAGACTTACATTACAATAGGAAAGAATCAAAAGTATGTGAGTAGTTTGTGGGATAAATGGAAAAACTCCCAGAGATCAGCTGGAACAAACAATTTGGGATTACAGGGTGTGCTGAGCTGGAGCAGAGCATGCCATCCAAGTCACAGAATATCCAGTTAAATCAACCACGGAGAAATGGAAAGAGATGGAAAAACAAAATGAAGACGAGGAGTGAGGGAGGCTACCAGGAGACCTCTGAGAACTTGGAAGGAGTCGCAAGCTACAGCGGCTAGCATTGGAAAGGCAGTGCAGACAACAACTGTGCGTCATCAGTCACAGCTTTATGGGAGAACAATGCACAGGACGTGTTGGCAGAAATCTCAGGATTCAACGCAGAGCCCAGCATTAACATTTACAGACCACCAAGCAAATGTCTCTGTTATATGTCATTTAGTATGGGATTCATAAAAACAGTGCTAATGTGTGTGATACGCCAAAGTAAAGGTGGTCAGAATTAATTACAGATAGGCTGCCGTCATCTTCCAAATACTGACTTGACAGCGGTGAATACTTATGACATCAATTATTGTGTCATTCATTTAGATTACAGTGCAGAGATCTGCTCTCACTTTGACATTAAAGAGTGCTTTTCTATTGATCAAAATCAGAAAAAGCAATTCAGTGTGGTAGAACAAAAAAACGTGCAAACTTCCATAGGGATGAACACTATTTACAGGCACCACATGTTCTGAGATTTTTCAAGAAAGGAAGACTGAAGTCTCAAGGTTGTCAGTTGTTTCAAGCAAAGAAAGCCAAAGTTGTGAGGTCAGGTAGTTGTACCCACTGATGATGGCGCCAGAGAGTGGAGACTTGTTGTGTGTTGATAGCACATGCATGGAAGCACTTGACTGTGTGGTGTGCATGTGACAATAAGGACCGTGCAGACTTTTAACAAATATTCACATCATGGGATTCTGTTTTGTGTCTAATAATCACACCTCTGAAAACAAACCAGAACCAGTCAGCCCAGAGGGTTTGGGCACCAGCTAGGATCCCCGTTTCATGACTGAGAATAGGTGGATCAAATAAAGGGCACAAGAAAGGGGCAAAAGGACGGCTAATGTGTAAGAGTGTTTTGGCCCTCTTCTAAAATGAATGTTCACTTCCTGTGGTTGATGGGTTTATATGGTGGTCCTCCTGTGAGAGCAGTCTTCTTCTTCCGGCTGACATCCTTCTGAAACACCCATGCAAAAGGACAGCGCTCCCTCTCCACTTCGGGTGGCATTGCTTACCTGCTCAGAGCTTTAAAAATTATCTTCACAGCCATCATATGCAGGGTGTTAAGCACATCTTGTAACCGAATGAAATTTGATTATCATAACATGACCTTTTCAAATCTCCTTAATCCAGATCCGGATTGTGCCTTCCCCAGCGCCATGGGGCACAGCACAGGAGCAAACCCTGGAATGAAAGCAACTCCATTGAGATGTTTTAGAATTGACAGGTAATGTGCAACATGTGTCTTTGGAAACATGGAAGGAAAGTCAGAGAACCTTAACATCCCCACTTGCAGACGTCTGCCCAGTGGAGAACTCAACGGGGCACTGCATCCTTATGTGGCAAGGGGTGAAGGAATCAAATACCAGGAGTATTAGATGATCACCACAATGGACTTTATATACAATTCCCATCAATTTAGCTTTTAAATTCAGCTTTATTATTTTAAGCTGTTGAATCACTTGTGTTGACTGCCCAATCTTTATACGGCCCATGCAGCAATAAAGGCAAGAGTAAGGACCACACCAAGTAGTTTAAACATCATGGAATATCAGCAAAGGGGGAACATCCAAGACGCATTTCTCATCATATGTGTCGGTACATTTTGAGGGCATTCATTTGAATTAATTCCTTGTAGACGAAGCTTTATTAAAGTGGGAGGAAGGACCCAGAAAGCTCTGGTCAGTCCAGCGGGGGGCCTCTGAGTATAGTGCTTGTGGTGATGGTGAGGTTTGACAGAGTACCCCACACCTCGTTGTGTTCCCTCCTTCATTCTAAGGAGGCTTCCTTGAAATTTTCAATTTGTTCTGCTATAGCAGCTGAGTGTAAAAGGTTAGTCACAGTGAAAGTTCTAATAAAACTTATTGTAAACGAGCAGGCCGGAAAGCAGCAAAGAATAAAGCACATTTGCATACAGAAAATTGGTTTTGCACAAGGCAGGCCAGCGTCGCTGCTTGGGCTCAGCCGTGCAGAGAGATTTTAAATGCAAAGTCAACGCACTTAAGGAAATTTTATGATGACACCCCCCCCACCACCACCACCCTGCCAATACCCCGTTAGCAAACAGAAGAAGTCATCCTTGTGTAGTGAATTGACCTCAACCTAGAGCAGCGCAAAAATGGGACTTCTGCACGACCCGAGTCCAAGTGCCAGTGCCAGCTAACACACCTATGCTGTGGCCAGGGGGCTTTTACTGGTTTGTCACATTGTAAACAGACATTCTTATTAAAGTAATTTGTTTAAACTTGCAATAAGCCTCCATACAACTTTCACAAATAAGATGTTTTCTGTCTTATCTATTTACCATGTGGTATGGTGACTGTCTATTGTTTATATAGTGCCTTTCCTATCTATCTATCTATCTATCTATCTATCTATCTATCTATCTATCTA
>JANRMT010062838.1:2601359-2629286 GCA_026402145.1 Polypterus bichir lapradei | reverse complement strand
CTATCTATCTATCTATCTATCTATCTATCTATCTATCTATCTATCTATCTATCTATTGTGCCTGTCGTACCAGTATGTATCTCTTTATATCTCTCTGTCTTGGTTACTTGCTTGTGGTGGTCTGTCAACAATGCAACAACAATGTTGTCTCTCCAATCCTCCATGACACAAGTGAATGTGGCTGAACAGACTGCCTTTGCTGCCACACTTTCTGGATCAATGGGGACATCGAAAGGTTCGGTTCATGAGAGCTTTCAGCTGTTGCTGGTGAATTTGTCAGAAATGCTCCTTGCAAAGTTGTGTGCTTGTGGTTTCAAAATACATTGCGCCGTTTTGCACAGACAGTTTTCCAGATTTTATGATCAGCTGTGAGTGTCTCCAATTCTTCTGATGAGGCATTACATAATTTCAGATAGCATTTGTTGTCCTGCAGGACTCCTGTGGCCAGATTTCAGTTCTCCATACAAAACGACATGAGGGAGATGAGATTGAGGCATCCTTGTGACACGTCCAGCCCACCAAACAGGCAACAGATGATCATTGACTCCATACTCTGAGATATGGTTCTTCTGAGCATCTAAGTATTTCCAAGAATATTTTGGAGGCTACGACTATGGAAGGCCTGTGGAAGGTTTATGTGGCAGTGATAAAAGGTCCAAGTCACTAAGATATACAGCAATGTGGAGACTCTCATCGCAGTCGTGGTTGAGAGATGAAGGTCTCGGTTTGAAAACGTCCAAAGGAGGAAGACACAAGCTTGAGAGCTTGAATCAGTCTATCTATCTATCTATCTATCTATCTATCTATCTATCTATCTATCTATCTATCTATCTATCTATCTATCTATCTATCTATTGTATAGCATCCTTCATACCTGTCTGTCTGTCGTTCACCACGTTTCTCCTTTCCGGTGCCACGTTTAGTGACATAAAATATCTTCTCTTCCTCGCGTCTTCCTCGGTTACCTTTAGGGTCTCACTGCACATTTGTCATAGCCCACTACCTACAAATTGTTTACCAGATGTGCTACTGCATTCTGCTACTTCTGCCCCTTGCTCTTTAGGTTTCTTAGTCACCCTAAAATCTGCAGAAGTAATCAACACCAGTCTGAATCTGAGCAAAGCAAATCACAGTGCTGCCATCTTTTCTTTTAGAGAGACAATCTTTTGACCCTAAATTCTGTAAGCAGGTTGGGAAAGTAAATGAAGGAAATTTATATTGCACTATTATTATCTTAAAGCACTGACTATGTCCAGTAGGGGTATTGTGTCATCCTTTTTCCTTTTATCCCAGTCAGGGTTAGAAATCCATTTTCTGTTTATGTCATGTAAAGGCTGCTGGGATGGGCTTCATCTCATTGTGTGTATTTAATGAAAAAGGCAGCTTCAGAAAACTGAATGTGTATATATAGTGACCTCTAGGGGGCATGTGGGGAAGTTCAATCTCCATGCAATCCATTATTTTCATTCTGCCCAGCATATTCTTTTGCTCGTTTAATTTTGTGTCTTGGACTTTATTATGCCCCTTTTCCCTGTCCTTTTTTTCCAGGGTGTCCTTTATTCTACAGGCTGAATTTTTCCTGTTCTTCAACAAAATGAAATCCTGGTGTTGGTGTTAGTGATTTGCAGTATGCAGGCCAGACAGGCACTCAGAACTTGGCTTTAAGGTGTCTGGCGTTTCCCAGCAGCATTCCAATCTGGGAAGTGAAAGCTGAGTGTGGCTTGTGAGAAGCAGACACACGCTATTGGGTGACAGTAATTATAAACCACACCTCTTTTTTTCACTGTGACTGTGTGATGTACACACTGCAGTCAGTTGCAGCAGACATTACAACATTTGAGTGAAGTTGTAGTTACATTAGGTGACTAATGCCTGCTACTAGGAAAATTAACTATTGGTGTTATAGTAGCAATGGTACTGTAGAGTAGCAATAACTGAAAACTGTTACTGAAAAAATGTTTTGCACAAATTCTGTTGTCATTTTGAGTTGCTACCATTGTACCACTGCCATGTCTGCAAAATAACGAGGCTTTCAGAGGCAACCTGGATGCAGACATCTATACAGAAAAGGGTTAAAACCAGGAGATGACAAAGATGTGCATCAAAGCCAAAAATAACGTGAGCAGCAGTCAAAGGAACGTTTATTTTAAAAAGATTGTATCGTGGTTTGAAAAACTGGTTGATCTTTAAACCCATTGCATCATTATTTAAGTGTCATAGCCCTCTAAGGACACACCCCCTAACAACGGGAGACCCTTAAAACAAAATAGCAGCCGAAAATACATTAAAAATAATAAATGAAACTTAAAGTAAATGGGGGATCCAAAAATGGCAAGGTGAAGGTGGTCCAGAAGAGACCAGTTTGTGACAGACGCAACATCGGTCGGTACGGAGCACAGTCCCTGAAGTAATACGATTGACATCATTGGGACTGCGCTATCAAGATCAGTGCTTCAGATGCTGTGATTGTGGGAAAGGCACTATATAAATAAAATGTAGTATTATTATTATTATTGTGTCAGAGAAGTGGGGCAGGATTTTTTTTTTTTTATAAAGGATCAGAAGAACAGATGTGAGCCAAAGGACAAGCAAAGATTCGTAACCAGGATACATCGTGCTGTCAAACCAAAACTCACAATAATCACACACTACACTTTTTATTTTGCACAAATAGAAAGACCTTTCTATCCTCTGCTCTGCTGTGCAATTCCAGGTCGATCACCTAGGAAGACGGCGACAGTCGATCCTCAAAATGGTGGCGCCTGCGATAAAGACAATGGCATCACATGAACGATGATAAAGTATTTCAACTTTTGAATAATATTTGATGTAAACCAAAGTAAAATTTGGCTAAAATAAACCCTAACTATATATCGTAAGAAGTAAAGGCAGAGACAACTGTTCATGTTTAGGTGCACAACTGAATCTATGAATTCAAAATAAGCACATGACAAAACACCAAGCAGTCCCCTCACACTTGAGCCCTTGTCGAGGCTGCCCAAGATGGCAGTCATATGGCAGCTGGGCAGGAAGAGGCGGATCCTGGTTAGTGATGCTGCTGGAGGAGAGCCATCAATCTTCAGGCCTACAGAGGGAGGAGAAGGGAGATCACTATTACACAGCGCCATCCCTTGGATTGGTGGACAGTTACTGTCACCTGAGACCCCTAAACTGTCTCCCATGCGCATGCATGTCACAGTATTCAGAAAACACCCCAGGAAAGGCAGAAAACGTTTTTGTGTGTCTTTTTTAGTGCTCTTTACATCCGAAAACTTTACTACCATTTCTTGGGTTACGATGTCTTTTAGGACTGACCTAAGGTTTTGGTTTTCTGGCTTGTTTCACGTTTCCCCTCCTCGTCTTCCCCTTTGTCATGGTGACCTGGGCTTGATTTTTCATTTTTATCCTGTTCTCGGCCTCTAGCGTTGTGGAGGTTTTAGAGGTCAACAAATGTAACTGTCTGGACTGCTGTTTGTGAAGAATTTTAATTTTGAAACATGTGTTCTTGAGGTGCCATTTTGTTTTTAGCATTGACAGCACCATTGTTCGCTATTTGTAATGCAGGATTGCCAGGCTTTTGTTAGGTAAAGGAGTGTGTGACGTGCGACCTAATTACCACAACGTTGTAAAGATCAGCGTCATATACTCCTTTGCTCAAAACTTCAAACTCTTGCTTCATCCTTGCTAAAGCTCTCTCTGGCAAACAGTCTTCTTTTGTTCGACTTGTGTGTTGGCTTTGGCTACGTGAAATGTTCTGTTTTTTTGACTCATAATTTATGATTTTGTGTCCTGTCCTGGCCATTTAAATCTTCTCCTACCCGTTTTTTGCCTTGCCTTGTTATTCCTGTTACATTTCGTCTCCTGATTCCATCCGGCTTAAATCTGCTGCCAGTCGTTATGTCCATTAACTCTCCTTGTGCAGGCCGTAAGAGCACAGAGTGATGAGATGGAGGGAGATGGATCATCTGATGAAGAAAGCAAGAACTCACGGAAAACGGTGTGATAGTAACGACAGTGAGAGAGAGAGATGAACGGGCAGCAATTGTTGAAAATGACAGGGTCAGTGGCCCACCACAATTAACCATTACTGACAAGGCTAACTTAGCACCCTCGTTCCGGCTCAGCACTCAGAACAATGACACCACTGATCTGCACAGGGTCCATCATCAGACACTCATTTCCTGGTTTTCCTGATCATTCCTGGAAGTTGTGTGGATTATTGGTTCAACACGCAGTAAGAGATCAGAAAGGGAAAACCGCCACTTCCTTTACTTATAAATTTACCAGACCCTGACAACGGTGGAGCACATCAGCCAGAAAGGTGGACTGAGTTTTGCAGTCTCCAGACTGGCTGCCATTTTGCCTAACTGTTGTTAGGGTTGCGTCAGGGGTCGTGACCTTGAGTCTATCAGTGAAATGGGTTAAACGGTGAGTGTTTGCCCTAAGCTTTATCCGCCCTGCAGATATATCCTTCAAACTCCAGTAGAAATGCTCTTCTTGCTTGAATTTTGACTGGGACTCTTTCCTCTCATCTGGTGCCATCTTTCATTTCTTGTGCCCCCTCCCATCTAAAACAGACCCTGATAGGTGGGCTCCAGGGGCACGGGACAATCTCCCGAAGAGAGGCCGTGTTCTCCTGTGAACTGCAAATTCAGAGCATGTGTCGGCTCACAACATTTAATGGGTTAATATCATTTGGTTTGTTTTTTTTTCTTTTTCCAATTCCAGAAAGTTTTGCAAAATCAAATGAAATAACAAAGCCTTTTATTCAAGGGTGACTGTTGCCTTGTATTCAGTTAATAGCAATTAGGAATGCTTAATTAGAGATGCAGTGGAAAAGCAACGTAACGCCACGTCTGCTTCGGCACTCGAGCACCCGTTGTTGAGAAATTTTAAAAATAAAACATTTTATTAATTAAAACAATCTGAATGCCTGCGTCGACACCGTCCTATATTTCATTTTAGAAGTCGACAAGGGGGTCAAATTAATTATCATCCAGACTAATTATTAAATGAACGGAGGGTGCAGTCATTGCCGTCTATGTTGTGTTAGTGCTTGGTGATGGCCGCACCCCGGAAAGAAAGAAAGAAAGGAAGGAAGGAATGGGGGTCTCACTTGAGATTTGGGCTCAGAATGTACCGGAGGTTTTTTTTTTCTTTTCTTTACCTTTCCTTGCTTGTGGTGAAGGCGAGAGAAACTCGAAAATCTCTGTATGTGCATGGTGGTACCTTTCAAACAAATTACCTGTTAAAAGCAATGGGGGGCATAAAGTGTTATTTCAGGGAGTGTGAGGGGGCTTCATTTGACCCATGACACTCCTGCTCCTGCTGGGTGTTTTGAGCCTTCACTGTGATGCCTTTTGGTGTGTGGGCAGCAGTGTGGATTATTGGTAGTCTGGGTGCCACTTTGCATTGATTCTTTTTGTTTTCTGTGCTGGATGAGAGGTTTATATTGTTGGGAATCCATTTTGTCAGCTTTTGACATACTTTTTTATTTATTAGAACACAATTATGTTTTTTATTTTGCAGTTCCCCTCTTTTGTTTATGCAATATGCAGTTGCACTATCCCGTGACTGTGACCAGCGCTTTGATTAAGTTTCTCCCCCTCATTCATTGGTCAGGAGTCCTGTTGATTTCAAAGCATGTACTCTTTCTCTTTGTGTTGTATGCTCAGCTTTGTGGAATTAGTGGTTAATAATGTCCAAGGTTACAGGGAGGGTGCTGGAGGCACTCCAAGCTGGCACAGGGCACAAGGCAGGAGGAAACCCTGGACAGGGTGAATGCTCAGACACGCACACACCAAACGCTTTGCTAGTTTAGCATTGCCAATCCACCCAAACTGTGCGTCCTTGGATGGTGGGAGGAAATCAACACAGACAAGTGGAGAACATGCAAACTTCACGTATGTAGTGTCCCCGATGTGAGCCCCGGTCTCCTTTAACTGCATGGCAGTGGTGCCACCACTGTGGCATTTTGCACATTTTTGATCATCTTGTCCAAGCCAGAAGTTTTTATGTGTGTATTTGGTCGGGTGGTTGTTTGTTTTTATTATAATATTTATGAATGTATACTGTATATATCTCATGTCATTTCCAGATCAAAGCTAATCCCAGGTACCACAGGGCACAATACACAGACATTAGACAAGGTGCCAGTTAAATATGTGTATGTATGTATGTATGTATGTATGTATGTATGTATGTATGTGTATATATATATATATATATATATATATATATATACAGTATATATGTATGTATATGTATGTATGTATATGGGTTAAAGGAGCCAAAGTGTCCCAAAGTAAAGCTGAGGGCCTCCCCATTTAATGCAAAGCACCAAAAAAGGGAACAGAAATTGGAGCTCAAGGGCATCACAGAAAGCAGTTGTTGCCACGTCACCACCTTTTTAACCAGTTTGTTTTTCTGGCCCCCATGAGCAGCTTTCTGTGACAGAGCTCCTGCATAGGGGGTCTTCATCCGAACTGAGACACCTTCTAGGGTTTTTCTATCCTTGGGATGATGTATATGCATGTATTTATGTGTGTGTGTATATATATATATATATATATATATTGATAAATAATCACTTATAAAATACTCAAAAAAGAGTTGGGGAATGACCCTGTATATTGTCTGATGGACAAAGATGAAAAAATGTGGTCAAATTAATCAAAAATAGATCACAGAAAACATCGTATAGTCAGTTTATGACGTTTATATACACAAAATGGAGAAAGGAAATGACATGGTGGAATTGACGTCATCTGGAATGGCCAGACCTAACGTCATCAGAGAGGGCCGGAAGTGATGTCACTCTGCAGGAACCGGAAATGACGTCACGGAAGTTGTATGTTGTGTTGTTGCAGCCATTTTGTGGACTTGGAAGTAGGGTACGTGCCTTCTTATTTTTCTTCTTTATTTCTGTTGGGAAAGAGAAAGAGACATCAGTGCACATAACCAACCCTCTAACTCGCGAAGTAACACTCACCTTTGGACTTGATGGCTGCTTCCTAATCGCGCGTGTGTGACAATATGCATATATATTTATATGTATGTTTATTACACATGACTTATTGTATTGACTTACTTGTTTTGGTTTCTTTATAAGTGTGGATTACTTGAGTTGTTACTGACATCTGCTGAAAATTTCATGTCAATAGCCTCATTAGAAATCTGTTTACTGACTAAAACTTTGACGCGTTCAATACTTATTTTCCCTGCTGTATATCTATACTGTATGTATATATACTCTTTTTTTTTTTAAACTTATATAAATTTTAGGACAAATAAAGTATAATCTAATTATATAATCTGCCAATCTACAACTGGATAACGGACAAGTGGATTTTGCAACATTGCTTTTCTTTTCTCTGTGGACGTTTTCACATTGCTTGCTGTTGCACAGCTTCGGGTGCCATTGGCGTCTGTCACATCATAAACATTTCCCTCTTGATCGGCCTGAAAACAGGAGATTAAAGGTTTTTCTTAGCCATCACTACAAACTATGGAAGATTGTTTGTGCCAAAATGAAATGCACTCCTAGGTGTTAACTCCATTGTGGTGCGGAACGTACGTATGCATGAGGTGGTACAGTTTAATTGTGTTGACAGCGACAAGACATCATTGCAGACTTTGTAGAAGTCATATGAACAATAATTCAAAATTGACAATGAAATGGAAAATACAGTCACATACATAACAGGCAGCGGGGTGGTCCTCTTTCTTGGGGGTCCACCTGCAAAATGCAAGCAATGTGTTCTTTAAGCATATCACAGTATTAACAAAAATGGCATAGAAACAGCAAACACATGAAAAATGATAATTCAACAGCAAACTCGAGGCCCATAACCTAACAGGTGCCACCCCTGCCTTGGTGTCCAGCTGAGTGCCTCATGGTCACTGTTATGCGGTGTCAAATAATCAGCCTCGATGCACACAAAAAGGTTTGAGTCAGCCACCCGTCTTATTCCTGGCTGTAAAAGGGCATGAAAAGTCACACTGACTTGTATTGTATGGAGTCCAAGACTGAACTGAGTCTGTTATTTAAGGCAGGGAACCGGAAGTGGTGTCATTGAGGTCTGGAACCGGAAGTGGCGTCAGTCTTGGGCCCGGTACTGGACGTAGTGTCTTCGAGGTTGAATCAGGCAGAATTTCCCATATTTGGTCTGCAGAGACAACAAAGAAAGGTTTAGTGCACCCTGCCACCCCTTGGCCTGGCGTGGAATTACCTTCACTTAGTCCATTCAGCATCCACCTATGTGCACGTGTGTGACAGAGGTCAGATGGTATAAAGTGTAGTGTTGGTTGGCGTATTCGCCATTTGGTGACACTGTCTGTGTCCTTTTCTCTGGCACTTTTCCCTCTTTTCTGCTTCAATGTTTGAAATAAAAGTCGCTATAAACACACTTGATCAACTTCCCTTCCTCTTTGATTTCCGTAGGAACGGCCAGCAGAACATGCGAGGGGACTCTCGGCTTGTCGCGAGCACACATGCAGTGTTGCTAAAATCAGTTTGAAATGAACGCATTCTTTTTATTTCTTGCCGAATGGCGGCCGCCGAACACAAGCCACAAGCGCCGGCACTCACTTGGGAGTTTACTCATCACCTATGGAAACCTTGTATTTGTTTAAAATAATTGACTTGAGATACAGCAGAATTGTCGCTGATTGTCACTGCCTCTTTGGACGCCTGCGGAAGGCACCGAGGGGTCTCCTGGGAAGGCTCTTTGAAGGCCGCCTTTTTAATCTCCCTGAATAATCTAACAGGACACCTTGTTGAAATGCCTGACAGCAAAACTGCAAAATGCCACAGAGACAAAGGCGATGAAGATCTCAATTGGAGCTGTTGTTTTTTTTTTCTTCTTTTTCTTTTTCATTTACATGAAATACAAATATCAACATGAGTCCATGAGTTATCTGCGCTTCTTCTTCCTGACATCTCATGGTGGCCATGATTTGTCTGAATGGTTAAGCTGCCGGAATCAGCAAAGACACTATATGTAAGACATGGACTTTTTCTTCTCTCCTCACCTGCCGTGACATTCTTTTTATCTTTTCATCAGTGTGCCGTGCATTCGGCTCTTTGCTTTCCGACTCGTCAAGTTTTGCCAAAGTCCTTTTTAGGTGCCTTCATGAATAATACGATCGCCATGTCTGTCTGCTTCCACTGGACTGCTTTTCTTGAAATTTGGCACACATATTTTGTAAGAAATGGTACAATTTTTGTTAAATAAATATGACGTCCAAGTTTTTGGAAATTTTTTACCCCTCCCCCCTTTGAAAAGCATCACCGAATTAACTACCGTACATCTTTAAACTGAGAAACGTTCTCTGTCGCTTCGATTGTGGATTAGTTCGTTGCTTCCAATTTACCATAGCGAGCTCACTTCGTCTTGGATCTTTGCCTAATTTTGTTTTTGTTCACTTGCCCAACAGCCGCTTCCAAGTTCCTTGGTGGGCTCCTTCTACCCCTCGACGATGTCCCCCATTGAGGTTGACGTTTTACCAACTCTTGCTGAGCACAACCTGACCTTTTTTTTTACGGCTTGTTTTGTTTATTTTTGATTGTTGTTCGTGTTTATGGTTTGTCTGTATTATTGCTCATTTTCTTTCTACATGTCTATGTATCTTTCACTGTATTGTATGGGTTTAGTGAGTGGCACCCCAAGAGGCAGGGCCACCAGCCTATCACTGTTTAGGGATCCCCCCTCTGTCCTATAAATGCTGAGGAAAACCCTCAGTGCCTTGAGGCACATTGTATGCACTGCCGTTGGTGACTCCTAGTGATTGTTATTTTTATTGTGCAGATGCTAAGATTTGCATTGGGTGTGACGAGGATGGACAGGATTAGAAATGAGGACATTAGAGGGTCAGCTCAGGTTGGACGGTTGGGAGACAAAGTCAGAGAGGCGAGATTTTGCTGATATGGACATGTGGAGAGGAGAGATGCTGGGTATAATCATATGAGCGATGGGTGCTAAGGATAGAGCAGACAGGCAAGAGGAAAAGAGGAAGGCCTAAGAGAAGGTTTATGGATGTGGTGAGAGAAGACATGAATGTGGTGGGTGTAACAGAGCAAGATGACGAGGACAGAAAGATATGGAAGAAGATGATCTGCTGTGGCAACCCCTAACGGGAGCAGCCGAAAGAAGAAGAAGAAGATCTGATAAAACTTTAATTGATCTTTCTCTTTATTTGTGTATTGGGACTGGTTTGCCTATTTTGAGGAAAGCAATTCCTTTTGTACTTAACTGAGTTTCATTATGCTACAGAGAAGTTGTGCAAAGTGAATCTTTTTATTTTATAAAGATTCTTCATTTGCCAAATAAGTTGTTTTTTTGTTTTGTTTTTTTTTTTACACGCTCCTACTGTTGTGGGGCTTTTGGTTATTATTTTCAGTACTAAAGTACTACAGTTTTGACTTTGGTATCGATTCCAGCTTTCATACCTGAGTCCCGGTATCAAAATGTTACCATAGCAATTAATGTACAACCCAACACCCCAAGCCCAAACCCCCCCCCCCCCCCATTTCAGCCTCCACGTCAATACAAGAAGCGTTTCCCTTTCAGAGTCTCCCGTGTGGTGAAAAGTGCAAGGGTGGGTTGGGGTTTCACCAGCCCCATGGAGTCATTAGCACATTGGTTGTGGTTGATGTTGGATGAATCGAACTACATGTAAGTCCTGAGTATTACCAAAAATACCAAAATGCTTGTACCGTACTGTACACCTTCTGAAATTTTGTATCTACAGGGTACAGAACAAAAATGTCAATAAAAACAGCAAACACATGTAAAATAGTAATTCAACAACAACAATTAAAAGGGAAATAAACTCAAGGCCTGTAACCTAACAAGTGTGACGCGGTGTGTTTCTGCCTGCAGTGAAATCTCGTGACTGCTGGGCATAACATGCGCCATCTTGATGGGTAACATTAAGGAATTGATCAGTTTGAGCTATACATGCACTCGTTTAACAGGAGGGCTAAATGGCTATCAAGAAAATAACAGACAACTGCTAAGCCGCTGGTCTTGCTCCAGCCTTCAAGGTGTATCCAGATCGCATTAAAGTCAGTTTTATCCCCATGAAGTCCTAATTCTGCTGATGCAGGGTGGTGGTGGGGGGCCTTTGGTTGGTCCCTTGGTCCCCCATGAAGTTCTGATAGTGCAGTTTCATTACCTGAACTCTACACAATGGATGTGTTTGTCACAGCTGCAGTTGCGAGAGTCGAGGGTTGAGGTGGATTGAGAGGAAAGCTGACATTTACTTACTGAAAATTCCAAACTGCTGGTATCACACCATTTTAATATTTGGGTTTTTTGGTACTTTTCCAGAACCGGTATACTGCACAAGTCTAGTTGGTTCTCCCCAGGTCATGACAGTACCCTGAGTTGCCAAATGGTGTGCCAGAACTTCTTCAAAGCCTGGTATGTTCTGACACAGATGGGTTATTGTGAGCTCCTGGACCAACCAGAAGATTTGTAAAGAAAATGCAAAAGCTGCGTCAGTGTGCCAGAAGGACCATCAGAGAGACAACAAAACCCGATGGGCAAAACGAGGGGCAAAGTCAAAAACGAAAAAAAAAGTCAACTGCTCCTCCTCTCAAAGCTCCGTTAGATTGGACGAGAAGCGTCTAAGGACTGTCATCTTCAGGGCTCTCCACATGTTCTGTGGGGTGGCTGGGTGACTCGGGGATACTCAGGGACTTGACGCAAAGCCACGCCAGTGTTGTGTTGGCTGTTATCTTCAGGTCATTGTCTGGCTTGCTTTGAAGAAGAAACTAACCAACACTAACATGTTGTTTTCTTTATCCAACCGAGGGATAATTCACAATGGAAATGCTGCTGTATTTATACCCCAGTCCTGGTGATGTCACCACAACTGTGTATGTACTCATGTGATGTGATGCTAGTGAAGCATAAACAAAGGATGGGACGAAATGAAAAGAACAATAAAACACAAAACCTTCATTATGAAATCTCCCTTAATTAAAAATACAAAATTCATAAATACGAACATTCTAATGTGACATTGTCAGAGTCAATGTTTGTGGCCTCAAACATGGGCTTTCATTTTTTGACCTCCTGGTCAGAACTTGAGATCCTTCTGCTCACTCACACTGTGTGTGAAGACCCCCCCCCGTACTGACAGTGCCCACCTATTAAAGACTCAGAAGATGTGCAGGTGATGGAACTCAAAGGAAAACAAAATATAGTCCTGTATGAGGATGAACAGCACAGTAAGGCCATGACAAGTGTCACGTGTGCGTAGGGGACAGCATAAAGGCTCTAGTAGTTTTAATTCCCCAGTGCTCCAGGGGTTGGCGCTGTGTGTTAATGCCTTTTCTCTTCCTCCTTCTTCAGACCAGAAGATTGACGGGTTTACTCCACTTGACGTCACTTTTGGTGTCCATGGACCCGCCTTTTAAAACCAGAGGATCCGCCATCTTGAGTCAGTTGTGTTATGAACTCGCCACTGTGAAGACATTTCCGCAGTTATTGCTTTTTTTCGGTGCCTTACAATCATTCAGTTATAAGGGGTTACCAGGGAGGTATGCCCATTCTTTATTGTGGTGTTGTCTTCCTCTTACACAAAGCAAAGAAGAAGACAGCACAGTGGATTCTGAGACTCTAGGAAGACCCTCAAAAGTCATTTTGGAATTGATTTTTTTATAATCACGATCATTATGATATTCGATAATGCACAGATGAAGATCAACAAAGGCTTTCTAGTGAATGAAATTAAATGAACGGCATCCCCACTTCCGGGGGTCCGTTCTGTCTTACAGGGCAGGCTTTGGCTTCTAACGATGCTGGATTAGATCGGCGAGGGTCTGGTCATTGGCAGGGTGTGTGGACCCCTGGTTTTTAAATCCCTGCGGCTGCAGAGGCCACTGCTTCATTCCTGAACCTGTCAGCTTGGTTTTACTAGAGGCTTCTGTATAAAATCACATGTTTGTTTAATTTGTTCATCTTTGTAAAAATTGTAATTAGTAATTAAACCTTTAAGGAACAATTATGCAAAAAAAAAACTTTGTGAAGAAGGTTTAAAGGAGTCGTTTTTGGGGTAAAAATAAAAAAAAAACTCCATCTTGACAATCAGAACCTCACCTGGCAAGCCGCCGACTTAGAATAATATAATAGAGTGCTGACGAGTCGATTATGAGGCAGCACTGCTAGCAACGGCTGAGCAGCGGCCCTCCATGTGGGAAGGAAGGAGCGCTACGGCTGTAATAAATGCGGTCATAGCGGAGTGTGGGGCTCAGCTGAATGACAAGATCAATATGCAAGTTACTCCTTCAACGTCCGGACAATCGCAGATGCTAGGCAAGCACCTCAGCAGATAAGACGGGTGGAAGTGTGCGTGTGGTTTGAGAAATGCTGGTGGCTGGTCCAAGGATTTGGTGTGCAGGGGGCTCCAAATGACCCTCAAAATGACTATGGCCAGCCAGAGAGTACCTCAAAGCAATGATGGTAATGGAGGGCTGCAGTGAAGCTGCGTGCCTGACAAGTTAAGGAGCGTCTCGTGTGATTGACGCTCTCGCAGAAGGACCCACCATTTGCACCCAAATCTGGCAAATTAGACAGGACCATTAGCTTCATCTTTTCTGTATGAGAAGCTCACGGCGTTCTGCACATTTACAGAATTAATATAAGCCTGCATTTCTAATTTGTGTTCAGCAGGAACCATCCCTAAAGGGGATGCCTGCCAGCGTATTACCTGGCGCACCACCATTTATATGGCACCTACTTGTATAAAAAGTATTCACCCCTTGGAAGTCTCCATATTTTATTATTACGATGACTGTAGTACTAAGGTGTTGTACCGTGTTAGCTATTATGAATAGAGTCAGACATTTTGCTTGTCTTCTTATTACGATGACAGAACAGACCATTCAGCCCCAATGCTGTCTAATTTCACTAAAATAACATCACATCCAGCTCTGAAGGCCCTTGATGTCCTACTGCCCACCACACTACTGTACTTGGTCTTTTACTTCATGTGTCTTTGGTTCTTAGTGTGAAGAAACACTTTCTAACATTTGTGCCAAGTTTACCCTTAATAAGTTTCCAACTGTGCCCTGTGTTCTCATGGAACTCATTTTAAAACAACAGATCTGATCCACTTGGCATAGTCCAAGAGACAACAATGAGCACAAAATGGTGGCGTAAGAGCCAATTATAGAAAGTTAAAGCTTTGAGTGAAACTCATATTATGTTTGCTTAATTTGAACAGAATACACATTTCTTTAATAGTCATAGAGAATGCTATTGTCTTTTCCCCCTATAAGTTAGTAAGAGAGAGAACGTTCTTGCTATAACTAAGATACGGTGTGTTAATCAAGTCAGTTGTTGTTTAGAACACGTCCCAGCACTCAAGGACTTACAAGACCCCTTTACAGCATAGAAATGGGATGGGCATACAGTTTTCTGATTATTTTTAAATGATTTGTAACAATTTGAAATGTAACAAGATTTAAGCCTTGAACAAAATGTTTCTTAACAAGAACTTTTTTCTTGCTATTTTAATTTTATCTTTTTTGTGTGAACTGTTTTACTTTGCATTTTAGCTTAAACCTTTTAAAAACGAAGATATTTTGTCTGTAGAGTCATTTTAGTGTGTCAGGCTTTTGCTGAATCACATTTTTTAAGCTAGAGCTGCTGAACTTTGGTAATTTCGGGAAAATGCAGCTACAGGCGGTGTTATGTTCTTGCCATTCTTTCCTGTGGTCACTAATAGTTGTTCTCCTGGTTCTGACCTTCGCTTATTTTATTAAATCTCATACCTGCTGGCATAAATCTAAGAAGGTAACAAACTTTGCTGCGGGTGGGACTCACTCTCTCCATGCTTCTCTTAAAGTGACTGTTCAGGACAGAAACGTCTTCTCTCTGTCGCACTCATTGATCATCAGCTAAGTGAAAACAAACAATTGGAGACGTTATCTCACTCATTAGGTTCTCACTGATCCAAGAATATAACAGCGGCACCACACCTGCAGCAGTCCATTCAGTTCTGGTCACTGCACTGCTAAGAAGACGCAGAGAAGTCAGGCACTGGTGCATCACCAAAGCCAAATGGCATACGTTATTTTGTCAGATGATGGAAACTTAATTGTCTGCCTCTTAGACGTCGACTTCACGGAGCTTTAATCCCTGGTGTTGAAGTCAGTTAGTCAGTCAGCCATTTTCCTACCTGCTTAGTCCTGAACAGGGTCGTGGGGGTCTGCATAGACAGCATAGGGCGCAAGACAGGAACAAACCCCAGACAGGGAGAACGTCCATCGCAGGGTGAACACACACACACATCCTAATGCAATTTAGTGTCGCCAGTCAACCTAACCTGCGTGTCTTTGGACTGTTGGAGGAAACCGGAGCATCCGGAGCAAACCTCGGGGAGAACATGCAAATACCACTCAGGGAGGACTCAGGATGCTAACCCAGCTCTCCTTACTGCGAGGCACCAGCACTACCACTGCGTTGTGCCACCATGCCATCCCTAGCAAGAATTCAGTGGCAAAGCAGGCTGACATCTGCTGGCAGCAACTAAGAAGGGGGAATCAGGAAACGCTTCTTTAGACTGTTGGATCTGGAAAAAAAAAGAATGGAATCTTTTGAGCCTCTCGATGAACTTCCTCATCGTCTTTACGTAAGCTTAACAGCATGAGCCGCGGGCACAAGCAGAATGTGAAGTGTGGAGCACTGGCCCATAATAATAAAAGGTGGACGGAGCATCTCCATCTTCGTCGCTGCTATAAAGCGCTGAGTAGCTTTGGGCCGACAACACTTCCACATCTTCTGCTTGACATAATATAGCACTTGGCAGATTCAGCCTTAATGTTGTCACAAATATAATATTGTTTTCTCTTTTAGTGCCATTAGATGATGAAAAGGCAACTGAAGAACATTAAGATGACATACGCACCAACATTCACCTCCACAGCCCAATATACAATAATGCTGATTTTTGGTTGTTAACATTTTGGACCCTGGCACCAGTGCTCAGGAGCAGCTTGTCCTTCCATGGGCTCGTGTCACCTCTTTAATCCATTGCGGTCCCATCGGCTGCTTTGGCTGTGACCCCAGGTCCCTCTCTGACAAAAGGCCTGTCTTCCCTCCGCCTAAATGATTTAAGTTCTAATCAAACATCATTTAGGCTCCATCTCCGAGTGCCCTCCTGGGAGCCCCTCCCTCGTGGCTTGTTGCCCTGGCAACCAGTGTCTCATTTCAGAAGTGTCAGTTTGCATTATTGTCTCCACGCTTCCCTGTGATAACCCAGGCCTGCGCTGTCCCCTGGAGAAACAAGCTATTTCACATGTTCCCTCCTCTCGCCATCCCAAGCAGTGCACACACACACACACACTCACACACACACCTTTCGCCAAATCAGCGCCGCCCGAAATCACCAAATTCCCTTTAGACTTTTCATTTAGCCTGATAGGAAAATTGCACACAGATGGATTGCTTAGCAAGCAGTATGGCCTAGTGGTGAGTGCAAGCAGCAGGGAGAGACGAGTGACCTACTAAAACTCCATTTTAACGACTGTTTTAAGCCGTGGGGCTGATCAGAGACGACAGTTTAGCTTTATCTATCAACTTTTCCCTCATCTCACGGGCATCTCGCAGCTTCTGCTTGCTGGCTGCGCTCTGGTAATGGGGACAGGGGAGCAGGAGGAGCCCAGGTGTGGAGCACATGCACATCAAAACAAGCAAAGAATTTAACTTGTCTGATGTTGAAAAACAAAAAAGCTAAAAGTTCCAATTGAAGGCTCTGGGCCCAGAAATTTAAAGGGATGCTTGGAACAAAAATCGTGTCCGACGTGGACCACAGGCTACAGCAATAAAAAAAGCTCCCACTATGCTATTTGGGGGTCACTAGTCATTGTGTTTACTTTGGTGTCTTTGGATATTGATGACCATCGATGTGCTCCTTGGGGTTAAGCTGACAGTCCTACCGACAAATGACTCTGAATGCAAATGTATGTAAAAGACATAAAAATATTCTATCGTGATTACACAGTGGGAGTGCAGCCTGGGAGAGGAAAAGGCTGAAGGGATCGCAAGAACAGGAGCAGAAGCAGAGGCGCAGGCAAACAAGTGCGCCAAAGTCGAAACCAGGCAGCCGTCTGAGTTCTGATGAGCTGTTGCGATCGCGCTGTTGGTTTTGATTTACTTTGTTGTTTTCTGGTGTGTTTTTAGAACTGCTACAAATGACTCACAATCCCCAGCGATGAATCTGCCATAAGGGTGCTCTTGGTGCGCACCCAGGGTCCTTTTCACCCATTACTCCCCACCTTGTCCCTGATGAAATGATTGAGTATCGGTGAGTCGAAATGACCAATCGTAACAGGGGAACCCTGAAACAATCATGTATGTGACAGTCAAAATGACCAAAGGGAACCCGCTCCCACTCTATGAAACTATCAAGAATCTGAGAGTCAAAATGACCAGCGGGAACCCGGACCCCCCTCCCATACCCCCTGCTCCTTGATGAAATGTTTGAGTATCCGCAACTTGAAATGGACAAGGGAAACCCCCCAGTTTGATGAAATGTTCAAGTATCAGTAGGTTTAGGTTAGGTTTAGGTTTATTTGTCATATATAGGTTAACACAGGGTCAACATACAATGAAATGTATATGACGAGAAAAACAAGTCACTCAGCCTAGATCCAATAAAGCTAAAAAATAATTCAAAATAAAAAAAAATAATTAAAAATAATAAAAAAAAAAATGACCAAGGGGAATGCCCACCCCTGCCTGCTTAATGAAAGGATCGAGTATCCACAAGTCACAATGACAAAGCAAGTTGCAGTGACCAAGGGGTACCCACTCCCCCTGCTCAATGACACGATCGAGTATCCGCCAGTTGAAATGACCAAAGGGGCCCACCCACCCACCTGGTGGCAGTGAAGCACTGTAATCAAGACGTAGTATTCCCACACTTCTTTAAACTGAGCCACGACACGGGCATGAGCCGCAGCAACATCTCTTGTCGATGACGTGATGCACAACCCCGTAACAGGAAATCACTCTAATGGACAAAGTGACGTTGCAAAAAGAAAAGTGGTGCTGGACCTCTAGAAATTTTAATCAATATTTAAAAAAAATTTGCCACTTCTTCAGTTAGAATTTTTATTTTTTTTGGCTTGAAACAAAAAAGTTTAAAAGTGGCCAAAGTCCGTGGTCAAGCGGGCTTGTTGCTTCAGACAACGTATTGAAGGAAGTCGTCTTTGCACTGCAGTAGCTCACTGGCTTTGCTTTCTCCCAGTGAAGCCCCAATGTAATTTCCATCTCCTCTGATGGACCCCCGCTTCCACCTCAACAGAAGAGACAGACGCTCATTTTGCATGGCTGCTGTGCCTGCCCCAATCAATGAGGCTGTCCCCGGGTTGGCGCACTGATAAATTTAGCAGATATTAATGAAGAGCTGAAGCACTCCTCTACACTCTGTCTAAACCTGCTGCAGCCCACAAGGTTAATATTTGAAGGAAGAGGCCATAAATACGGGAAATGGGACTTTTAATTAAATAAGCTGCCTTTAAAAGGGCTCCCGGGCCCAAGTGCTTTTGTTTAAAGAAGATTGATTGAGCGCTATGCTATCTCACAGCAAAGGGGGCTTCCTTCTGCTGAGCGTTTCTCTGTGTGTGTGTGTGTGTGTGTGTGTGTGTCTTTGGTGATTCCCCCCTCCCTTTGCTCAGCCCTGACCCGAGCTTCCCTTCCTCATGATGGCCTGCCTTTTCCTTTTGCTCTTTTATGACCATTTGACAGGGAAGGAAGTGATAACCTGGGTGGGGGGACCTCATTGCCTGGCCTCTGCTCCTTCTGAAGCCATTCTGCTGGATTTGCTTTCCGCCCTTCTGCTGCCCACTGGTGTGAGGACTGAGCAGAGTCTCCTGAAAAGTGAAGGGCAGTGGCGACCCCTGCTGGACATTCAGTCTAATAGCGGATGGTGTTTCTGTATCTCGGTTGGTTTGTTAGCTTGCTCTCATTGGCTTGCGGCGCTCACTTTGTCAGATGATATACATTATAAAACAATCTCCATTTGTAACCATAGAGTACACGTGCAAATTTTAAACAGAAGGTAACAAGCATAACACGATATTATAATATATATCTTTCTTTTTCAATACTCTTATTCTAAAGTGGGTTTTAGTCTTCTGTTTAATGTTTTTAAAGGAGCTCAATTATTTTTCCTTTGTTCCCGATGCCCCTATTTGTTGGCGTGATGTGTGGCATGGCTTTGGCGGTGTTGTGGCAGCAGGCTGGCAAGGCAGTTTTAAGTGAATCGGGAGGTGGATGTAGACCTGTGTCACTTGGCTGTTAGTTAATGCAGTTACTGAATACGGTTTTTATTTGAATTATTTCACCAGCTTTTTAAGCTAAACAGTGGAATAAGGGTGTGAATCTTTTATTATTAATATTTAAATATTACTTTTATTTTAACTCATGAATTGGTTACAAGTTACTGTGATGTTTGAGTTGGCATTGACTTTCTTCTTTTTACGGCAGTACTGAACCACTGTGAGACAACAGGAATTGTTGGGGTGCCACCTCGGTAACCAGGTTTAATTGTCTGAAAACAAAAAACAAAACAGTGGATGACAGCACAAAGAAAAAGATGCGGACCAGAAAGTCATCCACATTAGAATCCTTTGCCTTTGGAGGTATCGACTGGATGTCACATGCGAGTTTGTCTTCTCCCAACTCCAGATCGCGAATGAGGTGCCACCGTCTGGTGTCCCAACCGGGAAGGAGCGAGACCTACTCTGAGCATCACAGTTCAGAGCTGGGGGACCTCACTGGGAATCTTCTGTGAGCTGTGGGAAAAAAAGATCATAGTGTTAGTGACAGCGCCCCCTCTCACCCTGAAGTGGTATCGCTTTCCTCAGTCGAGCCTGAAAGGTGATCCTCAACTGCACATGCATGACAATACATTTAGAAAGAAATACAGCAATGGCTAATAGTCGCCTTCTACTGTATATGTAACTTTAGAGGTTCAGCGCCGCCTAACTAGAGTGTGCTTTATACAGTAGATAGATAGATAGACACTTTATTAATCCCAAGGGGAAATTCACATACTCCAGCAGCAGCATACTGATAAAAAAATAATATTAAATTAAAGAGTGATAACAATGCAGGTATAACAGAAAATAACTTTGTATAATGTTAACGTTTACCCCCCCCCGGGTGGAATTGAAGAGTCACATAGTGTGAGGTCTCCTCAGTCTGTCAGTGGAGCAGGACAGTGACAGCAGTCTGTCGCTGAAGCTGCTCCTCTGTCTGGAGATAGTAAAACCTCCAAGGCTGAGTAGCTCTTTAGCGTGTGTTACATGGATAACAGCTTCAACCTCAGAGGCCAAGCGCCATTCTTTAGTGCACCTTTCAGGGGTTAGTCATCCTAACTTATCTTGTATTACGGTCAATTCAAAGAATACTCACCAATTAGACCGTGGCCCTCAGAGGCCGAGTGTCCGGTGTGTGCCCGCAGTGTAAAAGGGTTAGACCTTTTTAGTGTTAATACTCTTGATAGATCAGACATAGCTTACAGTAATTAGCCATTTACTAACTAGCAAACTCATAAAAAAATCAAATTATAAAAATACAGTGTACAGTGAATTCCAGGAGTTGTCCCAATTCTCTCGGTGTTCTGGTCTTCTTATATTCTGTTGTGCAGCCTTGAGGCAAGTTTGGGAGCACCATCTGAAAACAATACAATTGTGTAACCCTTGGCAGATTGATACAGGAGTTCTGAGATGGCATGAGGCCGCTGACGTAACAGGCTCATCATCTCAGAAAACAGCTGGGCTGTGTAATCAAACAGTTGCTTGGAAGATTGAGGGCTGGGGATAAATAGGAAGATGAAGATGGAATATCTGAGGTGTAATGATGACCAGGATGCATAAGTTAGCCAGCAGGAAAATAGGCAGAAAACACCAAAGTTTAAATAGCGAGGATCAGTGGTAGCCCAGGATGGACAATTAGATGCAGAGATGACCCATAGAGTGCAGAGAGGATGGCACAATTGTAAGAGGATTTCAGGAGTATTGTGTGATCGAAGAAATAAGACAGAGGTTAAAGGTCAGGTCTTTAAGACCAGCGATGATGTGTGGAGCTGAGCCATGGGCAGTAAAGGGAGTGAAAAGTGGCTAAGACGAAAATGCTGAGGTGGATGTGTGGAGTTACAAAATAAGAAATGAGACCATCAGAGGGACAGCAAAAATGGGAGAGACAGCTAAGAAAGTAGAAGCAAGTAGGTGGAAGTGGTGACATGTGGTAAGGAGAGACAAGGGAATAATAAAGTGATGGAAGTGGAGAAGAGAAAGTGAAGAAGGCCATAGTGGACATGGATGGATGAGGTAAAAGAAGGTCTCAAGGAAAAGGGTCTGACTGAGGAGGAGCAGCACCAAGCTGTGTGGAGAAGGTCCATCAGGTACGCTGACCCAATGTAGAAGAAGAAGAAGACTTATTATTATTATTGAGATTACACACACAGGCTTCTAGGTGGTATTTCTGCAAAGGTGCATTCTGAGTCCCTAGCATTACAGAAAGAAGCCTGGGTGCCCTCATTGCTGTTTTCTGAGCACCCAACATCGAGAAATAATGGAGGTGACCAGGAGGAGAAACATCTGAAAGCCAATAATTTGTCTTAACCAAACCACTTTTAATATTAGCTCAGATTTTATTTTCGTAGCATTTATTTCAGGCCTCCACCCTGTAAACTTCCGCATTTCCTGGTGGTTCATGGTCAATTTGCGTCTTTCTCTGGCTTTGGTGCTTTTTGTAAAATTCTGCATTTTTTTTTCGACCTCCTGTGCTCTACAGAGCTTCATGGTGATTGGAAAACATTTTTTGTGCGAAGAATAAATTTTATTAAGATTCTATTAGGCCTTTTTGTGTCTATTCAGGGCTTTTGATGGGATTTCCCCCTCCAGTGGGGATTTTTGGAAGTGCTATTGGTGTCTCCTAGTTTATTACACTTGGTGTTTTGTGTTGACTGCGTCTTGACCTGGTTTTCTTCCATTCTTCTATTCCATTCATGATTGGACAATTTATAAAACTAGAGCCTAGAGAAATGTGTTAAACCACAGACAAAATGAACAGAAATGAGCCTATCCAGTCCGTCATAGGCAACGCCAAGTGCACCTTCTACAGCCGATCCAAGTCAGGACCTTTACTGAGGTGGTCATTAGCTACATACCCAAGCCAATGGATTTTACCATAGGAGCAGGCCTCATAGGTTCTGCTCTTTAAGTGTTTGTCCATCTCTCTCTCTCTCTCTCTCTCTCTCTCTCTCACACACACACACACACACACTCTGCACAGCTTCTTGGGATGGCTCTGCCTCTTCACACATTGTCGCTCTCCCAGGTTTGCATGGCCCCACCAGAATTTTCATACCAAAAATGTCACTGCTCATACCTTAACCGTTGATGCCACATTTGGCACAGTATGATCTACAGAAAAGGGCAAAGTGACACAACCCTTTGCCACCAAAATTATCCTAGGGACCCTGTGTTTGTTGAGGGTTCACTGGTGATCAGTTGGATACCATCTGTATTTCTATATATCCTATTTAAAGACTAAGTCATCCTGAGTCAGCCTAGCCACAACAGTCTTTAAAAAGGTAACGGCCGTTCGTAAGTGCTGAAGGAGAAGGCCAACTCTTTACATCCTCCAATCATTTTATGCTAGGCAATCTTTGTACTAAGTAGTGTGGTGGAAAACAGAACTTTAGGAACGTCACAACCAGAAGGAATGAAAGGAGTGGGAGGTGAAAGGGAGGAAAATACTGAAGGTGCAGTCCTTAAACCAAGAGACAGAAAGGGCACTCCAGCTATAAAACCACACCAATGGATTTCAGCAGGCCTTGTAGGTTCTGCCCTTTAAGTGTTTGTTCATCTTTCTGTCTCTCTGTCACACACACACACACTGGGCAGGGCTTCTCGGGATGGCTCCACCCTCAGAAAACTAGTGTTAATTCTGTTGATAAAAACTAAGACGCAAAATACATGTGAACGACAATTTCTTCTGTGACAAAAACGTAACTAAAACTAAATAAAAATGCACATTTAATGATGTAGACTAAGTTGAATGCTTTTAAAATCAGAGTTTATGAAAAAATCAACAAAACGAAAATGTTACAGGCAGACAAAATAACCAAATAATAATCCAAAAATGGTACATTTTGGAGTATTTGTAAGAAAAGCACCTAACATGATGACCTTCAAATCTCGACTTAATGTTATTGTGGAGAATCAAAGTGAATTGGACTGGTGAGCTCACTGGGCTGGGCGGCCTGTTCTTCCTATACTTCTATCTTAAGAAAGGGCCCCCTGGGATGGACGACATCCTGCCCGCCTGGACCTTTGCTTGTTGATGAAAGCAGATGCTGTCTCAGTAATGGAGCTGAGCGTGTTGCACACACGCTATCTCAGCAAGTTAGGCCCACCAAACGCTCGTCGAAAGGGTGTTGAGAGGCTTCAGCGTGTACTGTAAAAGCAGCAAGGCCAGGATGTGGAGGTGCAGATATAGAAAGCCAACGTTCTTTATTAGGAGGACACAAATAACAAACATAATCACGACTTGTGTTGGCTGGCCTTGTCAAGGCTGCTCAGGGTCAGATTTGCACAGCTCCTTCGGTTAGCTTAATCAAAATAAGACACGTTGGACTACTGAAAAGGTCGGTGACCTCCTGTGAAAGGCAATGGCAGCCACCAAAACAAAAAAAATTAACAATAAATGAAGTGTGGTGTTTTGTGCAGGATTGCCTTGAGGCACGGGCACAATGTGTAGACTCCAGGAGTGTTCCACAAGAGCTCTTTGTTGCATTGTTAACACCAAATTGCTTTCCTCTGTTTAGCTTTTTCTGAAGGTTCAGACATTCCTGGATTTGAAGAAGGCCTTTTATAAAAGGGGGGGGGGGGGGATACGTGGCTTCCGGACCTTTCTGTAATTTTAGTGGTGATCTGTAGGCATGTCATTATGAGAAATATGGCAAACCATTCACAATATCCATCCTACATCCTTTCTAAAGTGGAAACTGATGTCACTCCGACCCACCAGGGTCCTGTCTGAGGAAGCAGCTTCGTGGGGCGTCAGGAGTGCTGGGAGCCTCGATTGGTCCAGTCAACTACACTGACCCAATCATGGGGGTCACTGGTGATTCTCAGTGGCTTATTAAAGATTGAGGGGGATGATCAAGTGGGCTTTTAAATAGATGATGTGACCTGGGGGGGGCAACACAAAAAGGATCAGTTAAGTTAATCATAACATCACAATGGTCACCAGCTCCATGAGAAACAGACACGTGACACTGCCACCCTCCACTAAGCTGAAGTTTAGGATTTGATGTTGTGACTGCTGATGATGACAGGAGGGAGCTCCGACACCTTTGAACCTTGGGGGTCTTTATCTTGCTTTAGTTTAGATTGACAGATTGATGCGAAAGGTTCTGTATAACAGACAGATTGTAAGATATGAAAGGCACTATGTAATAGATTATTAAAAAACATCCAATATAATATACACATAGTTAAGGGTAGGTACAGAGAAAGATATGAAAGGCTCAATATAACAGGTAAATCAAAACTTGATTAGCCCGAGAATAAAACTGTAGCATTACAGAAGCAGACAAAAGAGGTGCAAATCAAATACAGTAAGTGTCCTCTCGGTGTGAGATGACAAAGATGGTGCACAGCCTTATGAGTTTCAGTTTGACGCTTTTGGGTTACAAGGATTTTCAAGGAAGGAAGATGGAGGTTTTGAGGTCAGGTTTTTACTCCCTAATTGTGGTGCCAGAGATTGATTAGCATATGCAAGGAAGAATTTCAAAGGATAATAAGGACACAGTAAACCTCTCGCCAACCCCTGTGTTTGGTTTTCCGGATACACACTTTTAAGATTTTTTTTTTCTTTGAATTGTTGTTGTTTCATTAGTTTCATTTTTATTTCAGAACTTTGTTAAAAACAATATTTGGAATCTTTGGAATCCCAATGTGCTGAATCTTTTTAATGAGGTCAGTGAGACATGTGTTTAATGACTTTGTACCATAATTCAGGATAGGTTTCTCTGTTTGGAATTTCAGCACAGACAAAACGATCTTCATCATCAGCAATTAATATTTTTTTTGCAAAGTAACCAATAAATGCATGTGAGGTAAACTCCGTTTTTGAAATTCTCTGACTTAAACTTCAAAGCCTTACAATATTTACATACTTCTGACATATCACCTTTGTCCATATATTCAATCTCTATTCACTTTTTCGTTATTTCTCTGAGTAATAATTTCCGTTTGTTTGCACTAATATAATGATCTTTACTTTCTTTGTTTTTATACTTTCTAATTTTTTGAATTCCACTACTTTCATAATCTCTAACCTGCTCTGCATGTGTATAGCGCCAACATTTCTGAACGTCTTTATGAAGTTCTACTTTGTCTTTTAATTCTGAGCCCGATTGGACAAGCTTTTTTTTCAATTCCACTTGTTCCAGGCTGATAATTACTTATTTTCTGAATTTGCACCTAGATTATTCTTTTTCTCTTTTAACACTTTTGAGTCTCTTTTATTTGTGCTACTCTTTCTTCTTCGCTTAGTTGTTGACGTTTCATTTATAACGTATTGACCTTATACGCTGTTTTATCTTGGTAGAGTAATATATATATTTTGCTCTACTTTCCCCTATTGTATTATTAATATGTAGCCTTAGAATGCCTAATCTCACAGACTTACCACTGTTTATAAGTTATTATTTTATATAACATATCCCCACCTTCCCTTCTATACCTATAACCTCAGGCAATTAGATGTGGTAAAAAGACAAGCAGGAGTTAAGTTACACATAAAATAATGTATTACTGATAATATTCATAAATAATAACAAAATGCAAAGTACATTTGAATATTGGCAACCATACAACCTGATAAAATGGTGATGTGTAATTCAGGTGGCACACAGACTTGTAGTTACTTAAAATGTCTCTAGTTAAGGCATCATTGGTGCTCAGCTTTTAGCCACTTGTCTGTTCAAAATGGCTGAAGCTGTGCTCTTCATTGTGTTGTCTTCAGTTCATGGTGTGATGGTCTTCTTCAGTTGTTAGCAAGAGAAAGATACTTCTACATCATCACAGGTTAGCAAGAGAGATGCTTCTCCATCATATGTTGGTTAGAGAGAGAATGTGAGGTTAAGCACATACATTTATAGATGTTCTCTCCAATTCCTAGAACCAATAGGACATCATGGTACTTAAAGGCCCCTGAGACAAGCCAATTCCAAACAGTTATATCTCAGACCAATGGGTGAAATAGAACATCTTAACACCTGACACACCCCCCAAACCATATGGTAAACATCCCGGCTTCCTTGCAGGGGGGTTAAAAGACTTTATCAGAGAAATACTCATCAAACTGGTTTAAGACACATCCCCCCAAATCCTGTCGTAAAATTAGTCGTAAACGGGTGTCAAACACGACTACCTCTCACCAAAGTAACACTAAATTACATTGCTTTGCCTAGATTACAAATAAAGACATACAAAACATTTATCAAGTTATATGCAAAATCTCACATCACAACATACGCTTTAAATGCGCTGACAGCCCTGAATCTGTGTGCTCAAAGCCTTTACACGACTGAGTGTTTTGCTGCCCGTGGTCTTATTTAGTTGTAAGTAGGGCAGGGGTGCCAAACTCCAGTCCTGGAGGGCCGCAGTGGCTGCAGGTTTTCATCCTAACCATCTTCTTAATTCGTGACCAGTTTTTGATGCTAATTAACTTCTTTAGCCTTAGCTTTAATTAGTTTGACTCAGGCCCCTTAGTTGTTTTTTCCTTAATTAGCAGCCGGACAGTAATGAGACATAAAACAAGCAGGACATGACCAGCTCACCTGTAGCCATCAAACAAAATCTGAAAATAAAGATGAAGGTCTCAGTAAGGTTGATCCCTCAGGTTACCGAAACATTTTAGGAGTTCTTAGAAAAAAACAGAATATCAACAGTTTTGGAAATGTCTGCTGTGGCAGAAAGAGAGCAGCAACAAGCCATGGAATTGAATAACGGGTTTAATTAACAGCAAGAATCAGCTTCTCATTAAGGAACTGGTTGGAGTTTGAAGCCCCAATTTAGCTGGTCATCTGTTGGCTCGTTTGATGTCTCATTTCTGTTTGGCTGTCATTTAATGAAGAAAAGAATTAATTCAGAAGACTTAATCCTTAAAAACAGGGCTATTAAAATAGAGGGAAAAGAAGTTAATTAGCAGTGAAAACCGGACACTGATTAGGAAAAAGGGTGAGAATGAAAACCTGCAGCCACTGCGGCCCTCCAGGCCTGGAGTTTGACACCTGTGAAGTAGGGTGTGTCTTGCAAGAATCTCATGGTCTACGTCATCGTGAGACGGTCCTGGGTCAATCTCTTGGCACAAAGTCTCATGTTTAAGGTCCCCACGAGACGCTCCGTGTCCAATCTCTTTAGTCTCGTAGGTCTTTTAAGTATCTTTCTCTCCAGGATCTTTTTTTATAATAGATATATATAGAAAAAAGTAGCACACTGAGATAGCGTTAAAGGGTTGGGGATCTGTCCCCATATAGTGTAGGAAAAAGGTCAAGTTATTGTTTTTATAGACAACTGTAGAAATAACAAAAGACGACCTTCAGGTGGAAAAGATGGCATATTTATGGAGGAGAGTAATAGTGGGGAATCCTGAGAATCCTGAACACGTGAATGAGGAATACGGAAGTGGCTTGGCCATCTGAATGTAAGACTGGAGGTGAATTCACAGTACCGGGCTCTTTTGTGGTTTGTCCTTCCTGTGAGAAGAGAAAACAGAGAGATTGGTTAGTACACTGGCTTCGTCCCCTGTCTTGAGGGTTTGAGCGACACATTAGGTCCTTTGGCTGCCCTCTAATTGTGCGTGTGTGACAATATATATATATATA
>JANRMT010062838.1:2589710-2601259 GCA_026402145.1 Polypterus bichir lapradei | reverse complement strand
TATATATATATATATATATATATATATATATATATAAACTAGCTATCCTCTGCGGGTCCACTCACGTAGTAGTGAAACAGGACAAACTTTAAAGATCAATAAACAAACATGTATCGCTAGCTAAACGGAAGCGAGGTACACTCCAAACCGTAGAGGTACAGCAACTCAAACGGAGGCTGGCGTGTGAGTGAGGAGGGCCCTGCCTGGCTCCCCACTCCTGACATCACGCTTCCCCCTCTCGGATTAGCACAGATATATCGCTCTTTAACCAAACTATGATGACAGAAGTCAAAAACCGGAATGTTCAAGCAAATTATAAAAGAAAATCCAATCTAAGTCTGTGAAATAGTTCTCTCGTGAAAAGCAGACAGAAATACAGACAGACAGACTTTGGATTTTATATATACAGTAGAACCTCTGGTCACAAACTTTTCCGAACACGTACAAATCTGGTTACGATCAAAAGGTTCGCCAAACTTTTGCATCTGCTCACAACCACATGCTCTGGTGGAGAACAAAAACACTGGCGGCCAGTTTCCATTCCGGTTCATACATGCCAATGATTTTCGAACGTGTTCAGTCTCTCCCTGTACATCATTCTTGGTCAGATTTGCGTGCATTCGCTGTGAACTCTTTGTGTTCTGTTTTGTGTATTTTTGCCTTAATTTTGCACTTAACCATGGCCTCTAAGCAAGTGAAGAGTGGTAGTGTTGGTGAGAAAAAAGGTTAAAAGAAAATTGAAATCCAATTAAATAAAGAAATCAGTGAAAAGTATGAGCATGGCGTTCATACTACCGATCTTACCGCCGCGTACAAGACATCAAAATCTACTAGAAATCTATCGATTTCTAAATCGAAATCTTCCTTCGAGGAGCCGGACTCTCCCTCAAGACTTTAACCTCCTCTCCACCCAGCTTCCTCCTCACTTCCTTGCCAGAACTCGACTCATGTAAGGTTAGTTTTCTTGGTTGTTTATGGTTAGTTTTTGTATAAATTAAGGATTTTTCAAACTTTAATTTTTTTTCCCCTGTTCTTGTTTACAGCGAGTGGTTTGCAAGGCTGTAGCATGAACTCTTGTAATGTTAGCTTTCTCTGTTATTCAATTTTTTACATTTAGTTTACTATTACACTGTGCATTCTATGGTATAATTAACTATTTTTGTGCTTAAAAAAAATTATTTACATACAGTTCGTATGGGCTGGAACGGATTAATTGTATTTACATACAATCTTATGGGGAAATTACGTTCGGGTCGCGTCCAGAGTTTTGGAACGAATTACAGTTGTGACCAGAGGTACCATATATATATATATATATATATATATATATATATATATATATACACATACACAGAGTTAGTCAAACTTATGTTAACATTTGAATGGCAGAAGCAATTTATTCACAAAACATACTTTATATGTGCAAAATGATTTACACGAACACCTCCACCTGTTCGCCATCATGTTCAGCACATGCACCATATGTGGCACATAAATTGTACAGGTATATAAGTACTCACCCCGTGTATACACGCACACACACCCCACTTGTGTCTGTATATAGCGCCTTTCGTGTAGCCCTTCAAGGCTTTTTTCAGGTGCAGTGTGCTTACTTCCCCATTGCTGCAGGTTAGATGAGCTGGCAGCAGCACATGCAGGGGGTCAGAGGGGCAGTGGTGTAGAAAAGTGACATTACATACGCCTTGATGGTGTGTAGCATTTTTTATTATATAACTTGGCACGTGTCTCACTGCCCTTTCAGGACCTTTCATTAATTTTATTGCTTCTAATGTTGGCTAGGCCGCCAGTGGACACTGGGTGGGCAGCACAGCGTTTTAAATCCTGGGATTCCTCCTCCTAGACCCCAAGCACACGTGCGTCCATTTATTTGATGATTCTCCGCTGGTCCCCTTAGAACCTGGGTGCAAGCAGGCCCAGGCGTCCCACCCAGGGTTGGTTCCTGCTGTATATCCCATACTCTGATACTTGAGATTTTATTTATTATTCTTATTATTTAATTTATTTGGCTGACTCCTTTTTTTTTTTTTTGCAAGGTGAATTATAACATCCGCCCAGAGTGGTTAGAAAGGACAAGGGTGACCAATTGTGACAGTTAGGCTAGTGTGCCATGGTGCCATGCTTTTGTTATATACAGTAGTTGGTCAGAAACACCTAGGAGTCCTTGCGCTTGTTTTCCTTCTGTTCTTGCACTGTCCATTGTACACCAGGCTCGGGAGTCTGTGGCTCGGCCTCCTTCTTGAGCTGACTGAGGATAGTTTGCTACAATTAAAAAAACAGCCTCACCACTCAACACCAATTTAAGATTAGCGGGTTCAAATAATCCCACTTAACGGCTGCAAATCATTTCTGAGTTGTTATAATTCCGCTGTCTGCGTGGCTTGTTTTTAATTACGTGTCTCTCTTCACTCTGCATGTCCAGACAGGCATAGCAAAATCTTTTGACGGATGTAATGCTGCCACTTCGCTTGTGCTCTCTGTGTATGTGAGGACACCACTGCATGCGCATGACGCTCGCTTGTTTTTAATTTCATTGACCTCGTCTTTTTCCCTGATACAAGCCATCAACAAGACTCTCTCAGCATGCATCAGTATTTAAACAGCGCCACCTACAGTGGGTATCCAGCTGGCAGTTTAATGAATGCCAGGCTCCTTGGATGAAGGATGAACTCTCAGCTGGCACTTTTGTTTGTTTCTTTTCATTTGTGTATCTTTACAGGTCAAATTATAAGCCTTTTGATTGTCTGTTCATTCGACAGTCATATAAAAATGGCTGAACAGATTTTCACAAACTTTAGCATGTGCCTTGCTCTCGGCCCGACTTAAAATACAGGGTATACTTCATATCAGGGAGAGGGGTCATAATGGAAGGAGGGCAACCCAAAAACCAGCGCAGACATACATTTCCCATCATGCAGCAGGAGTGCACTACGTGTGGACTTTAGCTGCCAGCCAGAATGGCATCTCATCTAGGACTGCAGGCACTGCATCTTCTTCTCAGCGAGTCTGGAAAACAGCACATTTCTATTAGAATGTTTTATGGGAATTGTTTTAAGCAGAATATTTACAGTTAACTTAACATGAAATGAAATACGTTTAAGTGCCTTTGTGTATTCAACTAATTAGTCACACAAAACTGAATCTTATAAAAATTACAGTTCTAATTTCTAACCGCTGTTTTGCTTTCACCTTTACTGTGGCATACACTTTTTATGGTTCATTGAACGCTCCAAGCACGTATCATTCATTTCGGTTTCCAGTGGTATCATTACCTGAGAATAAGTCATAGGAGTCTTGTTCGTTTCATCTATAAATGAGTCACATGATTCTCACTTATTTGGTTAGCGAACAAGGTACACACATCATGTACATTTGATTTGCAAATGAGTCGAGTGGGTCTTATTCATTCGATTCCCGAATGAGTGAAGCGCTTCTCGTTCATTGGATTCGTGAATGAGGAGCATGATTCTTACTCATCTGATTTGCGAACAAGTCACGTGATTCTTGTTCGTTTTGTTTGGCAGACCAAGTCGCAGAGTCCTCGTTCGTTTGGTTTACGAATGAGCTCACACGGCTCTCATCCCTTTGATTTACAAACGAGCCTCGTGATTCTCGCTCATTGGATTTGAAGACCTGTCCTACGATTCTCATTCATTTGATTTGCGAAGTGAGTCACATGGTTCTTATTCATTTGATTTTCCAACGAGTCACGTGATTCCCATTCATTTGATTTGCGAAGTGAATCTCTAAATCACTACCTTATAAAAGTCGCACAATTTTTGTTCGCTTATGATTCTCAAACTTAGTGTCTTATTTTAATTGAGCATTTTCACTATATTTCCATGCTTCCAGCTTTCAAAGAGGCTAATATTATTTGAAATTATTATTATATTGCTCAAGCTTTATAACACACTGGTGAGGCCTCTTCTGGAGTCCTGGGTGCAATTTTGGTCTCCAGGCCACAAAAACGACATAGCAGCACTAGAGAAGGTCCAAAGAAGAGTGACTAGGCTGATTATGGGGGTACAGGGGATGAGTTATGAGGAAAGATTAAAAGAGCTGAGCCTTTTAATGGGGATGAAGAGGAGGAGACCTGACTGAAGTGTGCAAAATGATGAAGGGAATTAGTGCTGTGGATTGAGACGGTGTCTTTAAATTGAGTTCAGCAATGACATGGGGACACAGCTGGAAACTTGTTAAGGGTGAATTTCACACAAACATTAGGAAGTTTCTCTTTACACAAAGAACGACAGGCACTTGGAATAAGCGACCAAGTGGTGTGGTGGACAGTAAGACGTTAGGGACTTTCAAAACTCGACTTGATGTTATTTTGGAAGAAATAAGTGGACAGGGCTGTTGGGCTGAATGGCCTGTTCTCGTCTAGATTGTTCTAATGTTCTTTTCTTGGAAATGCATTACCCACATTTTGAATATATACTTTAATAAATACAAATAATCTTCTTATACAATACGCTACCATGGTTGCCTGTTTTTCTGTCCAGGATTTTAAATCACCTGTAACTCACAAACCATACGAACTATTGACCTGAAATTTGGTACACATATACTATGTGACGTCTACTATCCGCTCTTGGGGTGTTGATTGAACTCCCAGGCTATTCCTCTTTGTATTTTTATTTTATTTTATTATAGAATCAACTCTCAGCAGTGGACAGCAGGGGGGCGCATGCATATGGGCGCCGTTCTCATCCCTACCACCTTCACCGACACTCCCCCTACCTTTTCATATCTTAAATCATTCTTGAGGCAGATTGAAGACTTAAGTGCCAGCTTAAGTGAAAAATTAAAGAAAACATACTTAAGTAATTACAACACAAACTCTGACTTAATCAGTTTTAACATGAAAAGATGCCGACGAAAGAAGAGAAGAAGCAGGCGGCTAGAGTGGAGGAAAGAGCAGCAGCTCAGGAAGCGGCAGGCGCATCAACCTCTGAGCAAATCAATGGTAAACGTGCAGAAAGAAAGAGGATGAAAACTAGGAATGCTCAAGTCAAGTGGATTCACTGCACGTTATCATGCAGTCCGCTGTTACTGATAAATTATAATTAAACAATTTGTGATTCATTCATGGGGGACTATGACAGTTTTTATTATTATTATTATTGTTATTATTATTATTGATGAATCATATGAATCGATTCACTTAGTCGGGTAGTCTGAAAGAATCAAATTGACTGAAGGGTCTGCTCCCAGCTTTTAGACTATAAAGGTGGAGGGTGGTCCTTCAGTGGTGACATCAAAGTTGCCCCGTCCACTTAGCACAAAGACCATAAGAGAACACAGAAGCACAATACATAGTTACTAAGTAATAAATAAGCAACATTATTAACAAAACAGGCATAATTACAGTAAGCATATGGCAAATAATAATTTAAAATAAACAAAGAAGTCACAAAAAAAGAATTAAGCCAGGGAACAAACCTTGGGTGTAACTAAACAACAAGTGGGTGGCATGAGCCTGGGCAAAGCAGAGGAAAGTAAATGGCCAGGTGGCACTGGGCAGCCAGGCAGTAGGGGGCGCTTAGTGTGCCTCCAGACATCTCAGTGCCCCCTGTTCTGCCCCCTATATTTTATATTATACACCCACTTTCCATTTGTCAGTGGGCAGTCTACCCAGAATTAAACAATCTGAATGAAGAGAAGAAGAATAGGAATGAATACAGACCAGGAAAATAAATGGAAATAGAAATCAGAATAACAAGTACAGCCAGAAACATCCTGGGAAAAAAAAAGCAGGGCTGTGTGGCACATGTCCATGAGGCCCACATGAAAAATTCAACAGCCGGGAATTTTCCAGGGATTTGCAGTAATTAGATGACAAAACGGCAGCAAATGTGAGTCGCTGCGGAGATGTTACTGCGGGGTCAGCGGCGCGCCGCTCGCGGCTGGGTAATTTGTAAGTGTCAATCACAGCAGAAGCCGCAGAATGAACTGCTATGCCACGCCGGGCCCCTGGGCTCCTGGCCGAGAGGAGTGCCCAGAGAGTAGAGGAGTGTGAAATGGACAGAAATGAGAGGACGAGGCAGGATCAGTAACTGTGGGCCTGGGGGGAGTTGTGCGCATCTCATCACAAAGTGACCGCTTTATATAGTGCCTTTCACCGTCAGCATTATTTCTAATACTCTTCATGATGTAGCATTTCTTGCAGTATGCATCACCAGAATGAGTAACCCCTTTAATTACAAGCTAATTAAAAGGGTGGGAACAGTTATGGCACCCATTCTGGGCCCCCTGGGGGGGTAGCAAAGGAATGAATTAAAACAAAACTGAGTGCCGTTATGAACAATTCTGCACATCCTCTCTGTGACACACCAACACTGAGGACTTTCAGACAACAACAACAACAGCAGCACATTTTCATACAAATTATGTAACTCAAAGTGCTTCACAAGATGAAGAAAGAAAAATTTCTAAAAAATTAAAAAAAGATTAGGCAATACTAAATAACAAAGAATAAAGTAAGATCTGAGGACAGAAAAAAAGAAAAAAACAAGCCAATAAATCATTCAACAGAGGTGTGTCAAGAAACATGACTGGGGGGTCCTTTAAACCAAACAGCAGCATGCCTGTATAGCGCCTCATTGGGACTGCCAAGTCAGAAGTTTTCTTTCTTTTTAGTCATTCTTGTGTGTGTTCAGACCATAGTGTGTATGTAATTATTTATTGATGTATTTACCTGCTTTATGTATTTATTTATTTAAAGAGCTTCTGTGAAAAGCCAGAAAAAATAAAGTTCTATCAATCTTTACAGTGTAAAAAAAATCAGTTCTATCAGATGGCTTTATATAGTGCCTTTCACAGTATTACCCAATAAGAATTCTAATATACTTTGGAAAGTGGACTTTTATTTAGTGCCTTTTTAAGATATAGTTGGATTTTGGCGGTATGGAAATTGTAGAGAGAGAAGTGCTGCAGGGATTAAAGAAGCTGAAACCTAACAGATTACCAGGACCAGATAACGTTTATCAAAGAGTGCTGGAGGAGCTCTGTCAGTGAGTGCAGATAGAAACCCTTTGACACGTATTTTAGGAAAGTCCTCAGGCCTGGAGGCTGGAGAATATCATCCCTTTATATAAAAATGCTGATCGGGCAGATCCAAGTAACTACAGGCCAGTAAGCTTAGCATGCATTAGAGATAAATTAATGGAGGGAATTATTAGGAAAAAGATGGAGCAGCACAAACCAAGAACAGTCTGCATGGTTTCAGACAAGAAGGTCGTATTTCTCTAACATGCCGGAATTCTATGAGCATTCTAGAGAATTCCAGAGTGGTGCACACAAGAGGTTAGTGATCAAACTAAAAGAAGTGGCCAGTCAAAACTGGCTCAAATACAGCAAGCAAAGGTGTGATGTTAAGAGTGGTGTCCAGCAGGGGTCAGCACTGGGGCAGCTACTCTGTTTAATATGCGTAAACAATCTGGATAGGCATATAATCAATAAGCTGGTTAAGTCTGCAGATAATGGAGAATCAGCTAAACTGTTGCAAAGGGACTTGCACTGCATACAGGTTTGGGCAGACTTGAGGCAGATGGAATTTAACATAAGTAACTGTAAAGTATGACACGTAGAAAATAAAAATGTGAGATTTGAGTCCACAGTGGAGGGTGTGCAACTTGAAAGTACCCTTAATGAGAAGCACCTGGGAGTCCTAGTGGACTCGTCACAGTCTATATCCAGATATTGGACAGTAGCGATCAAATAGGCTAATAGGCTGTTAGATTATGTAGTGCTCCCCAAAGCTTGCAGTACAGGGCAAAGGAGGTTAAGCTGAACTTATATAACGCACTAATGAGGCATCGACTGGAGCTGTGTGTTAAGGTTTGGCCTCCACATTACAAGAGAAAGTTTGGAGGAGAGCGACACAAAATTACCCTGTGAGCACGAGAGACAAGACAGGCCCTCTTTATGAATCAGCCTAAAGGTAATTGTAGAAATAAATCTTTAAACTAAAGTCTGAACAATCAATAAAGAAGACTAAATACAGAAATATCACCAGAGTAAACGTATTCATTTAGAATTTGGTCATGATTAGCCATAGACCACAGGCATGGTTAGGATCTCTTTGTTGTATTGTGTAGATTCTAGCAGGGTATCTGGCTAATTTAATGCCAATTAGCGGACGTCAACACACAGTTTCCAGATCTGAGGATTGGTTTTCTGCATTTCATGCACCTTAGTCAGAGAGGCGAGATTGCGCTGGTTTGGACATGTGCAGAGGAGAGATGCTGGGTATATTGGGAGAAGGTTGCTAAGGATAGAGCTGCCAGGCAAGAGGAAGGCCAAAGAGAAGGTTTATGGATGTACTGAGAGAGGACATGCAGGTGACAGGTGTAACAGAACAAGATGCAGAGGACAGAAAGATATAGAAAGAGATGATCCGCTGTTGCAACACCCAATGAGAGCAGCCGGAAGAAGAAGAAGAAAGAAGATACACCTTAGCAAAGTTTAAAAATTGTTTGCATTTTTCTGTGATACCATTTTGCGGATCCCGATATGATGATGCTGAGGGTAGGCGCGTTCACAGAAGTCAACTGACTTTACCGAGTCAAGAGTTTTAAAGGTCGGCTGGAGCAGCCAGAGTTTGTCTGAGTTAGACAAATAAACTCCCGAGTTGCTGTTACAAACATTTTCTTTTTGTTTATTTCATGGTTAACAAATCCTTGTACTGTTTTTTTTTTTTAACCTGAATGTTTGAATGTGTTTTGATTCTAACAGAAGATCCTTTTTTTAATGTTTCCTTTGTTCTCTCTGAGTCCTGGGTTTAGTTCTTTTTGACCTCGAGTTAAAAAAATTGCCACAAATCTTGTCTTAGGTTCACCTCCAGGTCCTCTCTCACTTAAAATACTATCTCTGGCCTTTGAGATGGCACAGATGCTCCATTAGAGGTCTGAGGTTTGGTTAAAGCTGATGTCATATTAAACAACTTTTTTGTCGTGGGGTATGTCATGACTTGCTGACCACAGTTGCCGATCTTGACGCTGGACCGTGTCAATTTCAATGATTGAAAATCTCTGCCCTCGTCACATTTATCGGCCGGCCTTCTAATTTTCCAAGCAGCCAATAGCGTGCTGCCTCATCAAGCCAGTGCTGTATGAAGGCTTTCCAGGTACGCTGGGCTCAGATATAGTCTCTGCCCTTTTTGTTTCTTTTTTCCATTCTGTTGTAAGTAAAATAGGAGACATTAGACAGTTGTCCACTTGCATTTCTTATCATTTGTTGCTGCAGTCTATCCAAATGATCACTCAGCAGTCGTCAGCTCCTATGACTGACCTTCACCGAAGCGCACCGCCAACTGTCTCCAACTTGCTAAGATTACGTAATTGAAGTCTATGCCCGAAAATCCATGGAAACGTCACGTAATGTGACTTGGCATTGAGGGATGGCAGTCTGCTGTTTGTCACCCTGAGTCAGCTGTCTAGGCCCTGCTCCAATCACATTATCTGGTAACTCCACAGCTGGCCAGTATGAGTAACCAATCGTCTCCAGCTTTTTGTTTCAGTCAGCCAAGACTGGTTGTTCTGCCCAACCTGTGTAAGGTGCACAAAAGTGAGAGGTGACCATTCTGCCCATTGCACTCGTTTGATTTATTCCAAATATCTAAACCACAAAGTTTAAAAATTTGCAATTTAACTCCAGGACTTGACATTCTCCATTGCCACTGTGCATTGTGGGATGTGGCCACATTATTTCTTTTTCTCCACCGATTTCAGCAGGAGCTCCTCTCATGTCTTCAGACACAAAGCTTGGTAGAATATGACTGAAGTACGTGGCTCTCATCCACCTCACCTGCTTACAACAGACAGGCTGACCATAAGAATTACGGGGCTTGCCATTCTTGAGCTGCACAGACAAGTGCCGTAGAGCAGGTCCGGTGACACAGTGGTGAGGCTGGCTTGCTCGGCTCACTCGGCTGCTGTTGCCTCTTCATTCCCGCATGAGCTCGGCTGTTAACATCAGACAATTTTCACTTTTTAATTTCTTTTCAGTTTTCATTGAAATGAATGTCAAGTTGCCACGAGGCAGCGACTCAGTGGTGCTGACTGCAGTGCTGCGTTAGAGCAACACGAGGTAACAAGTGTGACGTGCTTCACAAGACTCGGGGGACGGCTGAGACGCGCCGACTTGTGGATCTTAGACTATTTTTAAAACATATTCGGAAGTGAAAACTTCTATTCAATGGCGAGTGCATTTTAACAGCACTTTTGTTTTTTTTTCATGTTTTCGGAGAACGCTGTGTCCTACAAACATCCACAGTGGGTGCTGACAGGTGTTGTGTTAAGCTCCACCCTTGCATGCCACAGACCCCACCTACCTAATTACACATGCAAAATGAAAAAAAAAAACACTAAGAAAACTGAGAGAATTGAGAAAAGCGAAGGTGGAAGATGATAATTAAGCACAGGACAGCAGTCTGTTCTGCCATTAGAGGGTAGTTGGCAGGCCAGAAGTGGAATGGAGAGGAGCAGGAAACTCGCAGGGGACAACATCAGAAAAAGCGGGAGTGCTCTCCCCTTGACTTTCTTGTATAATAAGACTAGCAGAATACCCGCGCTTCGCAGCGGAGAAGTACTGTGTTAAAGAAGTTATGAAAAAGAAAAGGAAAAATTTTAAAAATAACGTAACATGATTGTTAATGTAATTGTTGTGTGTATATATATATATATATATATATATATATATATATATATATATATATAGCAAAATACATATCTATATACATATCTACATATACATATATATCTATAATAATAAAAGGCAAAGCCCTCACTCACTCACTGACTGACTGACTGACTGACTGACTGACTCATCACTAATTCTCCAACTTCCCATGTAGGTAGAAAGCTGAAATTTGGCAGGCTCATTCCTTACAGCTTACTTACAAAAGTTAAGCAGGTTTCATTTCGAAATTCTACACGTAACGGTCATAACGGTCGATAACGGTCGACAACGTCCGCCATGTTGAACTTTCTCATTTATGGCCCCATCTTCACGAAATTTGGTAGGCGGCTTCCCTGCACTAACCGAAACCGATGTATGTACTTATTTCGATGGTATGACGCCACTGTCGGCCGCCATATTGAACTTTCCAACGTCACCAATTTTCAAACTTCCCGTGTAGGTAGAAGGCTGACCCCATCTTCACGAAATTTGGTAGGTGACTTCCCTGCGCTAACCGAAACCGATGTACGTACTTATTTCGATGGTATGACGCCACTGTTGGCCGCCATATTGAATTTTCCAAACGTCACTAATTCTCCAACTTCCCGTGTAGGTAGAAGGCTGAAATTTGGTAGGCCCATTCCTTACAGCTTACTTACAAAAGTTAAGCAGGTTTCATTTCGAAATTCTACGCGTAACGGTCATAACGATCAACAACGTCCGCCATATTGAACTTTCTTATTCATGGCCCCATCTTCACGAAATTTGGTAGGCAGCTTCCCTGCGCTAACCAAAACCAATGTACATACTTATTTCGGTGGTATGACGCCACTGTCAGCCGCCATATTGAA
>JANRMT010062838.1:2535633-2579347 GCA_026402145.1 Polypterus bichir lapradei | reverse complement strand
CTGGACCAGACAGGAGTGGCAAAAAGTGCGTGAGTTTCTGCATGACAGCAATGTCAGTGTTCTGCCATGGCCAGCGAAGAGCCCAGATCTCAATCCCATTGAGCACGTCTGGGACCTGTTGGATCGCAGGGTGAGGGCTAGGGCCATTCCCCCCAGAAATGTCCAGGAACTTGCAGGTGCCTTGGTGGAAGAGTGGGGTAACATCTCACAGCAAGAACTGACAAATCTGGTCCAGTCCATGAGGAGGAGATGCACTGCAGTACTTCAAGCAGCTGGTGGCCACACCAGATACTGACTGGTACTTTTGATTTTGAGCCTCCCTTCATTCAGGGACACATTGTGAAACATTTTTAGTTTATGTCTTATGGTGTTGACTCTTTTAGTGTTCATACAAATATTTACACATTAAGTCTACTGAAAGTAAAACCAGTTGAAAGTCAGGGGACGTTTCTTTTTTTGCTGAGTATATATATATGTGTGTGTGTGTGTGTGTATGTATGTATGTGTGTATATGTAGGTGTGCAGATACAGTGCACCTGGAAAGTATTCACAGCACATCACTTTTTCCACATTTTGTTATGTTACAGCCTTATCCAAAGTCGATTAAATTCTTTTTTTTCCTCAGAATTCTACACACAACACCCCATAATGACAACGTGAAAAAAGTTTACTTGAGGTTTTTGCGAATTTATTAAAAATAAAAAAACTGAGAAATCCCATGTACATAAGTATTCACAGCCTTTGCTCAATACTTTGTCGATGCACCTTTGGCAGCAATTCCAGCCTCGAGTCTTTTTGAATATGATGCCACAAGCTTGGCACACTTATCCTTGGCCAGTTTTGCCCATTCCTCTTTGCAGCACCTCTCAAGCTCCATCAGGTTGAATGGGAAGCGTCGGTGCACAGCCATTTTAAGATCTCTCCAGAGATGTTCAGTTGGATTCAAGTCTGGGCTCTGGCTGGGCCACTCACGGACATTCACAGAGTTGTCCTGAAGCCACTCCTTTGATATCTTGGCTGTGTGCTTAGGGTTGTTGTCCTGCTGTAAGATGAACTGTCGCCCCAGTCTGAGGTCGAGAGCGCTCTGGAGCAGGTTTTCATCCAGGATGTCTCTGTACATTGCTGCAGTCATCTTTCCCTTTATCCTGACTAGTCTCCCAGTTCCTGCCCCCCATAGCATGATGCTGCCACCACCATGCTTCACTGTAGGGATGGTATTGGCCGGGTGATGAGCGGTGCCTGGTTTCCTCTAAACGTGACGCCTGGCATTCACACCAAAGAGTTCAATCTTTGTCTCATCAGACCAGAGAATTTTGTTTCTCATGGTCTGAGAGTCCTTCAGGTGCCTTTTGGCAAACTCCAGGCAGGCTGCCATTTGCCTTTTACTAAGGAGTGGCTTCCATCTGGCCACTATACCATACAGCCCTGATTGGTGGATTGCTGCAGAGATGGTTGCCCTTCTGGAAGGTTCTCCTCTGTCCACAGATGACCTCTGGAGCTCTGACAGAGTGACTATCGGGTTCTTGGTCACCCACCTGACTAAGGCCCTTCTCCCCTGATCGCTCAGTTTAGATGGCCGGCCAGCTCTAGAAAGAGTCCTGGTGATTTCGAACTTCTTTCACTTACGGATGATGGAGGCCACTGTGTTCATTGGGACCTTCAAAGCAGCAGAAATTTTTCTGTAACCTTCCCCAGATTTGTGCCTCAAGACTGTCAACTGTGGGACCTTCTATAGACAGGTGTGTGCCTTTCCAAATCATGTCCAATCAACTGAATTTACCACAGGTGGACTCCAATTAAGCTGCAGAAACATCTCAAGGGTGATCAGGGGAAACAGGATGCACCTGAGCTCAATTTGGAGCTTCATGGCAAAGGCTGTGAATACTTACTGTATATGTATATGTGTATATGTATATATATGTTTATATTGTGTGTGTGTATATATGTATATATATGTGGATGTATGTGTATATATATATGTGTGTATATATGTATGTGTATATGTATAAATGTGTATATGTATATATGTAGATATATACGAGGTGTGGCAGAAAAGTAATGAGACTGGCAACACTGCAAGCGATCTGGCAACGCTGCGCTGTTGTCCTTGATAGAGCACGTGTATCAGTACCCTCCCATAGCTCAGTGCGAGTTTCAACTCCTTCCGTTAACTACGTGATTTTTGTGACTGCTATTAGTGAAGTTGTGTTTTTGGTTGTGCGTCACGCAAAATGGAACAGCGGAATTTGGAGCAACGTTGTGCCATTAAATTTTGTGTTAAGCTTGGAGAATCGGCAAGTGTGACGTTTGAAAAGTTAAAACAGGCCTAGAGACCAGACATTACAGACAAATGGATGCTCCATCATGACAACGCCCCATGTCACACTGCCCTCTCCATAACAGAATTTTTGACCTCAAAAGGCATTCCTGTGGTTCCCCAGCCCCCTTATTCACCTGACCTCTGTCCGTGTGACTTTTTCCTTTTTCCTAAACTGAAAAATTTCCTCAAAGGACGTCATTTCGGGACTTTAGAAAACATCCAAAAGAGTGTAACGGACATGCTGAAGACCATACCGGTTGAAGACTTCCAGCGCTGCTACCAACAGTGGGAACAACGTCTCCATCGGTGTGTAGCTGCCCAAGGGAACTACTTTGAAGGGGATAACATTGATGTTTGAAAAAAATAAAAACTTTGGTAAATAAAAAATTAGTCTCATTGCTTTTCTGCCACACCTCGTGTGTATATGTATATATGTATATCTGTTTATATGTGTGTGTGTGTTTGTGTGTATATATATATATATATATATATATATATAGTATATGTGTGTGAGCAACACTCATAACAGTGACAAAACAATTACATTGACAATCATGTTACGTTATTTTTAAAATGTTTCCTTTTCTTTTTCAACTTCTCCGCTGAGAAGCGCGGGTATTTTGCTAGTGATAAATAATTCTAACTTTTTCCCGAAAGAGGAAGAAAAAAAAAACTAAGAAACTGATGAAGCAAACTGTTCTCTGTCCTTACGTAAATGTTGCAAATCCACAAAATATCACCAGGGAAAAAAAAAAAAATATTAGTGTGCAAAAAATTCATAAACATAACACAGTCATAATGATTCGAGGTGGAATCATAAGATGGGTCATAAAAATCAATAAATAACCAAGGTTGAAACCACACAGAAAAGCTTTAGTAAACACAGCCCAGGATGCAAGACAGGAATTGTAAGAATTAAATCTTTAATAGCACTAAAAACCAGAAACCAGAACAGAGAAAAACAAAAGAAAAGCTCAAACAGTAATACTTGGTGTCGGGTTGAATCCACAAATTTGGATGAGGACCCTCCATGGCTTACTAGTCATCAGCCAGCATGACCTATGGGAGTCGCTCTGTGAGCATGTACTTAACTACAGTTGAGTGCCCCAAATAGTGGTGTTCCTAAAGACCATGGGAATACATATGTAATTTTCAACACCATTAAAAATGTCTGATTATAAAGAAAGCAATGTGATGACCAAATTCTTTGACTTCTAAAACTGCCAAACAAATCCTCCAGATTTTTTTGAGAAATATAAAATGAATAGCAGATCATGACAATGCTCTTCTTTTATTCCCTGATCCCTCCCATCACAGTATATTTAACTGGATGAGACTGGAGGCTGGCGGAGTGGCAGGATGACCTGACTACAAGAACCAAGAAGGCTCCTTTTGTGTTGACAGAATTCTCTATCTGGCAGTTTTTTGTTTTTGCCTCCAGGTGGCAGAATTTGAACAGTTTCATTCGGTGTTTCTACACCATAGGGCCTCAAGCTGCACCGATCGCACTCGATCACTTCTCACTCCAACAATCACGCTGGATTCTCCAAGAGGAGGCTGTCCTCGCTGCTTTGACTTTCGGGCTCGAATCACTATGCGGGATTTCAGACGACTGAAGTCGATTCATCATGGGAATCGTACCCTCCCTTGGTGGGTCGGGAAGACATCTAGCGATGGAAAAAGTGAGTCATAACACAAGAAATGTTGCCTTCTTCCAACCTGCAGGCCTTTGTGCATACGCAGTTGTTATTGTTCATCCATCCATTTTCAGTTCCCCTTGACAGTGGCTAAGAGAGGGGCTTCGAGGGGACAGATGGCTATGAAAGGCACTATAATAGATACCAGTGCTACAAGTGGGCAAAAGGAACGTCAATTAGAAATACAAGATGGGAGACACTGAGCTGCAGGAAGTGACCTCTGAAAGAGATTTAGCGGTTTAGGTGGACCCAACATTCTCAACATGGAAGAAATGTACAGAAACCATTAAAAAGGCAAATAAAATGTTAGGATATATCATGGAGACTGTTAGGAAATCGATGGACGTTACCCTCTGCACTGGTGAAGCCACATCTGGATGTTGTGTGCAGCTCTGGTTACCACGCTACAAGACAGACATAGCAGCCCTTGAATCTGTGCAGAGGAGAGTAAGCAGTTGCATCGTGGGACTTAAGGACGTGTCCTACTGTGACAGACTCCGAGAATTAAACCTGTTCAGTCTCAAACAGAGGAGACCACATCCAGGTCTTCAAAAGCATCAATGAAGAAGATTCAGCAGAATTCTTTCATATTAATGGTGAATGACGTACTGGAGTGCAAATTAAGGGGACATGCATTTAGGACTGAAGTTGGGTCGAGAAATTCTCTACACACAACTGTGGGAATCTGGAACAAAGTACTGAGACACAGAGTTGAAGTAGAAACCTGGAGAATCTTTTAGAAGGACGTGGATGAGATACAGGGAGCTATTAGCTAAACAAACGGGTGGCAAGTGGACTTGTACTTGTGAGGGATGGAGTGCAAATTCACCTGGCGTTCCCATTAGGGTTTCATCCCCAGTGTGGTGATGAACATCTGCCGCCGTTGCCACCTCCTCCCCGGCCTGACAGCCCATCCCGTGTGCGGCTCATAGGTGTCGGCACTGACGCGTGCGCACAGCCCAGCCCCTCCACAGCTGTTGTTTGTTTTGATGTTCACGTTCACCCCAGAGCTGTCAGGCCTGAGATCGAGTAATTAGATGTTAAATGCCAAATAGGCTATTTGCGATAACAGTGTGGATTTTTTTTTTTTTTAGTTGACTTTCTACTGCTACATTTTCTCACAGTTGAGAGAGGAAGAAAAAAAAAGATAAAGCGCTTCCTATCCTGCCATTGAAAGACGCGGGGAAACCCAGCCATGTTAATGAGATGCTCTGCTAGCTGAGAATGTGACGGACTTGGGGTGGCTCAGCAGAATGGCTACTGGGGCCAAGTGACCGCCTGTTGAGATCAGCAGATGTAATGGAATCACGGCAGTGAGGCTGCACAGGGAATGAAGGGCACTTGATGTAGTGCCTTTCATGGCCGGCCAGCAAACTTCTCATCACCGCCTCTTTGCAGTTCTAACTCTCTGTCTGTCTATCTAAACCAGGACACCCTTGGAGCTCAGCCAGCAGTCGGGGTCTTCAATGTCAGGTGATGTGACACATAGGTTGGAGTTGCTTCCCTTTGTTGCATCATTATGGGGATGTTGAACAGACTACATGGAGTGCAGCCTGCAAGCAGACGGGACCACAGGCACGGATGCTCAAGACCTCAACAAAGCCACCCAATTCAAAGACCTTGGCTTGCTCGTCTGTTCTGATGGTGATACTCTGTGACTCGCAAGCCCAAGTCATCTCTTCATGGCGACCACATGAGGCCAAACCACCACAAGGCGAAGATAAACTAGACAGTCGTCTGCCCTGTCACCTTGTACAGTGCGGAAAGTTGGCCAGCGACGAGCAGACACTTCACACCACGGTAATGCAAATATTTCACTGGACTCTCGGCCTGACCCATCTTGACCACATTATGAAAGAAGGTGTGAGAAGGATCATGGGAGTCGTGCCAATCACTGAGAAGATGTGTGACGCACAACCCTGGTTTTAAGTTTAGTCAGATAGTCGGTCATTATCCAACCTGCTCTATCGTAACACAGGGTCATGGGGGTCTGCTGGAGCCAGCAAGGCAGGAACAAATCCCAGGCAGGGCACCAGCCCAGCGCAAGGCACACATACACCAAAGCACACACTAAGCACAATTTAGGATCACCAGTGCACCTAACCTGCATGTCTTTGGATTGTGGGTGGAAACCCAGGCAGACACGGGGAGAACATGCAAACTCCAGGCAGGGAGGACCAGGGAAGCGACCCCAGACAGGTCTTCTAACTGTGAGGCAGCAGCGGTACCCACTGTACCACCCTCTGTTTTAAGTTTAGTAACTTAAAATTAGTAGCAAAGGCAGCCATGTCCTTCAATCCAGTAGGATGGAGACGAAAAGAGCGATGGCCGGATCGGCTCAAAGAGGACATGCAAGAAATGAACAGTGCCTTTAGAGACACTTTAGATCAGAACGAGGGGCCATGTCCAGAAGTGAAACAAGAGCCAGCAGACTCAAAGCAACAAGACAGCCCCGTGACATTTAATTGACAATAATTAACACCGACGAGAGTTTCCAAAAGGGAAAGAAAAAAAGGAACTGATGGTCGGTAGAAGAGGAGATGGAGAACAGAGTCCACATCATTAAGGAAGGCAGTGAGAATAAATGAAACAGGGCTGGCTGAAGTGGGTGAACACAGGAGTAACATTAAACACAGAAATCACCAGGTGATGCGCGACAGAGAGGAGCAGGGGCAGACGGTGGTGACAAGTTGTCCAGTGAGGTGGAAAATCAGAACAGCCTGTTCAGCCCAATGTGGCTCAGGCCCTGTCCTCGCACTAAATCTCATCCATTCAACTTTTACATGTCTCCACAGTACCGCCACGGTATCTAACACCTTACTTCACAATGTAGTCCACGTCTCCATGGTCCTCTGCATGAAGAAAACTTTCAAGGTCTCTGCTTCTGCCTGTGTACTTGTGGGGTTGTTGAGGAGCTCATTTTGAAGTCACAGTCAGAATCCACCATTTTGCAACTGGAACACTTGAGTTGTGCCATCCCTTTAACCTCCTTTTGCTTTAACTGAACAGATTCCCTTCCAGTCTTTCCTCAGAGTTCCTTACCTTATCATCCTAGTCAATCATCTCCAGAGCTTTTATAACAGGGAGACCAGAAGGTCTGAAGAATAACATTTGCTTTTAGATCACGTGAATGGCCGGGTGTGTGTATGTCATCTACCAGGGTGAAGAGATGTAGGCAAGAAGCACTAAGGGGCTAAGGCAAGCTGGTGGAGGCAGTGTGGTGCTCTGGACAATGCCCTGCTGGGAATCCTTGGGTCCAGGCACTTGTGTGGATGTTACATTGACATGGAACACCTACCTAAAGACTGTTGGAGGCCACTTACACTCTTCATGGCATCGGTGTTCCCTGACGGCAGTGACCTCCTTCAGCAGGACACACTGTTTGAGGAACATGACAAAGTGTGACTTGGCTTCCAGTTTTCCAAGATCTCAATCCGATTGAGTGTCTGTGCAATGTGCCATGCAGGCCCATCCTCGCAACTTACAGGACTTAAAGGATCTACTGCTAACGTTTTGGTGCCAGACATCACACCAAGCAATGCCAGTCCACCTCACCGCTATGTCTTTGGACTTTGCTAGGAACCCGAGGAGAACATGCAGACTCCACGTAGAGAGTGACCAGGACATAAATGGTGGGCTTCTCCTTGTGTGGCTGCAGCGCCACCACTATGCCACCATGAACATAAAAACTGTAAGAGGTGAGACACAAAAATAACAGGACTGGGCTTTCCTGGAAGCCGGATGTGAATCATAGAATTATACCCCCTCCTACACGCCCTCTCACAGTGCCGACCAGCTGGCTAGGTATATCCTGTCAAGAGCCCACTCAGTATTTGCACAACAATCGCTACTCGAGTTGCCGCGATAATGTCGGGTGAAAAAAAAATCAACATCACATTTCTCTTTTTCCGTAAAGCAGTTTTGACTCACGGAAATATTGCTGTCTTTTATCATCCTACCTATTCACCCAATTTAGCTCCCTCTGTGATTTTTACTTGTTCCCGAAAATCAAAAGTGACCTGAAGGGAAGACATTTTTCTTCTTTGGATGAAGTGAAGACAGAAATGGCAAGCCTGTTGAAGAGCCCCAAGCAAGAAGAGTTCCAGCTCTGTTTCGCTCAATGGAAGATACGTATAAAGCGATGTGGAGATCACGAGGGGTACTATAGAGAAGGTGACAATGTTTAGAATGCAGTAATTCATCAATAAATATATATATTTTTTACCAATCCGGCTATTTTTGTGTCAGTGACAGACCATTGTGACACGTTTTTCATGAAAGACAGCAGTGTGATGGGGAGGGGTGGCATCCTTGAATTTTTTTGCTTTTATTCAGAATAAAACTATAGCAGTTAACTGCAATAATAATAAGAATACAAAGGGAAAAAAAGTCTTTTGAGCAGTTTTCTTCCATAACTTAAAAAAGAAAAAAAAAATCAATTTACAAAAATAATTAACTCTCACATTGCAAATGTGCTGTTGCTCACTTGAATGAAACCAAAGAGCAGAACACAGAAAGCACAGATGAAGCTGTGCCTTCCTCATCGCCTTTGGACTGAACTTCTTTCCATGGCCGACTTCAGCGTTCTTGGTTATTGTCAACATGGTCCATGTGATTGGGACCTTTAGAATTAGTCTGTTGAGGGGCAGCCCGTGGGGGGCTCTCCTTCTGACCTAAGGACATAAAGGGTATTGTTAGAATAAGCCATTTTGTATTCTACTAGCATTTATAAAATACCACTACTGGATAAATCAACACCTGTAATAACGGATGCGTGAGCAGATGACGACGCATGGTGCCAGGTTGTACTAAAAACACCCCCATATTTCAAAAAGGTACGATACACTACCAGGATTATGGGATTTTTATTACCAGTTTTCCTCTCAGTCCCACTCCCTGACCCCTTTTCCCTTGACACTCACTACTGCAGTTGTGGGAAAACTTAGCAAAATGAAACTACACCCTCTATATTATTCCCACACCCCGCATCATGTTGTCATATACCCCTTAACTGACCTCTGTTTTGAAGACCCTCTATTTTTTAGCTTGCACTTTTTCCCAGAATGGCTTACATATCAAAGGTGTGAGGTACAAACATCTTGACTGTGAATCAGTAGTGTGGACTGTTGTTTTATATAGCGCCTGTCACAGTCAACACTGTCTTAAGGCACTTCAGCTGTGACCAGGTGACATTTTAATCTCCAGTGTCCCCTGCACATTCATCTTTGTTTTCTGCACTGCCTTTCCATGAGGGACAGACCCTCAGAGTCTGGTCCAATGTTCTCAAATCGTTGGCACTCGGGCTCACACAAGTCTGTGGGGAGTGGGAGGACTGAGCCAGAGATTCAGGAGGGCTCAGTCTCGGAGGTCATTCCCAGACCAGTTTATTGGTACAGTCGAGAACAAATGGTCTCCATATTTGAACAGCATGAAGTGTCTCATTTGGTCCAAAGGGAAGTCCATCTCGGCCTTCTGAACTGTATAGTGCCTTATAAAATCGGAAACCATTACATGTACAGTGCAGTGAATGTGAGCACTGGCAGTTTAAGGAAGGAAGTAGAGGGAACTACTGGTGCAAAATTGTGTGGCCACTAGGTGGTGATAAATAATAAGCGGGTTTAGTAATTAAGGATTAATTCATACATTAACAAAGAAACACACTTCAGAATTTAAATTGCCTGAGCTTTGCAGTCATAGAAGGGACTTTTCTTGGGTGTGTTCCATTTTTGTTCCAATGCTTGGACAAACACTGCCATGGTGAATCTTATGAAGTACCAGACAAGATGCCAACTCCTGAAGACACTGCCAGCCCTTACATCGGCATTACAAGCCTTAATGATTTTTAATAACGTCACATTCTCAAGCCTGCATGAACCAGTTCAGAGCTGTGACATTGACAGGGTGCCTCTAAGTTGCAGGGCACACTCAATAGGCCCCTGTGGTGCCAAATCAGAAATACCAGTCGACCCAGCAGACAAGTCTCTGGGGGATGTGGGAGGCAAATTGCTGGAAATACATGGAGACGTGCAAACTCCATGTCCACGGACAACAAGCGGGTGCGTGGCCGAAACCCCGGATACCAGATATGTAAGGCAGCGGCACTACCCACTGCTGCACTGTGCCACCCTAATGACAGATTTAAATAATTGTGGTGCAATTCGCAAGGCTGCCACTTAAAAGTGTGAAGCACACTGGAAGAGCAGCTGGACGATGAAGCAAAAGTGTTAAACAAAAAAAAAAAAAAAACCCACCATTTCAGCATGTCCCGTACAGCAGCCAACACTTGTCTGGCATCGTGATGATTAATAGTTTGATTGCCCTTTCCCTTATCAGCAATAATTTGTGGTGGCCATGTAGGAGATTCAATAATTTACCGTCTCTTATGGCATCAATGTGGTGCGGCGATGTCCACTGTGTGGCTCTGCCCCTTCACCTGCACACAATAGACAATTCTACTCGCTCTCCTGTGACTAAGAGGATGGCAAACAAAGAATAAAGCGTCAACGCAAGCTGTTTCACAGCTATGGGGCCGGTCCTGTCACAGGTAGAAACTTCACGTCCCCTCTGGGGAGGAAAGTCAAACGTATTTTATTACATGTGCAGGCGACAGACAGCAAGACGTGCCAAAGGAGTTCTACCTCCATATGTTAGGGAGGCTACATCTACAACAGGACATCTGGAAAGTGGAAGGAGAGGATGGGCTGTGAAACAATGCTAACAGATTCATGCCGTCACACGTCCTTCTTTTAATGGTCTCACTTGTGAAGGTGCGGCGTCGACGCTTGTTCTTTTTATTCTGTCGGCGTCAACATCTGGGAAAGTCTGGAGACTGATGAAACAAAAGCCACCGCCGGAGTACATGGGTTTGTACTCGCTAACGGCAGAGTGGCCAACTGCTGCTGCCCGCGTCAGGCAAGCAGTTTCAAGATGGACGTGCAGATGCAATCGGATACAAAAGATGAGGGCTTCAGACTCTGTCCTATCCTGTTGTGAAGACGGTAAGCAGAAACCAAGAAAAGTCAGCCAGCAGGCAGGGTTTTCATCCCCTATTGGTGATTTCTCAGGAAGGATCCCCCCTTGGGAGGAAGGTGAACACCACACGCGCCAGCCTTTCATGATGGGCAGAGACCTTTCACGGGCATCCAGTTCACTGGAAGAAAATGGAGTGACCCTGAAGGTGACATATCCCTCACTCCAAGGACTGTTTGATGTGCCTCTGCTGCCCACCCGTCCTCTCACACACACAAACACACACAGTCTCTCCAGCTTCTCCTTCAGAGGTTACAGCTTCAACGGTTTATAAATATGTTGGCCCCTCGACGGCACACACCCCACTGTTCAGGAAACTGAATAAGATAAAGAAATGCCACGTCCTTTGCATGCTTTACGGTGAGCGTCCATTTTAGTGAATATCAGTTGGTCGGCCATTTTCTCTTAGGGTAGCCTCCATTTTTTTGAGGTCTCCAAAATGGAGCAGAGCAATGATGGCCTCGGTCAGCTCCATTGTTTCTACAGTAGGTAAATGGTCTAAATATCCCGTTCCATCTCATATTTCCATTTTGTGGTTGGACTGCAATCGCCTAAGGGCGGAAGTGATGCATTGAGCAGGAGTCACATTCTGTGAACCAGCGTTCATCACCGGGGCGCGAGTTACTATTGTGAACAATGCTAATGGGTGCTCTTCGATTTACCAAGGGAAAGACCAACACACCCACCCCGGACTAATGATCGCACTTGATCCACCAAGGAGAAGCCTCAAACCCCCATCCCTCCACTGCACCCACTCTGATGATCATGTTAGATTTGTCAGGAGGCCCCCCCAGAGGGTTATATCCGAAACTGTGTGTCGAGAAACACTGTTCCTAAGTACATGACACTGTGTCATGGAGAATTCACCTTCTGACGTTGCACATAAAGAGAAGGTATGAGTTTGATCAATAATGATGATGATCAGGGTCCCCAAAATTAGTACCACCAACACACGGCCATGTATTGCTGGTTCCATAAACTCATCCTGGTCATCCAGTCATACGAGAGGCTGTAGCCCCTCTGCCCATCTCTTGTGTGAGGCTCCATTCGGTCTGCAGCTGGCTGGTGGTCTGTTCTCAATGCATTGGTGACACTGCTGTACAAACCAGTCTACCCTTACAGTGGGCATGTATGGCAGAGCCAAAGGCTCCATGAGTCCTAGAATGCGAGGAAGTGAATTTTGGGCAGTCACCCTTCAAAGATCAACTGGTTGTCACCTCTGGAAAGTCCCTCTTCATTTACTTTACTGCATTTTCATTCCATCAATCCTCCCCACACTGACTGGTGTTTGGGCCGACGGCAAGGGGAACGTTGCTTATTTCTGTCAACCACTGCAATGGGGGCTGCCAGCAGAGTCGGATCATGGGTGCAGTGGAAGGTTTCTGTGAGCCTGCCGTGGTTTCTTTTTTCTTGCCGTGTCCTTAAGAAGGAGTTTGATGGCACTTGGCAGATAAGACCCAGCCATCTCCAGCGATTCAGCACTACAATCTCTGAGATGGTTCCTGCTCCAGTCCTGCTTGTGAGGTCCTCGTTTCAGATGGTGCTTGACCAGAGGATCCCTGCTATTCCAACAAGGACACTTAGTCTGGAATTCCATGACTTTTCTTCGAATGGAGGTAGTAGTCTTCCCACATTCCAAGCCATAGAAAAAGACAAAGACGACGCTGCTCTAAATTTCCAGTTCTTAGGTTGGATACTCAGATTTTTACATCTCTAGATGTTATTCAGCATGGCAAAGGCTTGTTGTGCTGTGCTGATATTCTTATTATTTTACTTTACTGCAGCATACATTTTATTACAAATTCCTCAAGACCATGGAGTGAGGCTTTGAAATGAAAATAAACACACACACACACACACACACACAACTTAAGATTAGGACAGTGGCACAGATGTGGAAGGGCAGTATGGAATGGTCAGGACTGCTGCTGTTCTATGGCCAAAGGACATCAACCTGGCAGGTTTAGGTTTGTATGATGGCGACTCGATAATGCAGGCCTTGAGGGCAGCTGGAAGGCACAACGTTACATGTAACTATGCTTCACAGCAAAATGCGTCCCCTTTTTGGAACAAGGAATGAAAGTCAATGAAGTCAAGACCCCTAGTGCAGGCTATTGAGAATGTCCTGTGACCAAATAATACTGGGCAACCGACAGTTCTGTGGGGGAAAAAAAGAACCAAACACTGAAGTACAATAAGATTTTAACAATGGGTTTGCGGCTCACAACTACCATAGCAGGATAACAAGAAAAAAGGAGAACAATCTGGACAAGAGCAGGCCATTCAGCCCAATAAAGCTCACCAGTCCTAACCTCCAGATAACTCGTCCAAAATAACAAAGTCGAATTTGAACGTCCTCCTATCTACCACACTACTTGGTCTCTTATTCCAAGTGTCTGTGGTTTTGTTCTAGTGCTGCTATGACTTTATGGAGACCAAAACTGCACCCAGGACTCCAGATGAGGCCTCACCAGTGTGTTATAAAGCAGAGCAGAACCTCCTGTGACTTGCACTCCACACATCAAGGCGCTATATAACCTGACACACTGTGAGCCTTCTTAATGCCATCTCAACACTGTCTGTGATATGATCTGGAGCTTTCAAAAAATCAATTGTTAGTTAGTTTTAGGGTTATGAGACTCGATGATTCTGAATCCAACATTTATTTTTGTGTTTAACAAACTTTGAGAAAGTTTACAAGTTATTTGCATTTTATTGCAATGTCATTTTGCTTGTTCTCTGGGACTGGTCACATGAAATTACTATTTCAGACATTTCCACAGTAAGCCTTCTGAGAATTCCCTGGTGTGAGCTCGTTTGTGATGGGTGGTACAAAGATGGTTATCCAACTCTGATGAATAAGCCTTGAATTCCTCGATGAATGCCTTGGTTTTTCTTGCATTTTCCAGTTAATGAATCACTGCTTTTGTGTTTTGACCTCAAATTTTTGATCATGTTTTGGCTTTTCTGATTCCCGGTTTTGATCTTGGCTTGTTTTTTGACTTGCGCATCTTCCTGTTATTTTCATTTTATCTCCTGCTGTCTCTTGTGTGAGTCAGGCAGTTGAGAGTGTCGAGCCCACTACAACTCCTACGTTTTTCTTCAAGTTTCAGACCTCCCATTGTGTTTTCAAACCTCATATTTTTTTACTTTCTACCTGTAATACTTTACATTTATTTACATTAAATTTCATCATCCAGCAAATCAGCTCAAACCTGTTTGCTGTGCAAGATATGTCATCTATGATGATTCAATGCAATCTCGATTATCTGCCAGTCCACCTGGCTTGGTATCATTGGCCCACTTGACCAGCTTGTTGTTTATATTCCTCTCCAAATCATAAACTCATATATAATCGCTCAATTCCGATTTTTGGCCTTTCTGGATGGTTGACAAGTGACCTCTCGAATGTGAACGCACACGCACATTGACAGGTCTTTACACAAGTCATCCATGTTACCAACAACAAAAATGTCTCATTTGTTAGACAACTTGTGGTACTAAAACTGACACAGTGGATGTGCTAGTAGCTGATGTACACATTGCATTTTGCTCGGGAGGACGGCTGTACACAATCAGGTCAAGAATCTGAAAAACAAGCCAAATGCTGAGTTTTTACTGCCTTCATACCCGAAACCTGGCACTGCTGCACTAAGAGATGTGTGGTTACAAAAACAGAGCCAGCAATGGGGGGGACCAGGACTGTCGTCACCAACGTTGTTTTTGCTGTGCTGCCAGTGACCACGCTCAGCCCCTGCGTAGAGCCAAAATAACAAATTCAGATCTGACCATTCTCATGCATGTCACATGGCCACGAATCAGATACGTATGTGATCTAAGACCACATGTGAAAGGGACTCCAATCTGATTTGAAAAGATTGGATTTCTGTGTCCACACTGTCAGATGTGTGTCACATTAAGGCCAGAAATTTGGACTGGAGTCACTTGATCAGCCTTATATACACTGAAACTAGCAACAGCCCCAGTACTAACCCCTGCTGGACACCAGTTTTACCATCGCCTATTGCTGCTAAGGTAACTCTCATCATAACGGTGTTGAGTTTAATTTCAAAAGCTGATTTTGGTTTTTCTTTTAAGAAGATACAGATGATGCTCGACCTCCACTTGTAACTACTCTGGGGAAATAACAAAAGAACAGAAGGGGTGGACAATGCGAGTTTTGTTGTTAACTGATAGGCACCATTGTGTGTCCTCGGTGTTGGTGTGGAGGCGCCAGCACAGCTTTAAGGAGACGAGGCCAGTTGGGCGAGTGGACACTCCGACTCACAGCCGAATGAGGACACTAATGAGAAATCAATGGCAGCTTTTAATATTTGGTAACTTTGTACATCTGATTAACTGTTCATATTCACTCATTGGACCTTTGGTGTAAATGCCACTTCCAGAGGGCGTCTCAACCTTAACATCAGTTGTTCATAAAAGCAGCAAAGACACACTCGGTGAAACAATAACGGAAAAAGAGAGACACAGGACGGGACATGATAGGCCGGTGCTGTCTGGAGCCTTCATTTGTAGATTTCAAATATCAAAAGGGCTGTGGATCATGCTTGTAACAATATAGTTTTAAAAATGTGTATGCCAGCTGTAAAACATCTCAGTGTCATAAGAGGAGGCAACGTGACTTCTGGACTGAAACGATTTAAATGGGCTTTGGGCTCCTGTAAGGTGAAATGATTCATGGAAGCTCGGCACCTTCTTCGCGACCATAAATATGTGCAGTGATGGACACAGTGGCCCTTTGAGGCCATAGTCCTGCCCAGCACGGTAACACGACTTTAATGAGACATTTGCTTTATCGCTCTTTGGTTTGACATTATTTCTACTTCTGGGGATCACACTGTGTGCTGTCACTCTACAAGAAAAGCAGAAAGCGTTTATTTAATCTGGCAAACAAAAAAAGTCCAAATCATCTGAATAGCACAAAGGTTAACAATGACATTTATTCAGATTAGATCACAGTACAAACATTTTATTAATCCCATGGGGAAATTCAGATGCTAACGGGCACACCAGGGTCTGTTTACAAGTTATGTGCCCTTTAAACAGAAGAGAGATCCATGTTTTTAGATTGGAGACGGTCTGCCTGAGACAAGTTCTAGAAGTTGTATCTTTGGGTAGGTGGTCCCTTAATACCCCTTTCACAGCCTGTAATTATATAGTGTTTGAAGATGTAAACATTATCTATTTAACTGCAGTTTCCACTTTGTCCAGCCCTGAAAAATGTGTTGGCCTGACTATTCATTGTCAGAAGCTTTAACTCTGGACACTACGGCCAGTCCCTCTGGTGTTTGACCTGATCTGACATATGTTTTTATAACTTGTTTAAAATGTTAGAAGCTGTGTGCCCCAGTTGTAATGTTATATAAAATATTTTTGAATGTTGTAAATATGAATGTGTTATACAGGTTGGGTTAACTAAACATACTTATTTGACTATTGACCTTGCTGCTTCTTAATTGGAAGACTGAAGTTTTGCAGCCACTTTAGTGTAATTTGAAATTTGGATGCAAACAGGATTGAATTCCCACAACTACCACCAATGAAAGAAAGTAAAATTAATAATGTAATGCCAGTTTGCAGGGGCCAAAACCATGTGGGGGTTCTGTAGGCTTAAACAAAATGGCACTCACCATTTGTTCCTTTGCTAATCAAGATCACAGTTCCTCATCTTCCTCCTCCATTTGCTCCATGATGTCTTCCATTACCTCAGAGCGTTTCTTCTTCTTGACCGTATCTGAAATAAAGAGGGCCACATCCGTTAATTAGTCGATGGTCCGTCAATGTGCCGTTTGAGTCCTAGTCTCAGTAGACCGTGAGTGGATCAGCACCCGTGGTGGTGGGACACTTCACTGCTGAACTAGCGCTTGTGGTGCCAACTTACCAGGCACTAATATCTGTAGAGATAGATAGATAGATAGATACACTAGCTATGTTACCAGTCAAAGACAAGTCATAGAATCAATTAAAAAAATACTTCATATCTCTTTCTATACATTCACCTTCAACGCCTTTCCTCAGTATCCACGTGCATCTGAAGCATCTCTACACCAGCGCACCTCCTCTCAAGTGCATTCTCTTAAAGTCTGCTTCTCATTTTGAGGGGACTTTCTCGTCTCCTGTCCCCTTTTATAACTCCAGTCTTTGAAGGCATCTCTCCGCACTCCTCCTATGCTTTCACTCCTCTGTGTGTGTCTCACACTCACACCTCTATTTCAATGGCGTCACTAAAGCCAAACTGACCAATCAGATTACTTAGCGGAACCAGACACAAGCAAAGACCATACACACTCTAATGTGTGCATTTAGGGATAGACAGATGTGAAAGGCACTATATGATAGATAGAACAAACAAACTTTATTTGTCCCCACTGGAACTCTGTAAACATTAAAAACAGAGGGCACTAGTGCTTTGCTAATGCTTGATGATACTGACAGAAGGTTCCCCTGGGGACAAAAACATTTCCATCCATCCATCTTATCTCATCTCATCTACCCACGTATCTGACAGGTGGCACACTTTAAAGTAGTCCGTATATCTTGGCGTGGTGTTTTTCAGTCATGCAGTTTGCGCAGTAAGTACGTATTTGGCACAAATGTACTGGGCAGAGAACCAGAAGATGAAACGTTTGTGTAAATACTGTGGGATGTCTGATACCAAAATGTCTTTCATCAAATCATAAATGCAGTTTTAAATTCGTAGTTAACCACCAGGAAAAAATAAAACCAGTGAAAACATTAAATCTCATAAAAATCTAGTCACGGATGACAAGGAAGTACACTGCGCTGTCTCAATGGTGACGTCACACATTTCCAATTTGAATTGTACAATCTACCGCGACACTAAAGGGATGAAACTAAATGACAAAAGCAAACAGGCTGATGTTAGAAATGAAGTCAGCAGCACTTAACATCGCAGTATCGATTATCACACGTGCACATCTAAGGTTCACCTTACAGGCTGATCGGAGGTCCCGGACACCAGGGGGCGCTATTGTCGATGGTATCATCTCTAAACCCCCACCCCCCCCGACCAACTGAGGTCAACAGAGTCTGGCCCTCCACTGAAAAGCAGAGGCGCTCCCACAAGGGTCATCTCACTCTGGAGAGAGCAGACCACAGAAGGGAGCTCCTGCCAGCAAAGTGCCCACTCCAGTGTGTTTGTTTCTGTTTTATTCATTATCTGACATGCCACTGAGTGCTTATTTCTGGACACTGCAATTATTAAAAGGGGTGACCCAGTAGGTACCCCAACATTTCCTCTGTAACCAGTGTGTTCCCTGGGTTGACGATGTTCTATAAATCTATAAAATGACGCAGTTATAACAATATCTCTAGTAGTAAATGAAACAAAAGGCCATTTCCTGGATTTTTCTTGTTATGTCAGCATACACGAGTCATCTTGGCGACACCCTGCTGGACAGGTGGTGAGGACAAAACCTGCGACCTCACGTGTTCAGCCGGCGCACCACCCACCAGATACTGTTATTTAATAGTGCCGGCTCTCCGTGAGGAATCCACGGCTTAGCAGCATCTGCAAGTCTGAACAAGATCTTCACATTTCCAAGGGATAAGCCGTATGTCTTGAGTGGGAGATGTCGCTGCTTTTTAATCCTCAGCAAGGGAACAACTTGGAAGAACAGAGTGAACCCAGACGCTCGAAACTGGTGCGATTTCAATAGAAGTTCACAAGCACAAAATGTACAACTTAACCAGTGGTCATTACTGTTGCATGCAAAATATGTGTAATGTCAGGTTGAAAATAAAATGAACTGTTGGCCAGTAAGCTGCTGTGACCTGCACGGGGCAGGGGGATGAAATGAACAGTGAGGTGGCAGCAGCAGCATCGTCCGAATCATAAAATAAAACAAAGTCCACTGTTACTGCCCCTTTTTTTTTTTTTTTTTTTTTTTTTTTTTTTTTAAATGATTGTTTTTAGCCCCGTGGTGTTCCTTTCCCTGCAGGCCTCATCACCCCAAACCCCAAACTTACTTTTCAAATCTCATTTGCTTGGACGTAATGAACACAGGCGCACACAGGACAATAGGGCTGGAAATTGGATTTGCACAGAAGTAATAGGCAAGCATCTCGATATAGAACGGCAGCCAGCAAAGCATGAACTCTCAATCACTGACATCATTAACAGCAACAATAGCGGCTCAGACAGAGCGGTGATGGGGGGGGGGGGGGGCCCGGGGGGGGGGAGAAAGGAAAAAAAAAAAAAAAAAAAAAAGACTCAGCTGGCGATCAAAACTGGAGGCAATACAAGGTTAGCAAAGCTCCACCGAAGAGTCGGACGGCACATGAAGGAGGAAAACCACAAGACAGCCATCAGCAGCCTCAAGGAGACCCTCAAGTCGTAACTGCATTTAAAGACAAAAAAAAAAAAGCAAATACGCAGAAATCTGCAAGTCAGCAGCTGCAGCCGTGCCCCCTACACTTGGCCGTCAGCACAATTCTTTAAATCCACCTTTAAATATCATTCAGCTTCTGGTGGTGGCACATTTTGAGGTATTGCTGTGGGGACAGGCTGGTGCAAAAGACCACCGAGAACCCTGAAAAGCATTCTGGATTGTTCAGTGCGACTGCAACTAGCACTGACACCAGTATATAGGTAGTGCTGTTTCCCAGCTGCCCCTTAAGGTGATGTCACATTACGTGACTTCTACTTGTAGGGTGTGACGGGCTTGTGAAATCGCCGCTGAACCCACGACAGTTAACACATCTGCAGATCACAGGGCATGACAGATTACGAGACTGTGTGCCGACTTTCCAGCAATGCCACACCTCACCATTTTTCTGGCAGCCAATAGCGTGCTGCTTGATGATGGCGCAGGAGTCGTACAAAGGGTTAAAAATGTACGGCAAGCTCAGTCTCGATCTCTGCCCCTTTTCTCCTTTGTTTCCATTCTGTCATGGTATGTCAAAGACAAGGATTCAGGCACACGAGATTCTATTCCGAGATCCAAAACACCCACGTTCCTTATTCCTCGCCATGACATTCTACACGTTGTACTTCTGGATGAAGATTCATTGGTCGTCAGCTCTCATGCACACACAGAGACAACCGCTACAACTAAAGACAAAATCGAACCCGTCTGAGGGGGGTGAGTCGACTATGTCAGAGTAGACTGGCCTTCCTGAGAGCGCACCGCCGACGGCCTGACTCACTACAACTGTGTAGATGGTGCAGAGGTAGCGCTACTGCTTGGCAGTAAGGAGATTGTGGGTTTGCTTCCCGGGTCCTCCCTGCATTAAGAGCACTCGCGGTATAAATGTAAAGAATTATTATTATTACATAAGGGCTGCGTCTGGAAAAGTCTTCTAATGTGCTTTGGCCGTTAAGTGACCAATTAAATGTTTCTGGACAAATCCTGGGCAGTCTTTACTACGCTCCATACCCCACATATTAGCCCGTTACAGATTCGTTACCATCCTCACAAGATCAGCGCAGAATGCACCGTTTAAACTTCACAACATCCACACAGACGCGTCAGACCTGCAGCTGCTCTACCGACCATCCAGCGAGCTCTCAATAGGCCAAATCTTCATAGGCCTGCCTTGCAAAACAGGCAGTGTAAAAAACAACCATTTTAGTAATGTTTATTCTTTCACCATACTGGCCCCCTGTAGCAGTATGTACTACTCTATGCACAAATTCTTGATGGCTGCCCACTAGGGTTGCGCTTTATACCAGTCATGGAAAAGAACCAAAAGCCCAAATTTTAAAATGGTACGGCGCCAGAAGTATACGTCAACTTTCCCCTCAATCCCACACCCCTTCACCTTCCCATCTTTCACACTCACTAGTGCAATTGTGGAAAAAACATCCGTTTTAGAGAATTCACAAACAGAAACAAGACGCTTGAGTGGAGTTAGGACTTCACGGGTATCAAGAGGATAGCAGCATGCAGTGCAGCGCACCAGGCAGACTAGAGTAAGACAAGGTTTTGAAGTTATCTGTTATTTGCTTTGAAACCATTTTGGTACCCAGGTCTGAAATCTGGTGTTGATACCACCAAAGTCTCAATTTTAGTACTGATCCCACACTATTCCAGAAGAGTCAACGGGTCAGCACCCATATATATGGAGTCACGGATGAGACCCTGTGGTCCTTGTCCACTCATTGTCTGGTGATGCCACCTCTTTGTGCTATCAAATTTCAATCCAGGCTCTCTCATGTGTGACTTCTAGCTGGTGGAATATGCTGCCCACCTGCATTTGAGCTTCCAAATCCCTCATTGTCTTCAATAAGTATTTCAAGACCCTCTAGTCGCCTCAATTTCTATCTAACTGACAGGTTTTGTAAATCTGGGACTTGTAGCTCACTTGTGCTCAGCTCTTTGCTCGTCAGTTTTGCCATCTTGTCCTTTCACACTTGTCCCCAAACATTCTGTTAGACTGATGTTACTCAACTTGGTTGATCTCTTTTGTAACTCACTTTGCATCTGCTAAGCAAATAAATGTACACTTTTAATAGGGTCTTGTAACCTTGGAATTTTAACTGTTTATCTGTGTCACCTTGTCTTGCAACACTTGGTCCCAGACAATCCCCCAGCTGCTGACTTTTACTCCATTATGTTGATCTTCTTTGTAAGTTGCTTTGGATAAAAGGTTGGCTAAGAAAATAAATGTAAATATAGTTCATTGGCGCTACATTTACAAATTTAATTGCAAGTGTATTACTTAAAAATATAAAGAATGCAAGTGACTGTGACAGCCAAGACATTCTGGTGTGTATTCAGACCAAACTATTTGTTATTTATTTAAGGAGCTTCTGTTTAAAAAAAAAAAAAAATATATATAATATATATATTATATATATTATATTTTACATATATTATATAAAAAAATCCACCATCTGTCTGTCTGCTTTTCACAAGAGAACTACAGTAGTTAATGGATTTAGATTGGGGTTTTTTTTCTATAATTTTCTTCAACATTCCAGTTGATTTTGCGCCTTCTCTCATCGCGCTAAGAATCAGAGCTCACTTACAGGAGCAATTTATTCACGCTAATCCGAGATAGAGGCTGCGGGCCAAGGGGATGGGGAAGAGTGACGTCAGGAGTGGAGAACCAGGTAGGGCCCTCCTCACTGTCCTGTTTTACTAATAGGCAGGCAGAGCCGCGAGGGATGACTAATGCGTGTGTGTATACAAAATTCTCTGGTCTGATGAGACAAAGATTGAAGTCTTTGGTGTGAATGCCAGGCGTCACGTTTGGAGGAAACCAGGCACCGCTCATCACCAGGCCAATACCATCCCTACAGTGAAGCATGGTGGTGGCAGCATCATGCTGTGGGGATGGAACTGGGAGACTAGTCAGGATAAAGGGAAAGATGACTGCAGCAATGTACAGAGACATCCTGGATGAAAACCTGCTCCAGAGCGCTCTTGACCTCAGACTGGGGCGACGGTTCATCTTTCAGCAGGACAACGACCCTAAGCACACAGCCAAGATATCAAAGGAGTGGCTTCAGGACAACTCTGAATGTCCTTGAGTGGCCCAGCCAGAGCCCAGACTTGAATCCGATTGAACATCTCTGGAGAGATCTTAAAATGGCTGTGCACGGACACTTCCCATCCAACCCGATGGAGCTTGAGAGGCGCTGCAAAGAGTAATGGGCGAAACTGGCCAAGGATAGGTGTGCCAAGCTTCTGACATTATATTCAAAAAGACTTGAGGCCGTAATTGCTGCCAAAGGTGCATCGACAAAGTATTGAGCAAAGGCTGTGAATACTTATGTACATGTGATTTCTCAGTTTTTTTATTTTTAATAAATTTGCAAAAACCTCAAGTAAACTTTTTTCACGTTGTCATTATGGGGTGTTGTGTGTAGAATTCCAAGGGAAAAAAAAGAATTTAATCCATTTTGGAATAAGGCTGTAACATAAAATGTGGAAAAAGTAATGCGCTGTGAATACTTTCCGGATGCACAGTATGTACGGAAGAGCCAATAAAAGAAGATACAAAAAGGGTACAGCATTCATCCAACCCTCCATTTCTAACCTCCACACCCTACAGTTACCCCAAACACGCACACAACTACAGCACATATCCCACAAAAGAGAGCCTGTATTGGCATAAGTTGGCACAGGTGCTTTGAAAGTTCAGAAGTGAGGGATTGTGAAATCAACAGGCCAGAGATAGGATAGAAGTTCAGTCCTACTGGTAGGACAGGTGTGAAATGATGAGTAATGCTAATAGCAGAAGACCCTCTTCCAAATATAACACACCGTACAGCTGGACACAGAGGTGGGCTTCACCCTTTGCAGGATGAACTGATGATTAAAACCTTTTAATCCTTGCACCCCAATACTCCACTAGCAGACTCATCTACTGCTCATCCCCCTCAAAGTCCCACATGCCATCAGAGTTCTGCAAAGCACTCTGGGGGATTGACGTCAAGGGGATCTGTAGCTAACAGAGCATTCATTGCCCTCTTAGTAAACATTAGGAGGTGTTGTTACAAATCGGGTCAGGTCAGGGAGCATGCACCGGTACTGCACGTTGCTGCACCCACCACACAACGAAACAGCTTGGGATCCTGGTTGGCAAACCCCCAGGCAGTCGTGTGGTCTGGAAATGACCCTCTATCTGCCGCAGCCAGGATGTTACATGGGTGTCCCCTTGGCCTCCTTAACTACACATCCTGCCTTGTGCCAAAATGTGGTCAGGTAGGCTGTAAAACGGTTTCCTGACTCACATCAAAGATAGAATATGAGAAAAGACCAAGAGATGGGCACAGTCAAAAACTGAGATGAATTCATCAACCAGAAAGTCAAGATCTTTCTTAAAGCTTTTTTTTTTTTTTATATAAAAAAAAAAAAAAAAAAAAAAAAATACAACCAAGAAGTCATTATGCCAGAAATGATTTTTCGTAGAGTGAAAAGAAAGTAAACACTATGGAGCTGCTTAGCCACATAAACCCACTTCGCCAATCTTAGATACTTGAGAATGCAAATGCCAACTAGTGATGCCACACGCTGCATATTCCCAGAGCCTTCTGGGTGATATTGTCATGGTAACCACCAATAGAATAGGATCGACAGGCTGTGTCAGGTAGTTGAAGGCGCACTTAAAAGGAGGAGCTTCATTCGCCAGGTAAGTATCCCTGAATGAAGGCATCAAGACATCCTGGACCATAAACCCACAGAGTAACTTGGGAACCTTGTATGGAGTGAGGCCAGCATACCCAGGATACACTACTGTACATCATTCCTGGGGTTAGGAAGCGATGCCATGGAATACATCAGCTGGACAGATGTCTACACAAAGGACTAGAAGAAAGGTGGTGCTGGAATCTGAGGAGGTAGAGAGATGAAAGGCTCTCCCCTCTACCAGTCTCTACTCAGCCAACATCAAGGCTGAAGTACTGGCCATCCATAGTGGTGCAGACCAGTGTCAAGAGCAGTCCTGACACCTCCAGTAATATGGTCTTCTTTATGGATGCCCTGTTTGTCTCTGGCAGATTTCAGTGCCTTCAAGACAAAGAAGTGAACATCCTGCTCATCTGGGGTGGCCACCACGGGGGGCTGCAGGGACCCCGGAGCCAACTTGGACACCTCTACAGCCCTGCCCGGAGGACTATAAAAAGGGCCTGCCTACCTTCAAGAGGAGCCAGAATCGGGAGGAAGAGGATGAGGTTGCCTGGGATGAGTGGTGGTGCAGGGTGGAGACTTGTTGGTGTGGAGTTAAGTGCTTTTGAGACTGTGCCCCACAGGTGAAGAAAAACAAAAAGTCTTTGTGTGTTAACACGTGCCTCTGGGTCCGTCTGTGCCGGGTCGGGCACAATATAGCACCTTTTATCACAATTCATACCTGGTGACATGGATCGTGGACTGTCTTACAGACAGACCTCAGTATGTGCGTCTTGGGACCTGCAGGTCTGACATTGTGGTCAGCAGCACAGGAGCGCCGCAGGGGACTGGACTTTCTCCGGTCCGGTTCAGCCAACATACATCAGACTTCCAATACAACTCAGAGTCCTGCCACGTGCAAAAGTTCACTGACGACACTGCTTTTGTGGGCTGCATCAGGAATGGGCAGGAGGAGGAGTATAGGAACCTAATCAAGGACTTTGTTAAAAGGTGCGACTCAAACCACCTACACCTGAACACCAGCAAAACCAAGGAGCTGGTGGTGGATTTTAGGAGGCCTAGGCCCCTCATAGACCCTGTTATCAGAGGTGACTGTGCAGAGGGTACAGACCTATAAATACCTGGGAGTGCAGCTGGATGATAAACTGGACTGGACTGTCAATACTGATGCTCTGTGTAAGAAAGGTCAGAGCCGACTATACTTTCTTAGAAGGCTGGCGTCCTTCAACATCAGCAATAAGATGCTGCAGATGTTCTATTAGACGGTTGTGGTGAGCGTCCTCTTTTACACGGTGGTATGCTAGGGGGGGGGCAGCATAAAGAAGAGGGAAGCCTCACGCCTGGACAAACTGGTGAGGAAGGCAGGCTTTATTGTAGGCACAGAGCTGGACAGTTTGACATCCGTGGCAGAGCGACGGGCGCTGAGCAGGCTCCTGTCAATCATGGAGAATCCACTGCATCCACTGAACAGGATCATCTCCAGACAGAGAGGCAGCTTCAGCGACAGAGTGCTGTCACCGTCCTGCTCCACTGACAGACTGAGGAGACCCCACACTATGCGACTCTTCAATTCCACCCGGGGGGTAAACGTTAACATTATACAAAGTTATTGTCTGTTATACCTGCATTGTTATCACTCTTTAATATTGTTCTTTATCAGTATGCTGCTTCTGGAGTATGTGAATTTCCCCTTGGGATTAATAGTGTCTGTCTATCTATCTACAACCGCCTCAATTACCAAGTTTTGGACTGGTCAGTCAGACCAGCGCACATGTCAGCCAACAGAAGTAGACTGTCTCTTCAACTCCAAGAGGTGTCAGATCTGGACAGAGGAGACTGGACCTGGCAGCCTGGAGGACCTTCAGCTACACTGCAGCATTCGTCAGAGAGGCCGGTGGGTCCATTTGAGTAAACGACAAGAAGATTAATGGGAGAGTATAAATAATGGCGTTGCAGTAGAATGATGAAAAGTTTCAACTTTATTCTCTCAAGGAACAAATAAATGTTATAAATGGGGCGAACAAAACCAAAATGGATGCCTACACTTTTAAAAGAGACTTTCAAATTCACTAAAAAAAAAAAAAAAAAATGAAAAGGAAATGCCAGATGATACTAACTACTCACGGACACTGAGTTAGGGTTCACCATTGTGCCCTGTGAGCCTGCTTGCACTTACTAGCTGGGGACCACACAAATAGAGGGGCACTCGTCCCGGTCCTGTCACCAATGAACAGACACAGAAGTCTGCTTTCGCAACACATTAGGCGAAATTCCCATTCCACACTACACGACGCCCATCTGAGGAGACCATGAATAGGCTCGGTCATGTTGTCACCTCGAATTCCGCACATGTTTATAATCAGGTAGCGCGACAGCTCTCATTTGCATTTGGAGTCCTAAATGAGATGTTAAGATGGGCACATTTAGTGCACAGCAGAAAGTAAAGGGACATAAGAAAATCTAAAACCTTCTCAAAGCTTTGGGAAAGATCAGGAGAACAGACCCCAAAGCAAACAAATCATCTAATCAAACACAAACAGGGCATAGATTTTCACCCGCTAACGATAATGAAGCAGGAAAGATAAGCAATCTGTGTTTAGCCGAGGAGCCGCTGCAAGTTGGCAAGCTCCAAGGGAGCGCCATGAATATTCACGAGGAGGTGTCGTGCTTGCTCGTGGGATGCCTGCTGTAGGCCTGCAAACAGCCTTGCTAGGGTCTCTCTTGGGAGGGAAACAAAGCTGTCAAAACAAGCCCCTCGCTGTAAATATTTATTTAGTGTGCAAGGCAGCATGTTCTCAGCAATGCAACTCTGCAGATCTATTTGCAGCTACGAAACTTGTAGCCTCTGGGGTGAAGCCCCACCGAGCTCACTGATCTACCTTCAGAAAACCAGCAAGAAGTCAGGAAACATAATGGCAAATTGTCGAACTGGCATGAGGAGCCTGTGGCCAATTCACACCAGCAAGGGGCTTCCTCTGAATTCTGCTCATATGGGCTTAGTTAAAAATAATATGTTTTCAAAAAATCTGGCATGTGTGCTTCTGAATTGATGACAGAATGAGGCAAAGGAATAAAATAAATAAATAAATAAAAGAGGTTAGAAGAGGCAAGGGGAAGACATCTGCCACCAGCTCGGCTGTGCCCATGATGCTTGAAGGTCCTGCTGTATGAGCGTCATTTTCATGACAATACACAAGATATAAAGAATGTGTTGAACCGAGTGTATGTGACCCTAAATGTCTCATCCAGCTGTCCGGTAAATGCCAGTCAGGGGGTCAGACTCCCTCACTTTTCATGGTTAGGCTACACTCACCGCACTAAGTTTTTGTCTCAGGCTCAGTTTGACAGTCATTCACACTGTCTCAACATATTTAACCTTTTGGTAATGCTCTCCAAAGCTTTACGATCCTAGAAACGTCAGTGTGAATGGGTGAAAATGGAGTACTTTGAAAACGCACAAACTGCTCACTCTGATTGGATCATGTGTATCACATGGCCCTTCCCGGATTGGATCCCGCTCATGATCTTTTCTCAACCACGTTGCTTGCCTTACACTTGTCACGCTCATGAAAAATTCCACCTCGGTGTCAGTCCAAACAAGACGGTCCGTTTTATCGTACGTGCCATTGTGTGTAAATACATGCTGCAAACAACGACAACAACAACAACAACAACAACATGTACAGTGGAACCTCGGTTTGCGAGCATAATTCGTTCCAGAAACGTGCTCGCAGTCCAAAGCACTTTTATATCAAAAAGAATTTCCCCATAAGAAATAATGGAAACTCAGATGATTCGTTCCACAACCTAAAACTATTCATATAAAAGTGATTAATACAAAATATAAAGTAAAAATACATGAAACAAATTAACCTGCACTTTACCTTTAAAAAGAATCATAGCTGGTGTGAGTGAGTTTCTAAACTCTTGTGGGATTCCACCTAACGGGACGACACGCAGAAGAGTGCCCCAAAGTCGCAGTCTCCCAGCGCTGTAGCAGTTCGCCGTAAAAGCGTATCCAAAAAGATTGCGGACATGCTATAAGCGCCTGCCGTCGATGGGTGATACAAGGAACATTATAAAGATCCCGCTACAATAAATAACCGCGCTGTTGCTGTTTCAAGCTGAATAAAACTGGTGTTGTTAAAGTACTGAGACTCAGCTTCGTGTTTTGGGGCGCAAGACGGGGACTCGCACTTCACAGCACACATGTGCGCACGCGCGCACACACACACACACACACACACACACAGTCACAATGCTGTAGTAAACAGTATGCGCTCGTACGGATGTTGACTATATGAGTGAGGCACACAGACTCAGACAGAGAATAGGAGACGATTGCCCTCAAGAGAAGAGAGAGAGAGAGAAAGAGAGAACCACCATCAGCTCAGTGTGATCACATGACGCTCAGCAGACAAAGTGTATCCATACTACTCGTATTGCAAGACATCGCTCGTTTATCAAGTCAAAATTTATTAAAAAAAATTTAGCTTGTCTTGCAAAACACTCGTAAACTAAGTTACTCGCAAACCGAGGTTCCACTGTATTTCTAGAGCACGTTTTCATACAAATGATGTAGCTCAAAGTGCTTTACAAGCTGAACAAAGAAAGATATAAAAATAAGCTTAGGCAATACTAAGTAACTAAGAATAAAGTAAGGTCCGTTGGCCAGGGAGGACAGAAAAAAAAAACACTCCAGAGGGCAGGAGAAAAAAAAAAAAATCTGCAGGGGTTCTGAGGCCAAAAGACCACCTGGCCAGCCCCCACATCAGTGATCTCAATGAGTCCTCATTGTTTTCAGGCCTCATGTTAAAGAATGTGGACCTCTGTCTAGCATGAAGGACTCGTTCCGTTTCCACTGCCGTCCAGTGTAGGTGAGCGGAGACGCCTTACGTATTTCCGGTTGTTTTAGTGTGGGTGGAGAGGTTTCCATAAATAATGTTAAAGTGCTAATGTGGACAGAGCTCACTTTCACTTCAAAACACCTAAAATGGAGTATTGTGGGTGAGGGTTGTCATGAAACCCAAATTTCTAAATTCTAAATATGATAAGAATTGAAATTCAATACCAATACAGTATCTGATGTACCTCAATACTAAATTGCAGTACTGTATGCATCCAAATCTTTACTTTAATGATAAACAGAAACTTTAATCATTAAATGCAAATACTTCAAGTTGTGCTTAAGATACAAGGTAAGAGTAAAGATCGGTAAACATAAAAGAAGTTTAAATCCTGTGTATAGTTTTTTTTCCCCTTTTCACTTTGCTGATACTGAGGTCGTAAATAAATGTTATTTGAATAATTATTGTAATCTTTTGTAAACGGTATATAGAAAAATATTAAAACAAACATTCAAGTGCAGGTATTGAGTATTGAAATAATGTTAAAACCGATACTTACTGATAGTTTCAAAACTTCTGACACCCTGAGTGTGGACGTAGCCTTAGTCTCCATTAGCGTAGGTGAATGCCATTCAGGCCGCTGTTGACTTTACACACTCAAAACCAAGATGTGGACATCGTGCTCCTCTCCTTCCCTGGTCATTCCCAGCGTTTATCTCAGGCAGCGTTTCTCAGCCCAAGCGTGAAGGGAAATGAAAATGTCTTCAAATCTTTCTCCTTTCTGCATTGCCGACATTTGTATTGTAAGTGGCCTGCCATCAAAGACCAAGCGCAGCCTTCACCTTTGTGTTCAGTTTACAAATACGACAAGATAGCCTAACATCTACTTTTGTAAAACTTGACTTGCTTGTTTGTATGGAATGTGATTGTGGTGCTTCGCTGATAAAGAGAATGACTGAATTATAATAATGTGCAGGTAGAGCAGCCGTCGGGATATCTTTAGTGTAATGTCAATACTGAGGACGCATTTACTCCATGTATGCATAATGGCTTATGGAGCTCTTCTCCTTTTCCTGACTTTTTCTGATTTTCCTACTTGTGTTTTTTTTATTTTTTTTTTTACCTGACCTGGTGGGCCTGCGGGCAGCAGGACCGAGGTTCGCTCAAGTTGCCGTCACTGTCAGGGTTTCACTGCCTTGTACTGGGGATCTGTTTAACCAGCAGTGCACATCAAAGAAGAAAATATAGCAAAATGTACAAGCTGAAGTCATTTGAAATAGCAAATAATTAAAGTCGCACAGAATGTTTCTGTTTCAAGACAGATGAGTTTGTAATTTTGGAAATATCTACAGCATGTTCTGCTGGAGGTATCTCATTGACAAATTGAAAATTGCCTCAAAGAATTAAGTGCGTCAAGCATCAGCACCGTTGGCTCACTGAGAACCGAGCGGTTTTCGTGCAGACACTCAGATGTGACAACGATAGATAGTAGGCACTTTTTGCATTACAGTGAACACAGCTAAAAATGATCGGCCATTGTTAGGTGTAACTTATTTATTGGGGTGCTCAGGATTTAGGGTCATGTTCAAGACAAGTTCAAGAAGGTCAGTTACGGGAAGACGAAGTCGTATTTCTTGCGACTACTGATACGTATTTTTGCTCCACATGCACGTGTTGTTTATTCCATGGTTCTTGCTGTATACATATTTACATCATCTCATGGAAATCCACATTGTTCTGCGTGACTGTCTCCACTCTGTAGACCACTTACATGTTCCTGTAGCATTCATGTCACTAAGCAAAAGCAGGACCAAAACAAACATCTCTTAAGACAAATGCCCATTTTCTGTCAGCACATTACCTGTCTTACCTTTTATTAATTTAGCAAACAATTTTATCCAAAATATCTTAGAAGTTACTTCTTGGTAATTTTTGGTATCAGACTTCATGTCCAAATCCCCCATCCTTTATACATTCTGGCTGTAATGGATCAGATAGATCGAGGCTGCCTCACCTTCTCAGAGATCACTGTGTGACCATCTTGGAAGACGTGTCCTAGTTATTTATTCATCCTTTACTTGCCTGAGTAGTCACATCAAGACAAAACAAAACAATTCGGATTTGAGTGTCAGTAGGCTTTGCGCCTTAAGAACCAAGTTACCCAAATTGTGCTGTAACATTTCAGTAATTATTTACCGTTCTGATGCTGATCTTTCAGATTATAAAGTAGGTTATTACGATAGCCACTGATGAGAAGAATTCATAATGAATTGCAAAATTATGGCTTTTGATAGTATTCTCTTACATGATTTGGCTCAAAATCTAATCAGCACATCGTCATCTCATAACAGGCTTCAGTTTTGAGTTCGGTATTTTTCCGTCCAGTCGTTTTAGTTCTACAGCCTCCTCAAAAACCTGTGACACACAGACACACACCCATCATTGAGATATCAAAGTTTTCTATATCTGGGGACCCTAAAACATTGAGATCCATCGAAAATCAAAGACTGAAATTTTTGAGGAATCTAAAGCTTTCGCTCCTGCCACATAGACAATAGGCTATGGCGGTGGGGAGGGCGCAAAGCAAAAAACATAACTAGAGACTTGATCTAGCAGGAGACGGCCATTTGAGAATGTAACATACTGTAATGTAACGTAACAAAGCACCTCAAGGGAAACTGGAAATGTCAAATTTCACCCCATCTGTGTTTGGGAGACACGGACGTCCATGTTCACATCACCCCTACCACACCGCCAGTATTTTAGAAGCTGGACTGCAAGCCGCAAGGTTTTCAGTTCATTCCACACCATTGACTCCCCATGTGATTGACACAAACTTGTGTCCCCAAAACCAACTCAGAGATAATTAGAATATGAAAGTCACCTCGGGCTGCCAAAGGCAATACAGGCAGACACCGCGGCTGGCAACTGATATGGGGAGCAAGAACACCCCAACTCCCCATCAATCAGCACTCGCGTTCACTGCTGCAGATGGACGCCTCTTTCTGTGTTCTTTCTCCCACTATGTTCCCGCCCAAGAAGGTGAAGGGGTCCGTGCTGTTATGATCTGACCTTGCTATTAAAGTTTTACGTGGTTTACCCCCAGAGCTGTATTTATAAATTAGTGCTGGCTTATCTGTGGGCACAGGGTTCAATTCTTGCATTACCTTTTAGCAAGGATCCAATTTTTAGGCCTTCATAAATATTTTGCATTACCGTTTTGGTTTTCCCTTGGAGGCTGTAGTTGCCATAATGTTTCTAATGCCAAGTTTACCGAAAGTGTGCAGCACTGATGTCATGGTCACGACGGGATAAGAGGCTGGCGTTGTGCACTTCCTGGTCATCCAAGTTTGTGGATTCAAAGCAAAAACGAACCTTCTTGCGAGACTGTGGTGGATGTTCAGATTTCTTTTTACCATAATAGACTTCATGTTTCTGGCTGCCCATGGGCTATCACTTCTGTGTTTTGTTTCCGAGTTGGTGAAAGGTAGGATGGGCATTTTGGTAATGAATTTCTGTCCAATTTCCTGGTCAGTGTGTTTCCGTGCCTTTGTAAAAATCAGTCAACTGAAATGACACCTCAAAATGTGCCTGCCCGTCTGTCTGCTCCCCTGTTTTCTTTGTATGCATTCGAGCTCGTGGAGCAGGCTCACCATGCAAACTGGTTTACAAGTAAATACATAAACAATGAAAGTTTTAGACTTGGCATTTTGGGTATTTCAAGTACTCGCGCCGTCTCCCATTTGTTTCTGTGTATTTTCCGCACTGGAGGTTGTATGTACCCCACGTCAGTGTTGTAGTGTTATGTATCACCTGTCCGTTCAACCCTGCTTGATCTCCCAGCAGGCTGTGGGTCAAACCAAAGAGTGTCCACTACATGATACCTACACACACACACACACAGAGTTCTGCAGTGTTATTAAGGTAATGCAGTTCTTGCCATTAAATAACTCTACAAACTGGGACAAAAATCCAGCTTAAACTACCAACAGGCTAAACAATTTACAAATTCAGATTACGTACCTTAAAGTATGTTGAAAATACTCAATAGGAATAAATACAAAAATACTAAAACATAAAATTGCACCGCCAACACACAAAGGCATTTCCAGTGCTTCATTGATCATCCAGGCCGCTTTCAGAAGTGAGTCACATATACAACAAGTGGAGGTGAGAGGACTGAAGTTGGAAGTGAAACTAATTGCAGAAATAAAAGTTGCTCTGTTGATTATAAGCAATTTGGATTCGGCTGCCGGCCGATTTCTTCCAAATTGTGAACTGGAGCCCATCGCTCACGGCCCCCAACATTCCCAATATTCACTGCCTGCATTTCAAGTGGCAGCAGCTGTGAATGCAGCGCATGGCAGACTAATCCATAGCCAAATCTCGTTCGGTTTCCTCAGACTCGCAAAGAGATGGATTAGAAATGCTATAAAGCTTCGACAACCTTCAGCCTTCCACAGGCAGAAGTGAAATTTTGAGGTTGGTCTTTCATCCAGATTGAGGCAAACTGCTGCTTAACACATCGTGACCTTGCACTCGTGGCAGAACGTATCTGTGCTTTAAACGAGCGTTCATATTTCCCGTTTCAGCTCACTTAAAAACATGCGCAGCTTTGTAGCTCAGCACCAGCGTGTGGAGCCACAGCCAGATGATACGACCACTCGGGGCCCACATGTGTGACCACTCACCACTGATTACTATCAGTGGGACCCAAAAGGGAAGACTGCATCAGCAGAGCTGGGCACAAGACAAAATGTCTTCACCCCCAGTGTAAAGGCACATCACAAAAGTCAAAGGGCAGACTACTAACACAGCACGGCCCAAACTTTATACTAAATGTCATGGAAGTCCAAAGTAGCGACAAATGTGAGCCCACAGTACTCAAGTCAAGACCCCAAGATAGTGGAGTACAGAAAGAAACTTTTATTGTGGGATCTACTCTGTTCTGAAGAGGCAATTTTTAGATTTAAACATAAATATATTAAGAAGAATTCTAGATGAATTCAAATGCATCCATCTTCAACAAGCAACTTTTCATTAATAGTCAAATAAAAACATGAACAGATTAACAATCCTTCAGTCGGTGGCCTTACTGAACCTCATGCAGCTTTGTGTAAAGAATTAAAACCATTTAGTGTTAAATAATGTGCTTCTGACTCCGTTCACATCACAGCCCAGTCAAGCCTTAACTCACACGAGCCACGATCGGCATGCCAGTCTCAGAAATGCTGTGTGCCCCTCGACCAGCAAAAAGATGATGGCCACAGATTGTGTAGAAAGCCCTTAAAAGTGTAACAATCCCAAGAAATGGACATCAACAGAAAACAGTCGCTTCACAAGGATGGGCGTAAACAGAAACCAAGGAGAGGAAAGGGTAATTTTTATAATCAAAGATGAACATTTTTTTATACCAGCTTTTAATTCTGTCTGAGCAGTATTAGTATTAGCTTCTCCAAAAGCACTTTTCTTCTTATATAATTATGATATTAATTGGTGGCATGGTGGCGCAGTGCAGCGCCACTGCCTCACAGGAAGGAGACCAAGGTTCACATCCTGGGTCCTCCCTGTGTGGAGTTTCCTAACACTGTCCAATGACATGCAGGTTAGGTGGACTGGTGACACTGAATTGGGCCGTGTGTGTGTGTGTGCCATACTATGAACTGGCGCCCAGTCCAGGGTTTGTTCCTGCCTTGCACTCACGTGAGATAGCAGGTCTGTGGCATGTGAACAGATAATGCGCTCACAGTTTTGGGTGGGGCATAGGTAGCATGGCAGAGTGGCCCCAGAGGCAGATGTGTACACTTGGATTCGGTACGGTCTGTCTCCACAAGTGGGATTGTCCCTCAAGAAGTGCCTTGAGTATGGGAAAGATGCTATTTAAATAAAAATGTTTTCTTATTATTAGTGCTGGAGCCATGATTGCTGTGCCTGTGTCGTACCACAGGGTTTTTACAAGAGAACCGAGGCATGGTAGAGAGGAAACCAGAGACGAATGAAACCGTGAGCGAGTGCGGTATTGGGACCACCACAGCCTAATGCTAGCTGGGATCGACTCCATCACGAAACGACCCTGATCTGGAATAAGTGAGTTAGAAAATGCCATGATGTGATTTTAATGATTTGTTGTAAAGTAATAGAGCTGCTGATAACTTGAGACCTCATCTAAAACGACGCTTGAGTCTTAAAAATATCCCACAGTTGTAACAAACTGGTTGTCCTCCGTTTGTAGCTGATGCATTCGCAATTACAAATGGTTAAGTAACTTTCAGACTTCCCGAGCTGATCACCCTGATGGATGTGGTGTGCAGTGTCCGCTTAAACGTCTGCACCACTGCTACGTAACTCTTTGAGCTCTGGGGAATGACGCACCAAGTCGCACTAGCGACTGTCTACTGGCGGCTGGAGTCACAACCCAAGAGGCCAGCATGAGCTTCAAGTAAGCAAGACAAGGCACCTGCTGCACCGGCTGGTGAAAGCAACAGACCCACATGGGCTTCACCTTTCATGAAGTGCACAGACCTCCACCTTAAAGACAGCCTCATAAAGCAGTCGTCTGCCGTACGGTTACCTTACCGTGAAAGTGCTCGGCGGTCTTTCTTCGTAAGGCTTCAACAGTCTCTTCTGAATCCGCCCACTCGAGGACCAAGCGGCGCCCATACAGATGGGTACTGTGGCACAGGGCAGTGAATGCTTTCTGTCGAAACAAAGAGGGTGATACTTTCAGTTTTTCTTTATTAGTCCACCTTTGGCTTTTGCAGATGGCGACTGGCTTTGGACAGTTTAAATGTGAAATTAAGAACACTCCGTATGTTTGTAAATTTTTACAAGTAACGCACAATATTGAATTTGTTTAGTTATATGATATTTGCAGTTATTCTATTGAGCACTGGGCACTTAAGTGGAATTGCGGTAAACAGGAATGGAACGCATTGCACTGTGTAAAATAATGGAGATTTTGCATCACCCATTACCACAGCTGTGTGGCGGTGACGTCATTAATGTCACCGTATTAAAGTCACATTACACAGCCCCAACTCAGATCTGGATATTAAAAGAGACCGCAATGTGATTTACTTTGTGACTTCTGGTTTAGACATTTAGTTTGCGGTTAGCGTTTTTGGCTTTGGTTTTCTCGGCCCCTTGTTTTTAGCCTAGCTTTGTATTGTCTTGTCCCCTCGTCATTCTCACTGAATCTTTACTAACTTCTCCTATGCTGTTAATACAAAGGCCGACTGAGTCAGAATTTCTGTACCACCCTCATAAGAGAGGGCAAAATGGAACAGCAGAAGACGGGCCAAGAGTGCAGCCATTCTTGGACAAAATTTGTACAGAAACAGGCACTGCCAGGCAGCACATTTATTGGCGGTCACAATGCAGAAAGAAAATTGACGCTACGCTGGAGCAGTGCAACCCATCATGCCCTGCAACTCCTAGTCACATAATCCGACATCTTCAAGGCAGCACAATCCACCAGCTGGCGTGACAAGCTCTGTAACAGTGGTTTTCAACCTTGATTGGGTGACGGTGTGGGTTTTTAACTCCACTTGATCAGTGACAAGAGACGGTCTACCCCTTGAAGGTTCAAGCAGCTCAATTCAATAACAAACAAAAGTCCGGTTAGGGGGCGATTTATGGGTTTTGCAGCCTTGGAGTTTTGAGTGCTTCAGTCTTTTTAATAAATGCATGTTGCTTTCAGGTGTACTACACTGTGACATTTCATGTACAGCTTTTAGTGGACCAGTAGTAGACAATAACTGCATTAATTTAACAGCCATGCCTGCAATTTCGTGGGCCAACAAAACTTTTGTGCAGATCTGTGCCAGTCCACGGGCTGGCGGTTGGGAACCACTGCTCAATACTCGCAGTCATGTCATCATGGTGGAACATTTTGATGCGAGCAGGCCATTCAGCCCACCAATCTCTACAGGTTGGCTCCTGCACATGAGTGACACAGTTGGAAGCTTGTTGAGGGCAGATTTGACACAAATGTTTTTATTCACGCACAAACAAACAGAATAATCTACCAAGTAGTGCGGTGGACAGGAGGACTTAAGGGACCTACAAGTCTCAACTTGACGTTATTCTATATGTTCTCAGGGGAATAGGAAGGATGAGCTTGTTGGGCTGAACGGTTGGTTTCTTGTCACAAGTGTGGTGAGGTTCGTCCAGCATTATACAACAGTGCACTTGATAAACCTGAGCTAAGATTAACATTAAGGCAGAAGAGTCACAGTGGCCAGACAGCATGGCTGGCGCGGTGTGCATCTGGGAGCAAAACTGACCTTGGCATCCTGCTTGGTGAGGAAGTCAACAAAACCAAATCCTCGATGCGGGCCGGTCCCAGTCATCTTCTTGGGCAGACGGACCGTCTTCAGCTCTCCAAAGGTGCTATTGGGAAATAACAGAGAAAAATAAAAATATATAATTAAGTCCAGGGCAAGCAACCTCAATGCACATTAAAGAAAGAAGATCATCTAAAATGCAAAACAGCAGCAGGGGACTGTAATGCAGTCTAGTCGTGAAGTCGCCACTCTGAGTCCAAGGGAGGGTTTGATTTCATCTTAAAAGATCTAAAGATTCATCAAAGGGAGCCGAGCAGATGAGTTGCTCCCTGTTATCACCACTGTGCTCGGCACGAAAAGAGGAGCTTGTGAAGAGTTAAACACCTGAGCCTCACTGTCACATTACTTGCTCTCCTGTAACACAAATTGATGTGTGTGCCACCACCCTACTGGCAGAGCGCACTCGAGCGAGTTTACTGTGTCCCCAAGCCCTCTGTTATCTATTTATTTGTTTCAGTGGTGGAAAACAGGCCACCGTGGCTCAGTGCGAGCCGGCATTCATTGTGCACATTTCCAAGGACTGACAGTCACTAGGCTGATGGCTACCACAGCTGAAGCAGCACGGCTGACCCTGCGGGGGGAAAGGAGAGACGGGGGAGCGGAGGATTGGGGGGTGGGATTTGAATAGCACAAATCTAAAAGCACTGGTCAGAATATGCTTTGAAACAAAGACCGAGCAGACACACCATTAAAAAGGGGGCTTTCAAGTAGTGACGTTCTCGTTCGGTCTCTCCATGAAACTGTGTAATGTGCTGCCAGCGGACGTTAACCACATAGGGATCACCTGCTATTTTTATATGTGTACAGCTAACAGAAGTATGAGCAAAATGTGCCAATGTGCCAGGCGTCATGAAAAGAATAAATCATCACAGCACGTCAGCCGCACAGAGCCACCTTCGTAGTGTTTGATTTTTGGAAAGGTTATTGGCTCCAGCAGATCCCCGTGACCCTGTGTTAGGATATAGCGGGTTGGAAAATGGATGGATGGATGGATGGATCATATTATAAATTATTGGCAATCGTCTTAAATGTGCTAAATTTTAAATGTATACAGTGTTTACCCAGGGGACAACAGACAACTAACCTCCGGACAGCATTAGTATGACGCCTATTTAATCTTTACAAAACAAAATAAAAATAAACTGACCTAATTCTAGAACATTTGAGAGTTGTCTCTGAAAGGAACACGTTGACCGAAAAAGTGTGCCCTTTCACGGAGTTCACCGAGTCTGGCATCACTGATATCTGGTCAAGGGAACTGCAGAAGAGAATTTTCAATTGTCAGTGCTTTTAGGTGTATTTACGTTAAAAGCAAAAAGCACCTACTGTTGTCGTCACATTCACGTGAAACAACTCGGCTCCCATGAGACAGAGTGTGTTGACACGTCTTCAAGGAAATTTGTCGGGCTATCTCAGCGAGACGTCTCGAAACGTGCCAGCAATACACATTTTTGCAATTTTAAAAACTCTCATAAAAAATAACCCGTCTGTCTTAAAAGGTGAAAAAATTCTATGTGACGTCAACTATGGCATAGTTTACTGTTTCAGAGTTATCGAGAGAGAGAGAGAGAGAGAGAGAGAGAGAGAGGGGGGTTACTTCAACTTGAGTGTTTTTGCCTTTTATCCATCTGACAGCAGAGTTGTGCCTGGTAGCAGCCCGGGCTGTGGAGTCAGCCTGTTAAACCTTCAACTCGGACAATTCTCTGTGTTTCAATGCGGGTACTCAGAGACCAAAAATCCTGTTTGCCTAACTGGAACGCGGAATCAAATGGCATTTTAGAAACCGGATTTCTGTGAACAACCGGATTATTAAAGCACATCTAAACATACTCGCGGCTGCATTCAAATCGGCAGATCACAATGATTCAATATTTCTTGGACTTTACAGTGTACTGGCAAAGCACATCAATGGACGTGCTATCCTGCTAAAAATTTTACCTTGAGACTTCAACTTGGATTTTTCCACTTCATCAGGTGCTCCTTTCCAAACGTTCATGTTTAATAAATTTGAACTACAATTAGCTGTAGTGCTTCCACGATGAACATGAGAACAACTAACTGTATGTCAATAATGCAATTTTTAAATCACATGGGGTGAAAACGCGTCCACGAAAGCCTTTTTAGCCATCACACACCTTTACATCATATTCTCCTATTATGTTCTCTACTAATAAGAGTAGTTACACTGGTTATTAGCCATTATTACAAAATACCAATTAACCAAAGATGGAATAATATATGTATCAGTAAACATTTTATGTTATTTCTGTGTATAAATTGATTGTGATTCAGTATACCTGAAGAAAGTCTTCATCTGGTAAAGCTTTCAAAGAAACACTTTAATGGTGTGCTAAAAACTACTAAAAAACTTGAACACATTTAAAAGTAAAAAAAAAAAAACTATACTGTTCTAAGCATGCAAGAGGACTCTTGAAATGTGATTTTCTGTTGGTGTATTAGAGTTGTAAACATAACTGCTTTGTGATTCCACCTGATTGATGAGTCGACGCAGACAGTTAAGTTAAGGGGAAACCCATGTCTTGTGCTGTGTTTGCTTGGCGGCGGCAGCAAAATCGAGTTAGTAAGAAGCTGTACTTGAATCAGTTCCAGAGAGGTGAACCAGAAGTGTTAAAGCTGTGTAGCCTTGAGCAGAAGAAACTATATGGAATCCTTATCCAGGTCTTCAAAATCCTCAAAAGGCATCAATAAAGTAGATCCAGCCGATTTCTTTTGATTAAATGGTGTATCAAGCACACAGTAACACCCATAGAAATGAAGGGGATCTGAATTCAAAAGGTACGCCAGGAAGAACTTCTTTACATAAAGGGAGTTGTGGGAATGTGGAACAGACTACCGAGTCATGGCGATGAAGCAAAAACCTTGACAACCTACAAGAGAAATCTGGATGAGACACAGGACAATTTAACTGAAGAAATGACCAGGATGGTCGGAATGGTCTCCTCTCATCTGTCAAATCTCTCATGTGAACATCTGAGTGGCTAGGAGGGGCGTCTGTGTGCCACAAGGACCTATTAGCACATTAAAACGTAAGAAATGTGACATTCAGTCTGCTTGTCGCCCGTTTGTTTCACTAATAACTAAACTGTCTCAGTATCTCATCCTGGCCCTTCATGAGGTTCGAGGTTTTTGCTTCAACTCCGTGTCTCGGTAGTTTGTTCCAGAATCCCACAACTCCTTATGTAAAGAAGTGCTTCCTGGCTTCAATTTGAAAGGCACTTGTCTTTCATGATTCACCCTTAGCTGGATTGATTTTTATTTGTTAAAAAAATACATTTCAGTCTAAAAACCTGACATCATAACGGTATCTACTGTAACGGTCAGAATGTTCAGTAAGACTAAGATATGAAGTTGTTGCCGTGCTGCCCATGCCTAGCTGATGGTTGACTTTTTGCCTGCAGTCATTTTAATGTGTCATCCCGGTGTGTCTACCATCAAACTAAATTCCCCTTTTGGGACAACATAACTGAAACTTAATTGAAGGATAATTCGGGCAGAACTAAAATGAGTGGACAACACGGGGTCCATCACCTGTGAGCTGCTTGAGCAAAAGTGAATGTAGAATGGGGTGCGAGGGACAAAGTTCAGCGGGCATTATGGCACCTTAGCTAATCGTTGCTGCTCTACTAGACAGGAAGTTACGCCAAAAAAGGATTCTTTTTTTTTTTTTTTAATTTAACGTACAAACAGGAGGAATCTGCCAACGCTGCTCACATGGAGACGAGCCAATTAGCATTTGGCTGCTCAAAACAGCTGTCTCCTTTCTTTGTGTTGTGTTGTTTTCCTCTCTTACTTGCTCCCTGGTTTTTAAAGAGCCTTTAACACTTCACTCAGCCCTGGAAAAAAAAAAAAAAAAAAATCAAGTCTGCTTACCACTGCTGCGTAAATGAATACAACAGCAAGACAAAGAAAAGAAAATGGCAAAGACAGAAGACGCTTTACTCACAATTGCTGCTGTCCTTTACTTTGAGGTAAAACGTCCAGGCAATGAGGTGAGGAGGAAGAATGAGGGGAGACAACTGAGCCGCGCTTGAAAACCTGCCCAGTAATCAGTGGCAAGAGCAAGACAGTGGTGTCCTCAGAAGGGATGCAGAGGGTCATGAAAGAGCAACGATGAGTGAAGCCAACGTCACTATACGCAACATATAGCGGAAGGGGATGTCAGACGTGCTGGTCACAGGATCGTACCGATTTACACGACCGGCTGCCGACTTTCCAGCACAGTCCAGTTTGCCCCTTTTTTCTGACAGTCAGCAATGTGCTGCCTGGCAGAGCCGGTGCTGTACGAAGGGTGAACAGGTACAGCGAGTTTAAACACAACCTCGGTCCTTTGTTAATTTTTTGTCCATTCTGTAGTGGTACATAAAACATGAGACCTCAGACAGAGGAGCTTCTCCTCCATCTCTGAGGTCCAAACATGCCTGTTCCTTATTCCTCCTCGCTGCATTCTGCACACTGCTTGTACTAACGACTGAGCCTTCATTGGTTGCCAGCTCTCAAACACACAGAGCCCACCCCGGTAACTAAAGACAAAACCAGACCGAGTCATGGCCTAGTTGGAATGAGTTGCTGGCAAGTGTACTTCTTGATAGCCCACCACCAACTGCCTCCGACTCACTAAGATTATGAAAATGAAGGCTGCAAAAGGCCATCCAATGTGACAACGGTATGTCTATGGCTGCCCCGTCTTCCACATTCTTTATCTTCAGTCGGCACAGAATTATGACGACCTTTCACTCACATCTTTGAATATACGAGGGTGAGTCAAAAACGATCTGCACTTCGGTTATATTAAAACGTCTGTCGGCAGCACAGTCTTTCCATACGAGGTCCTTGTCTCCCCTGTTACTGCTGTGCAGGTGTGAACGTCTTACACGTCAGTTCATTTGTGACTGCGGTGTGAGAAACAATGGCTGCCCAACTTGTGATCTGCACGAAAGAAGAGCAACGTGCATCTATTAGTTTTTTGTGGTCTGAGGGTGTGCCGAACTTTATCAAACAGTTTGTGCACAATGTAGAGAGAGTGTTTTGTCGCAAAGAATTGTGTATGAATGGACAGAGAAGTTCACGGAAGGTCACACCAGTGTCAGCCATGAAGGAGCTGATGACAACATTGCGTGCGCACGTGAAATGTGGAATAGACAAGTGGCCTATCATTTATGCAGTAATCTATGCAGTAATCCACTTGGGTTTCAAAAGAAGCCCTACGAGGACGAAGATTCACGTCTGGTGAAGACAGCGGTGCACTCGTGGCCCACAGCTCAGCCTAAAACATTTTTTAATGAAGGAATATGAAAGCTTGTTGTCAGACGGAGAAAGAGTATTGAAAAGCAGGGAAACTGTGTCAAAAACTGATGTATCTGTCTTTTCTGAAAGTTGATTTAAATAAATTCTACAGCTGAAGTGTGGATCATTTTTGACTCACCCTCGTATAAATGAAGTTGGTACAAAGGTTCAAGGGGCAATCCGGGTGCTAAGAGTGATTTACACAAATGGCAACAAAATAAAACAAGCAAGTGTTTCCTTCTTAACGATTTGGAGATATTAGAAACCCCTAGGACTGCTGCATACCTGACTATGCACAAGTCACTCAGTCAGTCAGTCAATTTCTGTCCTGCTCAGAGCTGGACAGGGGCACAGGGGTCTGCTTGAGCCTTCCCCAGCTAGCACAGAGCACAAGGCAGGAACAAACAACTTAGGACAAGGCGCCAGTCCATCTCAGGGCAACAAACAAGTCAATCCGAGCAAACATCAACTTGACATAAATGACCAGGCAGTCTCTTGTTCTTGCACAAATGTTAACAAACCATTTTCTTCACACAAAGAACCACACACAACATGGAATAAGCGAGCAAGTCTAGCGGTGGACAGCAAGACTCCATTTTATTTTAGAGGACATTGGTGGATAGGATTGCTGAGCTTTGACAGACCTGTTCTCATCAAAACTGCCCTGATATTCGAGAGTTTGAGATTCTAATGTCTGTCCCTTATGCTGCGGGTGGGCAGTGTCTGCCATCCCTTAAGAAATAAAAGAGTTTTAATGTCAAACATGTAGGAGGGAATTCCTTACGCCATTGGCATGGCACAGTAGGACAGAATATGCCAGCTGCTGCAGCGCTGATTAGTGGGCAGCTTGTCTGGCAATCGTGGGGCATTAGTAAGCCTTCCCTGGCAGGACAGACAGGCAGTGTTTGTTAAACTATTGTACCCAGCATAGGGAATATACAATAAGTAACCTTGTAATGTTAACATGATGACAGTGGGACAAATAAGTGACATTTTTAGCAAAAAGACATGGGAATGATGGGGGGGGGACTAAAAGTGCGTTTTGGGGGGGGGG
>JANRMT010062838.1:2421096-2535533 GCA_026402145.1 Polypterus bichir lapradei | reverse complement strand
CCCCCCCCCCCCCCAGTATTGTCTTTGAACTGCAATTACACTCGGCACACATCAAAAGCACAGTGAGTTGTGTCTCCATCTGTGCCAATCATCTCAAGTGTCATTGTGCGATATTATCTCTCTCCTGTGCGTGCCAATCCTCAGCTGCTTAACATTGCCAGTCAGTGCTACAAGCACACTTGAAAGCATCGGCACATCTGGGGCGCGGGAGCACTGCGGTCGCTTCCATGTGGGAAAGAGACGACCTGTGGCTGTGCCCGGTTTGGCATGAGAGACTTCTACCACTTTCTCCATTCCTTTTTTATGAGGGTTTTCTTGATAAATATGCTACTGTTAGTCATCATGTCCAGTTGTTCATTTTTATGTGTATTATTACTTTTGTTAATTTAAGTGAAAAAGAAAAAAAAAAAAAACTTAAGGTTCTCAAGGCACTTGGGCACAATTCATTTCACTCCGACCATGGACAAATGGAGTCACTGAAGAAAAACCCGAGAGCCATTACTGCCAATCCTGCTTTCTCAGTGGTCAAAAGTTACTTTAGTGGTTCAGGTCACTCGTAAAACCTGCAGCACTAACTTCATTTGTCTGGAAAACTGGTCGTGGACTGAGTTGGTCGTGGACGGGGCAGTTTATCCCGTAAGAAATAATGGAAATAGAATGAATACGTTCCGGGCTCCCAAGACTCCCATACCTAATTTATTTAATACCCATAATTGAGTTTTCTGCATATTAAAATATTGTTTTATGGAAAAAACACATGAATAAAGAATAAATAGTACACTGCAAGAGAGTGACATAAGAATAAGCATAGCATAGCCTACACAATTGAAATTAAAAAATAAAATTTACTGTAACAGGACGTTCTCTATCAGCACTCCCAGAAGGATAATCATTCGCAATATCAGCACGTATTGCCCTAGAAGAGCCGTCTTAACACACGGGCACACTGGGCAGTTGCCCAGAGACCCCATGCCAATCTATGTATGTTGCCGAGTGGTTGTGTAGATAGGGGCCACAGTGTACTGCTTTGCCTATAATGCTGCTAAGACGGCCCTGTGCCCTAGCCTTTTCACAAATAGCCTCCGGTCTTTCAGTTATCCCACGTAACGATAATCTTTCAACTTCAACTTCAATCAACTATTGGTGGTCTGTTTTTAGAGAGTACACATGTCATACATACCCTTAGAAACTTCAGCTTTTTAAATTTCCTCTTTGGTTTTCAAAATCGTTGATATAGCAGATTTACTCGGGCCATAGGAAGCTGCAAGATCAGTCACCCGTATACCTCTCTTGTATTTTCTGACCATTTCTTTCTTTGTTTCTATGGTTATTGATCGTTGTACCTTCTTTGGTTTTGTGCTTACCTCTTTAGCTTTGTTTGGACCCATTGTTATGTAATAAAAAGCACAAAATAAAATCACTAAATAACAGTAATATCACGGGCACAGTAAGGAACGTTGTTTACAAAGAACCGGGTAACGGCGCACTTTTAACATTTTTAGGCTTAGTTTACGGTGCGGAAGGCACTTCAGTCATCGGCATTCGTTTACTTCTTTGGTCGTGCTTCAGGATTTAGGCCGTGTTCAGATGGATTTTTGAGCACGAAAAACCGGTCGTGGGTTGTACATGCATAGGTACGTTCGTGCTGCGGCATTTTACTGAATTGGCATAAGCCGCCCTAAGAAATATAAAAATTTACTTCATGAGGTAGACATACCTAATAAACATGAAAAGCTGCATCATAGTATTTGAAATATTAAAATATCTCCTTCAATCAGTCTAAAAATCTCAATAATCTTGATTCTAATTTTGTCATTTATCACCCTCTGCTAGAGGTCCATAGAGGGCTAATAAAGGATTCAAACTCAAATTGCCTTATGTTCATAATCAGTGACCTTAAAATCATCTAAAACAACAACTCCACATGCTTACGTTTAAAATTTGCCATGCTGAACAGTCTGGTAGTGGCTCTTAGAGGGTGCGGACCACCACTAAATAAAATAGCAAAAATATAATCATATTCATGATCAGCAACCTAGAAAATAGCATAAAGTAACACTCCACATGCTGCTATTACCAATCCTGTTTGCAGGCCAGCTGAAAAACCTCTCGAGTGTGGCCTTCATCTGCCCCGAGGTCTCCTCCTCGTTGGACGTGCCCACAACACAGGGAACTTGAACCACCTCAACTGGCTGCTTCCAAAGCGCAGGAGCAGAGGCTCTTTTGAACTCAAATGTCTGCCCTCCTCAGCTCATCTCTAAGGCCCCTCCAACCCCACCAAGAGTACAAACAACCTACAAAGAAAGCCCATTTCCACCGCTTGTATCCACAATCGACTTTTTTCAGTCACTATACAAATCTCGTGAACAAAGGCTGAGGGTAGGAATGTAGCTCAACCAGATAAATCAAGAGCTTTGCCTTTCAGCTCAGCCACCTCTTCACCATGACTGACCAGTGTATCTGCTCCGATCCACGGGTCGATCTCGCATTTCCTTCTAAACTTACTCATGAACAAGACTACGAGATACTTAAATTCCTCTGCCAACTGAGAACCACGTAATCCTCCAGACCTCCCTGAAAATAGATGGAAGGACTTCTTGTTGAGTAGAGGTTAACGTTTGGGGATTCAGGTTTTGGACTTACATTTAATACAGTCAGTTCAGGGTGGCCACCTCTCATCAGCTTCTCAAAAACACGTTTGATTTCTCTACATCCTCAAGCCCTTCCTCAATTTTGCTCCTCAAAGTTGTGTTCATTATTTTCGTGATTATTATCACTGACTTTTAATCAGCTCTTCCCAATTTCTTCCTTTTGATTGCCGTCGCTTCAACATAATTTCATTTTTGCTTTATTCACATCCCTCTTTCAATATATCATCTACAAACCATCAAGGATGTCATCGACATGCCGGGCCTGGCACAGCTGCCACGTGGATTTATGCTGGCTTTATGCAGAACCACTTGTGGTTTAATTTAGATGACATCTCTGAAAGAGAAATAATTTTTTTTATTTTTTTTTTAATACAAAAAGAAAAAAAGATTCTCGCTTAGTTTTTTTTTCCCCACTTTGCTCTTTGTGCAAAAAGTCTCATGGGTCCATGAAAGGAAGTGCTTTATATCTGACTTAATGGTATCCCATTATGATTAAAAAATGATGGAAATAAATAAAGAAGTCAAACTTCGTTTAAAAGAGACCTTGTCTTTCATCCACCATCCATTTTCAATTACTCCAAAACAAACAAAAAGGGTTTTGTTAAGCAGCGGCGTGACAGCACTCTCTCCTCCTGGCAGCAGAGTGTGCGGGCCTGAACTTTGTTCTATCGGGCTCTTATATAATGAAATGAAAATATTCAAATTAGGTGTCATTCAGCCCCCTTTTCCATTGTTCCTGTAGGTGGCCTTGTAGTTGAAGCTGCAGCAATATTAAAACGAAAGCAATGACGTTGCTAAATACACAAACCTCTGTGCGAGTCCTGCCACCTGGTACAAGAAGCACTGAGACGAGGAACGCGGCTCTTCAAACCCAACTCGTCCACCACCCCGTTCACTGATGGCTTATTGTGGGTGGACAGCGCCTTGGCGTGTTTCTTCTCTTTACGTAGAACAGACCACATCCTTCAGTGTTCATTTCTTTTCTTGATACATCATGTTGGGAGGAACTACAGGTTAATCTTCAGTTTAATCGATCAAGTGAAGAAAGCTCACCATTTCATTGGCCTATATAATAAAAGCAGAAGCTTCGATTTCATTCATAATGACGAATACCAAACTCCTAGAACTCGACTTGACCCTCTAAATGTGGACACAGTATGGCAATACAAATGTAAGGCAGAAACTGAGGGAGATTTAAAAGGAAGGTAAAAATTATACTTGTCCGTTACAAAAAATAAAAATCCACACGAGTGCTTCTGCCGACTTTCTCAGAAGAGTTTGGGTATCAGGGAGTCACAGCTACAAGGAAACTTGAGCTTTTGAAAATCAATTTATGCAGGCTGACGGAGTGCATGAAACATGAAGTTAATACGTGGGAGTGCTGGATCAGATCTGAAATTCTGATATTGGTATCAGTACCAGCTTTCGGACCAAAGTATAACGTATGGCCTCACGAGTCTTCACCCTATCAAGAGGTGGGGATTTTTTGTGCTCTGTGGAGTCAGTGCGTCGGAGAGAGGAAGAATGAAGAGCTGAGCGTAAAGTCTTTGAAAATTACAGCTTACTTATGACACCGAAAATTAGCGAAATGTCAGTACTGTACCATTTTAAAAATTAAGGTTTTTATTAGAGTACTAGCCACGGTACCGGTCTAGGACCGCTAATAGAACAATTCAGAAATATTTGCTACCTTCAGCTACTTTCCTCTGTATTCATGTGGGTCTGACCTTCTAAAAATTTTTATTTTTATGCTGTATTGAGGATTTGTTCTGGTCTGTGTATTGTATTGTATTGACCCCCTTCTTTTGACACCCACTGCATGCCCAATGTACCTGGAAAGGGGGTCTCTCTTTGAACTGCCTTTCCCAGGGTTTCTTCCTTTTTTCCCTACAAGGGTTTTTTTGGGAGTTTTTCCTTGTCTTCTTAGAGAGTCAAGGCTGGGGGGCTGTCAAGAGGTAGGGCCTGTTAAAGCCCATTATGGCACTTCCTGTATGATTTTAGGCTATACAAAAATAAACTGTATTGTATTGACCGTCTCTTCATCGGCACATTGTCTCTTGACTATGTTCCCGTGTCATTGTTTTCAAGGCTCCTTTCTCATCTCCTGACCCGTTTCCTACTTCCTGTCTGCATGAGCCTTTGTTCCTCCTTGTGTGTGTCTCTCTTTCTCTCTCTCTTTTGTTGTGTTACCATAGCCAAACTGACGAATCGGACTGCTCTGAGTGTCTGGACACACGGACCTTAGTGTTTTATTATATAGTAGATACTGCGCAACCCTAACACTTGGTCAGCGCGTCAGATCTCTCTAGCAGCCAAAATTAATACACTTAAATATCCTGTTCACAGAATTCCTCTATTTATTAACAAATTGTTTCTTAACGCACTGTGAAATAGGTCAATTTGCTTCCGATGACAATGTAAACATCTGGGTGTTATTTCAGATATTCTTAATTAAATGCATTTTGTTATTAATCAAAACTTGCAATAAACATTTATTTCTCTCTATTATAAAAGGAAATCCTGGGACGAGACTTTTTCTGAGATAATTTCAACTCCTGTGAGAGAAAATTTCAGGTCCCGCGTGACGAGAAGTTTTGACAAAAGATTGACAAGTCCCGCCCTCCTGTCAAACATTTACAACCACACCCACCATCCAATCACTTCTCATTCATGTGAATGCTGTTGCCAGACACAGATCCTGTGCGCTCAGCTCCAGCGGGTCGGAAATAAAAGACAAAGAGTACAAGACAAAGTAGAACATTGTAAAGAGGTTCAAAAACGTTGGCGCGATACACGTGCAGAGCAGCTTAGAGATAATGAAAGTACGAAAATTCAAAAGTCTCAAAAAACTGATCGCATTAGCGCTAACAAATAGAAGTTACTCGGTGAAATAACGGAACAGCAAAGAGATTGAATATGTACAGTATGTAGATATTGTTTGGCTTTAAACTTTATGTCAGAGACTTGTAGATCGTCTAATACGTGTTGCCATTGGAGAAAAGTAGTGTTGTCTCCCAATGAAGAGGCCTATCCGCAAGAATTAAAAGGTTTGTTGTTTGGTGAAAGTGAAATCCACATATGTGAGTGGCTGAACCTCAAAGTGGCTGATGCGTAGTGCAGGCAGGGGGGTTGGTGAGCGAAGCCCCCTAGTTTTCTATAAGAAAAAAAAAAAAATAAATCTGGAGTTACCTTCTAGCAGGTACACACCAACTGTGCAGTAACTCGGTTGGGTCTGTCAAATCCAGTCTTGCAGTCCAAAGCAAATAAATGTCATGGTTTCTGCTTGAACTTCGTTAATTGTTGAGAGATGTCCTGTTGGTGGTGGCTCTACAATTATCTTTGTAAAAATAAAAATGTTATCCAAAAAAATGGGCGATAAGAAAAAAATGAGAATGAAATCGCCATCATAAATCCAAAGCATTGGTGGGGTGAAACAGTAAAAAGGAATCTTTACATCTACACACGTTACCTCGTCGTCATTTGACACAATTATATACACTTGAAATGCGCTTACAAAGTTTCCACATTTTTGTTATTTTGTGAGGCCCATCTAGGCTTAGTAAGGGTCCCGAGCTGCCTACTTACCCCAATTATGCAAGTACCCCATCAGTTTAGTTGGTGGGTCATTGTTAGAAAAAGCATTCTTCTGTCAGAATCATAAGCCAGTCAATAACAATTCTTGAAAAACTACTCATATGCAGTCAGCGCCAAAACAGTAAGACAAACGTATAAAATAAGAGAAACACACGAGGAGGGGCACAAAAAAATCTTGGAATTGGTCAATGGCCTGGGACTAAGGTGTAGTTCACGTATGCCACTACGTATCGCGTGCCTGCAGGCTGTTCAGTCAATCCTCTGAGAGCCGAGTTGATCGACTATTGTACACGTGATCTGTGCTTTTTTTTGGTACAAATAGGGGACAGCATACAAAGAATATCACCCCTTGGTGAAATATGGTAGTTGATTATTGATGCTTTGGGGTGGTGTGGCTGCACTCATGGAACAAATTCCACAACATAGCAGAAAATTTTGGCCTAAACCCTGGCTGCCTCTGAAACTTGTCCACGGATGGGCCTTTCAACAAGATCAGGACCCCAAATACACATCAAACTCAGTGCATAAATGGTTAGAAGAACCCCAAGTCAAAGTTTGGAAATGGTCATCTCAGTCTCCAGATTTGAACTCAATCAAAAACCTATGGTGAGAACTGAAGACGGGTAAAGCCAAAAATATTACAAAACTGGGTGTGGAATTGACTTTTGGTTTGAAATTTTTATACAATTCCCCGTCATTTGGGATGATCTTTCCCTGTAATTAGGGGTTCTTTAGTTTTGATATCAATTTACTTTTGATGTTCTTATTTCTACCATCTCTGTAGCCACCTTACATGGACACCATTTTTCACTCCAGTTAGCAGGGTTGCTCTAGCGTCTTTTATGAGTGCGTCTTCAGACCTTGGAAAGGTCACGTTATGTTCTTTTACTACATTTTTAGTTTGCGTACTTGGTTTGGTTGCTAATTGCAAGTCTTCCCGATTTCGATCCTGTTTTTGGTATTTTTGACCGTGTCTTTTCTCTTGGTCACAAATTTAAAAAAGCTCGTTAGTTTTCCCAGGAGGACATGAGGAGTGGGCCAGGATACCTCGACAAGCGATCCCTGTCATGAATTCCGAACAAACATGGTTTCTGAAAGCAATAAAATTTCTCAGCAACGTGAGGCTACGTGGGATGTTCCTCAATTTAGAGAACATTCTGGTAAACAAAGTATTCTACTGGAAAGCCTCTACCAAAAGTACAAATTTATTAATGTTACTTTTTAATTTTACCAAAATACCATTTTTGGTGCCCCCAGAAGTCGAGGGTGATGTCACCATTGACAATGATATAAACAGCCGCCATTCTGGTTATCTCACCGTTCCACGCGCTGGATTCCTAAAAGCCTTCCCTTGCGTGTCATTTTTTTTGACTACGATTTTTCCTCAGCCCTATTTTTTCCATTTATTTATTTTTATTTTCCCCTCAGACACTCGTCGTCTTGTTTTGTTTATCATGCCTCATTTGTTGTAGATGATCTCAGTCTGCACATCCCAAGCGTCTGGGTGGGCGTTGCTAAACATGGGACTTGTGGGGTTTTTGGAAACCAGTACTTTTAATGAGAAAACTGTGCGACTAAAGAAAGGATTCTGTTTGAAGAATAAACAAGCTGTTAAAACATAAGACGTACACATCTGTTCAAGTCCACAGTTTCACCAACTTCGTCTTATTTATTTAACTCATCTCCAAGTGTGATTATTGTTAACGTCCATGACTATTTACATATGTACATTTTTAAAACTGGGCCATGCCATATAGACCTTAGTCTCTGAGCACTTCATATGATGTTCTGAAAATTCCTTTTAACAACTCATACTCTTAATACTATTAAATATTCTTATTATGATTCTCATTTTCACCTGCCGCACTAATGGCCGTGTACCAGTTACATTTTATATTTATTTGCTTTCTTCAACACATTCCACCTTCTGGAAGGGCGAACTGGGCAAATTCAGGGTGACAACAAAGTCGTCACATTCTCTGTGCTCCAGAGCATACCATCCTGCTTCTCTCCATTCATGCTTCTTTGTGGATAAGACCCAATTTTATACGTTACTGTGAATAAGTGGCCTTGTCTTCCTCCTCGTTGGCACACATCTCGACCTTGAATTATAAACATATTAAGCACAGGCGGACACTGTGATTTGAGCTGCAGAAGTCAGGAGGAAAAAAGGAAAAAGGCCATTTTACACACTTGGCTTTTAATGAATTGTTACTGTGTCATGTCGGATGGAGACTAGGAGAGCCTGATCTTGCATTAAACAGCAGAGCCAGTGCGTGTCCTCTACCAGAAGATACAAGTGCACACCAGCAAGCATCATCTGGAAATAAACCAACAAGGAAGAGCAGCCATAAAGATGGAAGGACAAGTGATGTCACAAACCAAAGGTCCCACACTCGGCTCCGTCACACTGGGGCTTCTTATTCTGTCTGAATAATACCAAAGACATAGACAACTGGCATCTCTTTTGTGAGAATGTTGTTTAGTAGTGAAATGCTGAGGGGGGACCTGGCAGCCCATTATCTGATTGTAAGAGCTGTAGGGACTGGGACACAAACAAAGTCAGACAGGCAAAGATTACAACCATGAAGACTAAAATAAACCGAGTGCCAACATTAAAGGAGGAAAACAAAAAGAGGGTTAATCTCACACCCAAAGCCAAAAACACTAAACAACCCTCTCTACTTGTTTGTGAAGGCTAAGCTACTGAGAACCGTAAGGATACATTTCTTTATCCACTGAGAGGATAAGGAAGTCTGTGAGACGATGTCACTGGAGGAGTCACATGACTACCAAATGGTATTGCAGAACACCATAATAACAATGATAATAATAAAATATATGTAGAATATAATACATATAAGGCAGACTAACAATCTTGTGGTATTGTATGTACGTTATCGTCCAGTTGACACTCAGAACGTTTCTGGTGTTCTCTGTAAAACCAGCTGACAGTTTTATCACGAAAAAACAATAGTATTATTTGTTCGTCTTTTAATGTTTGTTTTTGTTAACTATATTTTCATCTTGCATAATTCGTATTGTAACAATGTTGTAGTGGTTATAGGATTAAATCAATCTAATAATAATATTAATTTATTTTTTTTGTTGTCAAATTCTGCATGTAAAAACTTAGTACACCACAAAACAAAAATTAATCTGTCAAAAAAAAAAAAAAAAAAAAAAAAAAACACTTTAAAAAAGGCTTCGCTTTTCCCATCGTTTTTATACTACCTTGAACGTATTCCGTGATTATATTTTGATCAATACAGGCTATTATATTTAAGATAAGCAAGCAATTTGATTTTTTACCTACCATAAACAGCCTATGCTTATTTTGTGGATTCAGCAGCTCTGTTTGCGATTTTTATTTATTCATTAATGAACAAAATGTCAGTTTCTCAGCATCATAGCTAACATGTTGGTTTTATCATTTTTTCGTAAAAACATAATAGGAAGTTATCAAAATAAAAGGTAAAGTATAGGTCACATATTTCCAGTTTGTTTGGCTTTTGCCATATCAATAAGTAAATCAAGGACAATCCCTGAAAATTGTTGGAATCAATTTGGCCACAGCCTGCTTCTCACATGTGTTCAAAGCTGGGAAGTCCTAAGAACCTTTAGATATCGGCTAAAGATGGAAAAACTAAGAACAAGGCACTTCAGTGAACAATACAAGCACATTAGCGAGTCTTCATTTTTTTTTATTTTTAATTTTAAAGTTGTGTTTTTTTTTAAATTATATTTTCTCAAACAATTAAAAAAAAAAAATAATTAATGACCAATAATAAATACAAAATAAAACACAAACATGTTATTTTCACTTTGGTTGTGTGCTTGCCAGTTTACTTTCATGCCATCTTTTGAATGTGGCCATTGTGCCATCTCGTTTTCACTATTCATGACATGTCTATGTCCAAGAAGACGGACGGCTCCCAAAATCGCGACACCTGACATATCTGTATCTACTTTCTAAATCAGCCCCAGCAAATGTAGTTAGTAAAAGACCTTCTGGTTTGCCAGGATTTGTCTTGCATATTGGGAAAGGTTATTTGGTGTTTGATCCCCGGTCTGTTTTTTCTTTTTACAATTTTGTCCTTTGTCTGGTGGTCCATTTGCCTTGTAATTTTTGGGTCTGCCATTCTTCCCTTCCTTGTAGCAGCCCATTTGAATTTAAATGGCACTTTCCTTCCTCCGAGTCTTGGGTGCACCCTAGGCAGCCTGACCCTTGGTAGTCTTCACCACCTCTACATTTACTGCAAGCAGTTCAGCACTTGCATTTCCTTCACTAACACGTCCAAAAGAGAAGAGGCAGTGCCATGTTACTACTGCATGTTGTGCCCTTCCTTTCCAAATGTGAATTCCGATTACAAACTGGTCTCACTTACACCGCCTGTAGTTAACTGGCTCATCCAAATCTCTGTGCTGGTTGAGGTCCGGTCACCTCCTGGTTCCGGCTGAACAAGTCTGATTCCTTGCAGTGCTGCTCATTGCAAGGACCGGCACAGAACGCTACTTTGGTGCTGCAGGGGTTAACCCCACCCACCGCACAATCGCACACTTCTTCGGGGTATGCCAGTCGAGCTATCAGACGGGATACATCCGGCAGGGCCAACTCATTCTGCCTGATAAGTTCAGACCAAATTAGCCAGTGAAATTTAAATGGGGACAAACTCAAGCCTGAGAATTGAGATTCATTTTCCACTTGAGAGGCATTAGAGCAGACCCACTGATAAGGGCGCATCGTCAGTCAAAGCACAGCAACCGCCCGGCCTTTCTAACACAGAATGTGAGAGCTGCCAGTCAGAGTGAGTGACAGCAGCGGCGTTCATCACTGACGAATTGGAATCAAAGCAAATTAACAGAGAGGCACATCCATTACCTGCCGACTGGTGCTTTGGCTCTAACTGCAGCTCTGCGCAAGCAGCCAGGAGCTCTCGGGCAGTGCAAGGCCAGTGCTGTCACCCCAGAGTGGACATAGCCACATATCACAAGTAGTGATGCTCATAGAGATGTGTTGGGGGGTCATATGCCCCTCTTATTACTCAGTACCAAGAAGGGCATACTTTGAATTCTACTTCTACTCTGTCACCAGTAAAGCTTTCTTCTCAACAGGTAAAGATTTGGAGAATCCTGGTGGTGGGGTCATCAGTCATTAAGACATTCTTTATATTTAGTGTTTAAGTCAACCACAAGAGTGGGCCGTTGAGGTGAAATCGACATGTGAGGGCCACACCGGTTAAGAAAGAACAGATTAAATGTCTTGCATCTGCAGACTGGAGAAGAACAGACCAGCCCGTGACGCTCCATTCTCAGAATTGGTTAAGAAACTAGAAAGGCTTGTTTAAACTGTCCATCAGTTTCATTTGTGACATAAATAAAGAAAAAGGGTCAGGTGTAAAAGGTTTGGAGGCTACATTAGGAGACATTAGTCTTCGCTTCAGCCTTTTGTCCACGCTACACAGTAGAGTTTTGAAAACGTAGCCTCTAATCGCACACCGATTGGTTTGTGCTTCCTACATGGCCCTTCGCAGATTGGACAGGCTCATTACAACATCTCATTCCCTGATTGGCCACACTTTGTTGAGGTAAACCATATTCCAGCACGCCGTGGACACAGAGGAGTTGCTTTCCATGGTGCTTGTTGTGTTGATCCTGTATGCATCTAAACCTTTGGGGATTTTTTTTTCGTATTTGCCATTGCCGTTCTCCTAACGCACGCGCAAGCTGAAAACAAATGTCTAGCATGGAGGACTTGTCCTCTTCCTGTTTAGTGTAGGTGAATATGGCTACGGCCATTTGAGTGAAGACACTTTAGTCAATGATGTGACATTGCTAGTGTGGAGACTGTTTTAACTTAAGACAAGTGCTGCACATCCCAGGAAATTCTGGGACAATTACCAAGACAAAGAGCAACACAAAAGTCCTGAAATGGCTGTGCCCACAGAAAACTAAAAATAATGAACTTTTATCAGTTTAGACTGAGCAATTAATGAAAAAGCTTGTAATTGAGTCCTTCAACCTCAAAACCAATATATATATATATAGTAAAAATCCATAACTCTAACCTAGAATTTCTCAGAAGAAAATAATCATGGTCTGGTCTCCAATGGGACATTAAAGTTTTCTTCAATTTTGCATGTATATTACCACAAACAGAGAAATCCACCTAAACACCACCCCCCCACCACATTTCCATTCTTCAAAGTATGTGTATTATCGCGCTTGATAATCCAGCTCATATATGTGTGTGTATCTTACAGCACAGCATGAGGAATGAGAACAGAGAAAGTACTGAATGTTTAGGTCCTTCCACTTCACTTCTGCTTTAAACTGCATTAACAAGCCATCCTCATTTCTCTCTCTGCGCTCAGCGGAAAAAAGAGAGGTAGCCCCCTACCCACTTACAGAGTTACTATTTGACTAATATCCACAAATAAAACACAAGTCGGCTTTCTTTTTTCTAGATTTTTCTAAATTTGTCCAAAAAAAGAAAAAAAAAATGTGTGATCATGTCTGATTTGTTCTGTCCAAGACCCTATTGGTTAGCGTGGCTTTCTTCATTTACATAAAGCCCCATACGTTTGGTAACATAATACAAAAAAATATCAACAAACACGAGGGACGTTCAAACTCTAACTCTGTTTATTAAGAATTTCAAAAAACAAACATCACTTTTCTATAGTCACCTCCCTTTGCAATGCAATCGTACCAAATTTTTAATGCCAGCAGCAAAAAATGTTTTTGCCTTCACGTTTCCAATGAAAATTTTCATATAAGTGTAGAAACTTTTTGAACGTCCCTCATAAAAAATTGAGCACTTTTTAAAAAAAAAAAAAAAAAAATTACCAGGCAGCTAATATTTTTATCTATAATGTCACCAAATTTTAATCACAACGGTCCACGCATTTTGGCGATTTGAGAGTATTTAGTTTTCTTGTAGTGGGGTTCTACTCCTAAATACTGATCTATCAAAATGTCCTTTCTTAGCGGATACTTCCTGCCAAATTTCAGCTTTTTCATTACGTGAATTAGCAAGTCACCTTTGCATTATATGACCAGATAGATGTATATATTATTGTCACTTGTGCCCAAGTGCTCGAGCCACTGGGACCCTGAACAGCACTGAGTGACTTCATTTACAGACGGACATGCAGAGTTCAGTTCAGAAGGGATTTGTGTTGACGGAGACTTGACACACAGCCTCTGGCTTTGATATAGCGCCTTCCCATGGTATCAGCTCTATGACATATAGTATGTGGTCCCATTTCCACAATGCTAAAAAGCATTTTAAGATAGACACATCCAGCTTTATATATCAGACAATGTATACTGTCGCTCTGTGTGTTTATATAGCATATAAATAACGATGTAGTAGATGGGCACCTCCTCTGCTGCCAGAACCGATTCCTGCCTTGCGTCCCCAATTGCTTGGAGCGGATTTTGTTGCAATTCTATTTCTTTCGATAGCAAACAGCCTTCACATACGGGACACACACCTGCTGCACGGATCTGTGATTTTAAGGTTTGTCGTTGTCTGCTCCGTTCCCAGCGGCTCACTTGAAGAGGTGTCGTTTTCTTTACCGTTCACTTCTGCTCTGTCACATTATCAAACCACTGGTGCAAATACTCTCAAGAAAAAGGCAAGTTACAATAGCTACACTGCCATCATCTGTGGAAGAACATCACCTGACCCTTAGATAAGTACGCTTGTCCGCACTACACGGTCTGGCAAGTGTGACCAATTATAAAATGAACAATTTATATTGTTAATGCTTTCCAATGTGCCAGCTTGTCACGGGGCTGTGACGGCAGCCCCTTCTGTAGCAGAGCCATGAGCCCAAGGGCTACAAGTAAGGGACAAGTGGCACAACCTTGACCTTGCAAGCTTAAGACACACCAAACAAGCTGGTCAGTCTAGGGTTGGGTCAACAGGATGCAGTTCACCAGATCACGTCTGTAAAATTATGGGTGGAGAAGAGTGTCAGGAGTGATTTGTGACAGACTGGTATCAGAAAGAGTGAAAGGGAAGGTCTACAGGACGATAGTGAGACCAGCTATGTTATATGGGTTGGAACAGTGGCACAGGAGACAGAGTTAAAGATGCTAATATTTGCATTGGGTGTGACGAGGATAGATAGGATTAGAAATGAGGACATTAGAGGGTCAGCTCAGGTGGGACTGTTGGGAGACAAAGTCAGAGAGGTGAGATTGTGTTGGTTTGTGCAGAGAAGAGATGCTGGGCATATTGGGAGAAGATTGCTAAGGACAGAGCTGCCAGGGAACAACAACAACATTTATTTATGTAGCACATTTTCATACAAATAATGCAGCTCAAAGTACATTAGGAAAGAGGAAGGCCTAAGAGGAGGTTTATGGATGTGGTGAGAGAGGACATGCAGGTGATGGGTGTTAAAGAACAAGATACAGAGGACAGAGACGTGGAAAATGATGATCCGCTGTGGTGACCCCTAACGGGAACAGCCGATAGAAGAACAAGAAACACTCCCTGGGTCAGTGTGCTCACCAGCTATATGGAGGCCTGGCATCCACATTAGGGCTGCCCAGATGTTTTATCACAGTTTCATCTGAAAATGAATTTTCTTTTGTTGTAAGCGAAGTGCATCAGCAATGGTGTTTCCCTGAATAAACAAAATGGCCAATCATTGTGATGTGACAATATGTCGTGACTGAGCCACTTAGACAAATGCAGTGCCAGCACTCCAAGATGATGCTACGAGTGGAATGTGCAGGACATGGTACACACTGTGTCCATCTTAGTGACTTCACTGCAGCTCAGTTACATTCAGTCTGTGAGCACAGACCATGGAGAGCACGTCACTGTATTGAGGGCATCACGGCATGGAGAGCACTAGTCTGTAAATTACATAAAGTCTCACGTCTCAAATAAATAAGCACCTTCTCATCATCCATTTTCTGACCCGCTCATCCACGGCAGGCATTTTAAAAGCTGATACACAAACAGGATGGAGAACCTGAAAAGCACCAAACCCACATGGCGCTAGAATGCCAATTAACGGTGACTGCATCAGATGACACGCTTGGAGGAACTGACCCACACCGGTATCGTGCCTTATCTCCATCAGTGGTGTGTGTGTGTTGGCTGCAAGTTCCTCAGCTCCCAGGGGGCACCGGGGTCTGCCAAAACCATCTATGGAGACTACATTCTACACCGTGTCTTCAAATTGTTTTGTTAACTCACCAGATGCACTAAGGGCTGAGCACACCACGTCACATTTTCTTTGTGTTCTCATTTTCACTCCTAAACTCTACTCTGATGCAAAGGCCAGTACTTGTATGGGTACAACAGCAATAAACAAAGAAGAAACTTTGAATTACACACAAAACACACATCCTTCATTTGTCCTGCCGTCATTTCACCAACGTAGTTGTACAAATCGGACAGGTCATTTGCCGCAGACTGCCCGAGTCGGATCAGACACGAGTGACTGTCACCAGACTGTGAGGCGATTCAGGTGACAGGTCAGCCATGAAAAGGCCTTTTTTCAAGCACACCGAAGTGACCGGAGGTGTCCAGCTATATTTGTACAAATGGGTTACAGCAAGAACGCAAATATTTGCATCTTTTAAAATGCTGACCGTCGTGTCACTGCTGGCTACCCAATCCATCATCTCCACTACCTCTGTATCAATTTAACTGCTGCCAAGCACTGAGAATTTCTTCATTTCGTGTGTGATTCGATTCCATAATTGTGCTAAGTCCTTGTTGGGTTGAACCATGAGCCAATGTCTCCACAACCAGATGTTTAGTCCCACATTAATAAAATGGAAAGCTTCATGGAATTAAAGGATATGGCATGTGTCCTGGGCAAAACTCTGGGCTTTTGTGTTGTTTCCCCCCCAGTGAGCCCCTTTGAAACTCCATAAACTCTCTATGTTACATACATGTGAAATCGCACGAACATCCACTTTTTTTATGGTGTTAGCTCTCTCCGTTACAAACTTCCCAGTGAAACTGTTGAGCCGACATTAAGTTTTGTGAATACTAAAGTTAGGTTGGGGTTTGAAGGGTTACTGCCCCTAGAGGGCAAAGCACTGGCACACAGACTATGTAGATCAAGTCTTATCTACAACTTCTCTAACCCTACTTCCATCACTAAGTCTAAAGGCCTAAAAAACTGAAAACCAACTGCAATAGGTAGCTAATAAAAGTTAAATACTTATATTTATTATTTCTCATATTATACTGTGCAAAGGTTGCCTTTATTATTCACTAAGAAATGCAAAACTGAGACAGCTAAACCACAGTTTCTAATAAATACTCAACTTCGTTTAAAAACAACCAAAAGCAGTTTGAAATAGAGCATTTAAAAGCCCATATTTATTAAAATTAAATTAGGGTTATTAGGGAAACCTGTACGTTAGGGTTATGGTTTGCCCTTTGAGTCGGCACGGTCGACCCATTACACTACACGCCGTCCGTTCCATTGAGTCACAGACATGGAATGGAGCCGACCTTGTAAGTAGGCCCAAACCTAACAAGATGCCAAATTCATTACCATTGGGTGAACTGACCCTAACTGACCTGATCCCATTACAATTTGATGGAACTTTGTAATGGTCTTCGAGTTGAGATTTTTAGCTGTGTTAACAGTAATATGCATGCAAAAGTTCATTAAGTGGGAGTGATGCATTTTTGCCACTTCCAGCTCAACTCCCCCCCCCCCCCCCCCCCCAACTGGACTTCCTTATGAAATATTTTTAAAAGACTATGTAGCCACAAATTTAAGTTGGTTCAGCTTTATTAGAAGTGCAACACTTCAGTTGGACTCCGCCATTTTGGTATAATAAGCAGCTTTTTGGGTTGTCCCCACCATTCAGACCACCCTCTCTGATTAAATATTTGAAACGCCATACAGTCGATAATTCAAGTCATCCCCTTGCCAGCCTACATGCAACATTTTGTGAAAATTCAATTTTTGCTAAACAGGTGGGTGAACCGCAAAACAGACAGGAGTAATCAAAATGGAAGGATGTCAAATGAAGACGAAACATTCAAATGATGAAGGAGCATTAATGTTCTTTATTAATGGAGATGTAGTGAGGTGAACAGTCTCCTAATTAGGTCTGGTGTCAGTGGCACTCTTGACCTCTAAACTCAGAAACCCAGAAGTCATCCTGGAACTGTGATGCTGGCCGAGTGCAGGACAGAGTGAAGCTCCTCCACACTGAGCAGGTGTGGATTTGAACCCAGGGCCCGAGAGGCTGGATGCAATGGCGAGCTCAGCAGCGTCCTCATCACCAGGGTTCGTATCCATTTACTTTGCACATTCAAACAAATTTCTGTACACTTGAAGCGGCAATTCCTTAATACAAATCTCTGTGACATTCAGACTCCTTCACCAAATAAGCAGAATGTTGATGACTGTGTGGATATGGCGGGGTGGGGGGATACAAACGAATACAGGCGTCCGTCATAAACATGCAGAAAATGGAGCCCAGGCCTAGCTGTCACTTCACAGGATTAACAATTAGTAGAGCAAACAGAATGCTGCATACGCCACGAGCTTTAATTTTTTATTTTGAGTGACATATCAAAAAATGACTATTAACGAAAAAAAGATTAAACACATTTCAGAGGCTAACATAATTTAAACTTCAGTCTGGTATTTAGAAAGAGAAAGCAAATGTAGAAAAAAAAAAAATACAGCCAGCTGCATATCAATGGACACATTTAGTATCTTAACGCAGGGCTCTGGACACGTTAAAACTGGTAAAGCTTTACCTTTTGAGCAAAGACGGTCATTTTAAATCTTTAGAATTTTTTCAGGACATTATAATGGAGCCCAAAGAAAGAGTCTGGAAATTGATAAAATAATGGCAGCCACCATTCATCACTGTAATTGTCCAGAAGACTACAATTACATTTCTGAATTTTAGCTTTAAAGACTGTATAGTTTGACCGACAAGCTTTGGCCCATTTCATTATACTGACCTGCCTTCCAGCCTGGCAGAATACTTTAGGATGCGGGAGTAAAAGCCATTTGGACACGAGGGGGACGTGCAGACTCCACACACACACACAGAGGACATTAAATCTATTATAAGGCCACCACATGAACCACTGCTTCGCCACGCTGGCTCTATGAAACCTGTGATGTCCAATCGTATTTGCAAAGAAAGTGCCAAAGAAAGAATGTTGGTTTCAGTTTTACATTACGACACGTGCCAAGGTGTGTGACAACACATGTTGTACATTTACATGGTTGGGGACGGACAGCCTTACAATGTGTACCCTCTGCCCCCCGCCCCCCCGAGTCATGAGGCTCTTGAATGCAAGTCTCATTTGGAGACAGACACACACGACATGCTCCATATCAATGGCAGACGTGTCTACGGACGACTCCATACGCGTGAATTAGTACCTCCATGCATGCAGTCAGTCTATTCAGGCCCACCGCCGTCCCAAACATGTAGCGGCTCCATTGTGAACTGTTTACTCTGACACCTCGGTAACCTTGACCGTTGAAGTAATGAAGCTGCGAGTCTTACAATTTGCTTTCATTGAATTGCAGAATTAGTGACATTTCTTCCCCGTGGATCCCCGTGTCACGGCTGCCTTGGCTCCGAATCGGAGAGGATTTCTTCCCGCATTCCTTTCTTTATTCTCATGCTGCCAGCTACTAAAGGCCAGTGCTTATTACACTCCACATTTTCTGCTATCAGCCCTTTTCAAAGGAAGCGGTTGAAGCCGTGGGGCACTGGTGTCAAGTGTTTATTGTGCATAACCTTTAAATTTAGATTTTTATTGGAATTTTGCTTGAAGGTGTAATTATTTGGTATTGGATAGAGTTGTGTCAAATTAATAACAGACACAAATATAAAAAGAGGCCTACAAACACACACACACTCTCCTCAGTCAGTAATTAAGCACACATTCCCCGTCTCTCTGGCCGCATGCTACATTTAAACACTATTTAATCTTCACATCTTCATGCTGTGGCGCACACCATTTCTGTACAAATACAATATTGCAGGCACGCCTGAGAGCACTGAACCGTGGCAGTGCCATTTTGTCCTCCACCATTCCCTGGGCTCCGCTGGCTAAGGTTCACTGCACAACGTGGAGCTGCACTGCCCCCTCATGGGCCTGCCTGACACACACTCGGGGCAAATTGACTCAGGGGGAAAAAAATCCCACACAGGACTGACTCGCTTGGGTTTCTCAACCAGAAACTCACACTTGGGGGCCACTGGAGAGAATTGCCATTTGGTGTTAAAGAGATTTCACCGCTCTTATTAGCCACTGAAGAGCACCAGGAACGGCCAGGCAAAGACAGAACGACAGCGTGGGACTGGATGTGACCCGCTTGTGTGAAATTCACTGTGTGGTGCTGGTATCTGGGCAGCAAATTAAAGGACTGTAGTGCATTTTTGAATAAAATGAACTGGGGGACACATGGATGACTGGTTAGTGTAGCTTGGCAGCTTTAAGAACCTTTAAGCATCTCAGATTGCATTTTTGATGCCTTCTATTGTAATGCACAAATGTGAAATACGTTAAACATATCCAAGCATTTATCAATAGCAAAGTCACAGGGGCCATTTTAGCATTGCCAGTTCCCTTATTCTGCAGCAGGGCCATCATATCGAGCGGCGCCAACTGACCAGAATTCAAACTTAATTAAACAAAAAGGTCTGACTCGAAGGCGAAAGTGGACACTCAATTGTCAAAGTACGGCTGTTTGTTTTACCCGCACTAATGTTGGCATCAAGCTGCTCCAGACATGCTGGGCAGAGCTGCAATGCTTTTCAGTATTTTCACTTCCCATGATCAGCCTTTTGCCAATTCTGAATGGCAAGCTTGTTGTCTTCATTAGTGAAGACCCTATTTGAGGAGGCTGTCGCTTTGCATACACAATGGGCAGTCGGAAAATTTGAAAGTCCACCTTATGAGAAGGACTTAGGAGTTGTAGTGGACTGACAAGACAGTGTTCAGAAGCCAGAGTGTCAGGTTATATAGCACCTTGATGTGTGCAGTACAAGTCACAGGAGGTTCTGCTCAGGCTTTATAACACACTAGGGAGGCCTCATCTGGAGTCCTGTGTGCAGTTTGGGTCTCCAGGCTACAAAAAGGACACAGCAGAACTAGAAAAGGTCCAGAGAAGAGCGACTAGGCTGACTACAGGGGGTGAGTTAGGAGGAAAGATTAAAATATCTGAGCCTTTAAAGTGATAAAGAGGAGACCTGACTGAAGTGTTTAAAATGATCAAAGGAATTAGTGCAGTGGATCGAGATGGTGACTTTAAAATGAGTTCATCAAGAACACGAGGACACAGTGGGAAACTTGTTTGTGTGAAATTTCCCCTTCACATTAGGAAGTTTTTCTTTACACTAACAACAGACACTTGGAATAAGCGACCAGTAGTGTGGTAGGCAGTAAGACCTTGAAACTTTCAAAACTTGACTTGATGTGTTTTGGAAGAAATAAGTGGACAGGACTGGTGGGCTTTGTTGGGCTGAATGGCCTGTCCTTGACTCGACTTTTCTGATGTTCACTGGCCTGTGATGTTATGCCAGTGATACTCTACGGCTAGGGCTGTCAGAGAGGCATCTGACTCAAGTGAGTGTCATAAGCATGCAACCCAACTGGCTGTCCAGCGGAGCTCCTCCATCGTGGGGATCTGCAGCTGGACCCTTCTCATGACTGTCAAAGACGTCAAAGGATAGAAAGCGGACACTACTGTCAAAGGAATACTCCACCTGAAAATGGTTTTCTTTTTTTTTTTTTATGTTACTTACCCTTCGTGGTTTGTAGTGAAAGCTGATAAAATGGATGTCTATGGAGACCAACACTGACCAGCACAAAACTTGAAAAATCTCACATTCCCTGTGTTGCATAATCCAGACGTACGCTCACAACATGCAAAAGGCGTGCATTTATTGCTGGAATGTTCTTAGATACTTGCGGGATAAAATCAGCCAACACATTGGTCTAACGCTGTGCTCTTGAATTGAAGATCAGCCTCTCCTACCTTTCACTGCTCCATGAGCCTCGACATGGCAGACCACCAACAAATGACTAAATCTGTGAACTGCGATGCTCTGTGGTGTGAGGCTACGACAATTCGACACAATTAAGCTTGGACCAAAAAAAAAAAAAAAAAAAAAAAAAGTGAACCTGCTTTTATCACCTGATCATCTGCACTAAATAAGAATCAAATTCTAAAATGCAATACGACATCCAAATACCGTACAATAACTAACGCCTCAACGAGTAACATTCAGGAACATAAAAGAATAAAGGCCAGTTAAGCGACAGTCGTACGGGACGAGCATCACCGGAGGACAAATGTAATGTGATTATTACCAGAGCACTGCACTAAGTCAGGTGCACAGTTCACACGGGACTTTAATTTACCATGGCTCCTCTGTAATTAATTTTTTTTTTTTGTAATATGGTGGGCTGCTCCCTGATGGGGGTCTGTTCTAGATGTGTGAGAGAGAAGAAAAAGCATCACCGATGGGAGACAAGGCGGCAATTGGCCTCTCCTCGCATTCGTCACTGCCATTTTCAGATAAAGGTCTCGACCATGTTTTTTTTTTCAGTCCGTTTTATTAAATTGGTATAGGCTGATTGATACTGTATCAGAAAAAAATGGTTAATTATAAAAGAATAAAAGGTTATTTCAGAATTTGTTAGAAAAGTGCTACATAAATGAAGCATAACTGTCAACGCTTACCATTAAAATTCCCTTTTTTTGTTGTCTTTATGGGTACAAGGTGCTCAGTTTGAGTTGTGGAATCACCAGCAGATGTAAACAATTTCCAAAACCTGGCCATTTTTGACAATTTCTGATTATTACAGACTAGCAAAATACCCGCGCTTCGAAAAAGGAAACATTTTAAAAATAATGTAACATGATTGTCAATGTAATTGTTTTGTCACTGTTATGAGTGTTGCTGTCATCAAGGATTTGATTATCATTATTTCTTTCAATCAGGTTCGTATTTGGAGGACGTGTTGTGTTCAAGTTACATTCCGTGTTTGTCAACCGTTGTAAAGATAACAGGTTTCATTCATCGAAGTGTTCACTACCCAAATCGGTACTCGTGAATCTAAGATGTTTAACAGGCATTCCCGGTATTAACTTGTGGATTTGCCTGCGAATATTTAGCGGTAGCGTGTCTATGAACGTAATTTAACCTTTCCCAGTCCTGCAAAGTCCTTTCACGTGAGCCGCTCGGAGTACATGCATCGAAGCTTCTCAGCTGTGCTTGTGCTATCCCGTGCGATCTTGCGATGTCCACGGCTTCATTTAAGTTTTTCTTGCACTTTTGCTAGTTTGTGATAAACACTTCTATCCGTGACCATCTCATCTTTGTTTACATAAGCACAGTTCACCAGCAATTTTAACTCCGCTACAAAGTGCTGAAAAGTCTCGTTCATACCCTGCGTCCTCTCATTAAACTTGTATCTCGCGAATATCATATTCGTCTTAGGCATGACAAACACCAGCGGCAGCGTGTCTATGAACCTATTTTAAAGTTAAGCTTTACACCCTGCCTTCCTATTCGTTTGCATAAGCACAGTACTTCACCAGCAATTTTAACTCCGTTACAAAGTGATCAAAAGTCTTGTTTATACCCTGCATCTTCTCATTAAACTTTTATCTCGCGAATATCGTATTCGTCGTAGGCATGACAAACGCCAGCGGCAGCCTGTCTATGAACTTAATTTAAACTTTAGGTTTACACCGTGCTTTGTTTCTGCAGTAGCTGCACTTATGAATATGCTTGTATGCGTCACTCGCTTCATATTCTTTTGCTGCCTTCTCAAATGTGTAATGTGTTTTTTGTACAGGTTTCATTCATCAAAGTGATCACTGCCCAAATCGGTACTCGTGAATCTAAGATGTTTAACAGGCATTCCAGGTATTAAGTTGTGGATTTGCCTGCGAATATTTAGTGGCAGTGTGTCTATGAACGCAATTTAAACTTAAGCTTTACACCTTGTTTTCCTATTGATGTGTATAAAGGTTTGTTCAGCGTCAGAGGGTTTCCGCAGTAGCTGCACTTATGAATATGCTAAGCACAGTCCTTAACCCGCGAATATTTACCTTATATGGGCAGGCACTCAATTACGTGGGAACCTAACACTGGACGGGATGCCAGTCAGTACCGGGGCACATTCACACACACAAAGCTAGGAAAACAAGCATGGGCTTGAAATGTATAAAGAAATGAGGTTACTGAGAGAAAGATTCACAGAAAGACTTGCCGCTGGGTCAGGGACTTGAACCCATGACACTGGAGCTGGAAAACTAATTAGGATTCTTTATCACATGGCTTCAGAGCAGAAACACAGACCCACCAGGTCTCAAAGAAAACGCTTACCTTCCTGTTATCAGTGCATGTTCATCTTAAGTTACTCACCTGGGCAAAACTGATTTTATTTTCAACTTTTAAGCCGTAATCAGCCGCCTTCACGGACGTGCCTGTTTAACTGCTTGGCTGGTCTGTCCCAGTGCATCTACGAGACTCGCTATGCTTTAGCGACGATGCAGTGAGCAGACAATGAAGGGATTTTTTGGGAAATGCCTCACTGTGTTCTGCTTGGCAACACTCAGTACCAGTATGACACTAAACGTACTTTAGGCAATTTCAACATATTACCTGCTTTTCATTCAGTGTTACTAACTTTCCTGCATGGACTAAGCCATACACTACCAGTCAAAAGTTTAACAGCACCTCTGTTTTTTCAGTTTGACTTCAGATGTAATCAATTGAAATGCAACGAATGACCAAAAATGGTGAAAAGGTGAGCAGTAAACTGCCAGAGGTTTAAATTTAAAGTTTGTTAGGAAAAACTGAAATAAAAAGGAAATGTCAGGAATGGGCCTTCTTCAGGGAGCAACTCGTAGGTTACAACTGTGGAAGTCGGCCAAAGAGGAGATAGATGGAGGAAAAGCCATTACGGAGGGACACTGCCTCCCCCAAGATGCCAGATGGCAATATCCCTGCAGCATCGCGGTACCCCAGGTTCCTGCAGGGCACCATGGGATTTGGAGTTTAGCTTCTCAGCCCTGCTGGATGCCATGGGTGCTGCCAGTAGACGCTGCAGGGGGACTTGGAGACCCGTATCTTTTTCATAGCCCGGATTTTGCGACTTCTCTCATCGTTTTGGAGTGTACCTTACCTCCGGTTAGCTAGCAATACTTGTTTGTTGATTGGTTTTTAAAGTTTGTCCTGTTTAACTACTACACGGGCAGAGCTGCAGGGGCCAGCTAGTTTATATACATATATATCTTACTTGAGCTTCTGTAAAGTTTTAATTTGTATCTATTTTATCCTGCCTACTACTATGTCTGTCTAATCCTGCCTACCACACTTAAATATCTATCTATTGATGTATAATATGGAAGGGCGAAAACAACCGAGGACAGCGTTAGTAGCCCTTGCTGTGTCTTGATGGTAGCCATTTATTCAGGTCCATTTTATCAAGAGGCAGGTATAATTCTCTGCTTTGATCTCAATACAGCTTTGTAGTATATTTAAAGAAATATTGAATAAATCGACACTAAATCTCGGTTACATTTCTGAATATTGTCACTGGTAATGATAACAGAGACCTGCAGAGATGTCTGTGTACTGTACCTCAATATCCCTCTAGTAACTTCTAATGTGGATGCTTTCTGCAGGCTAAGGTTTCAATTATTCAGCAAGCTGTCCAGTTTATTAATGTGTGTTTAGATATCTATTTGTCAAACCACACTAAACCAGATAACACAAAGTGGCATTCATGGTGCCAACCCGGCAAGGAGTTGCAGCAATTGTGGAAAGCAATCAGACACAGAAACAGCCAGCAGGTTCACATATACCTCAGTGCCCCAGATTTCTAAAATGGCATGTAAACCCCTCTTTCCGGTTACAGAAGTCAGGTTACTGACCACTGAGAAGTCAGGTTAACATCTGTAGATTTCTCCTCAAATAACCCAAATGTGTGGCCATGTAAAGCCTTAACTGGGTGACTGTCTTTGCATGCCCGCTGTAATCTGTCAGCCTCCGCATGTATTTTTCTTTGTGCCACACTCGCTTTCAGCAGCCATGGGAAGAAGCATCCACAAAATACATTTGCAGAGGCCAATGAGCAGGTGACTGCATTATACATTCCCGTGGCCAAAATCAGTTGTCTCAATATTTCAGAAATTGATACATTTACATGCTGAGGAACTGAGTATGCATCAGTTCTCACAGGCATCATGCTTTTTAGATTTATGGCGGCCGATAACATGTAACATTTTTTTGCGTAGTTTAATGACATCCAGAAGCGGACATGTACCTGTAAACACAGATTACTAAGACCCCCAGGGTGCTGCCTTAACCAGGTTAGGTTTGTGCATACAGAGAGAGATAGCGGAGATGATGGATGGGACAGCCAGCTGTGACAAAAGGGTCACAGTTCAAAAACACGTACCTGTAAATATTTGCTTTCTTACCTTGACCCACTGTGCAAATATACCTGGGTGACACTGGGTACTACAGCCACTGTCAACATGCATAGAACAGCTAAATGCTGAAAACTCAGTTTTACTGTTAAAAGGAGAAAAAATGTTCAGTGCCAATTTAAACGTCTTACAGCAAATCATAAGACAAAGACGTTTCAGCCTTGGCACCCACTTGGACTGTGAAGTATTTTTGAGAGTGGATACTAAATGTTAGACGAAGGTTAAAAGAGGGAAGTGCCGGTCGGTATACAGCATACAGTAAATCAGATATTTTTCATTTTACTTCACACTATTATAATTCTGCCTTTGTGGTAAGGTAGATATTTCAGATAAGGAAGACCAAAGTCTCGGGTTAAGGTTGTGATACTCTCTGATCATGGCACCATAGAGCAGCAAAGTGCTGCAGGTCCATTAGCACAGGGGTGGCACAGTAGGGAGGCTATTGATGCCACCTGGAGTTCTCACATTTCCACAAGTTTCTGCAGATTCCCGGCTTCGTGGCAGGTTAGACTCATAGTGACTTTAATTCATCCCCCAGAATTCAGTTGTCCAATTTCATTTCACAGCTTCAGAGGACAACGCGGTACATGCAGCAGGCTTCTCTACCAATAGTTTTCAATTTATCTCTCGAGAATTAGACACCATTTTAAGGCATTGGGTCTTTAGTTCATGTCTGAAAGTCATTTAGCCACTGAAAACATTGAAACATTAAAGTTGCTCTTACCTAAATAACTCCCGAATCTCACGTACGGTGGCCTGGAACGGAATGTTGCGCACCAGTATCTTGGAACTGGTCTGTTTCTTGGCCGTCTGCTTTTTCTTTGTTGATAAATCTGTGGGTCTGTCATTCATAAAAACAAAGAAAGCATTACAAAATTCTCTCAGGTGACAGTAGAACATTCTCCCACTCATTGAGCAACGCAGAGCCTGATGGATTCTCTCTGGGCACACATGCAGTGCTTCTTAACTTGGCAACTGTTAAAATATGTTGCTGGGGTTGTTCTAAAGAGAGTTAAGATGGCACTTATGATTAAAGGCACTACACAAAAAACACTAATCAAGTTCACAGAGAAGGACAGCTATCTGTCTCTAGATCATCAGCAATTCCTGCCTTAAGGCCGTCTTGGAACGACACTTTGGAATTGTCAGCTGGTCTCTTCTCAGATTTTCAGTAATGCACTACATCCGAGAACATCAGAAACGTTGGTACGCAGTTTCTTCTTGGCGTTCTTAGTTATTTCCAGATTTTCTAACCAAGGGCAGGTAACCAGCACATACATATGTATTGTAACTCATGCAATGCAAATACCCAGAATGCAAGGGGTGAGTTAACAGAGACAGACAGACAGACTCTTCTGGTCACTCTGCAGAGTGGGCAGTGAATCAAAATGCACCCCACAGTAACTGCTGGCAGGGAACGAATATTAAAAACACATTAAACACATGGAGCTTAGGTGACACTACACAACAGGGGACATAGCCGATAAGGCACTGAGACAAGGCAGCAGAGTCCTATAAGCCATTAGGTGATAAAAAGTGCTTAACTGAGGGAGGCCATTTTGGCTCTGCTGCCCACCGGTTGTGACAGGTGGCACAGTCTTATTCCAGGGTATTTGTAATTTTAACTGAACAGAGGTTGGGGGGGTCATGATAGGGTTGTGACCTGCTGATTTTAAGAAAGTGCAGAAGTGAAGCCCCTTCAGTAAAGTGGGGCCTAAAATGGATGCTTTCCCCAGAAAGGCTACATGAAGGCAGGAGCCCAACCACCGTCTAATGGGAAGAACAGAAGGCCAGAAACTGAAGTCCACCAAACACCAAAAGAAAAATCGACAGGTCAGAGGAGAAGGCAGACTCGCTGCATCTGCTCACGTAGGCCCATGCATGAGAGTTTATTTGGTTTGTGTGCATTCAAAAGCCCATTTCTTGGTAGTTAAATGTCTGCACTCCTGAGTCCATCTCACATTTGGAAAGGCTTGGGTAAGCACACTTCTGTGGCGGTATTTAAAAAACTAAGAAAAAGAATGGATTCCTGACCATAAAACACACAATTTCCTAAAAATCCTGTTCTCTCATTGTCATTCTGGGGTACTGACTGTTTGAGAGAAAAAAGTGAATTTGAACGATTTTAGCGCAAGGCTTCATCAAACTGTGTAAAAAGTGAAAGGCTGGAATACTTTTAAAAGGCGCTGTCTCAACTGACACTCTAATGCATAAATCCTGCCCAAAACGTCAGCAAGTACTTACTTTGTAGCTCTCTCTGATAACTTCACCTCTAACTGATGATCGTCCACTTGGCAATGCTGTGGGAGACAAATACAAATGTAGATAAACACAGCAGCCATCTGCACAGGGCGCGTTCACATTCAGTAATCCATACAAATTATTTCTATTGTGCATTTCCCCTTGGGATTAATAAAGTATCTATCATCCCATTGGAATCTTTCCCACCTTGATCCTCCTCATACTTTTCCTTCAAACCTTCCTCTCTTCTCACCCATTCTCTCCTTACTCCAGGCTGATCACCTGCCCCCCAAGTTCCAGCATCTCCTCAAGTCTTGCTAAGTTGATCCTGCTCCATTCACGACAGACATGGCCTCTCCCTTTAACTCTGTCCAGCTCCTTCTGCCCCCTCAGCACTCCAGCAGTCTTCCTCTATGCTGAAGGTGCCAAGTCATGTCTTCTTGTTTCTGCTCTGCTTAGCCGGTGTGTAGCTGAAACCATTTGCTCCATTCTGATTTAGCTTGTTTGTGATATGAAGGATCTCCTCCGATGTGCTGCTTCTTTAGTGACATTCCAGCTGCTCCCACTTCCTCATCTGCTGGTAGAATCTGCTCACCCAGCATTTACATTTACTTTTGAACGGCTTGACACTCCTGCTTTTTTTTTTTTTTTCTCTCTAGCTACACTGGCCGACATTCCAAAGGCTCTTCCAGGGGGTCAGTTTCCCCTTTAGTGTAACAATTTCAACTGTAATCTTGAGTTGTGCGCCTTGTAGACCACCTTATGGTCACGCCATTTAACATGAGGTTACACTGAGCTCTGTACCGACATGAGTGGGTGACGTCCTCAAACCCGGTTTAGCACAAGGGTCTTTTGGCGAGTGGCTGCGGTCACTGCAAACACCTCCTCCTCACAACCAAGGAGCTGGTGAAGCTGGGCAGGAAAGATCACCAGCTATAGGTGGGCCGTCTAAGTGTTTAAAGGAAGACCTACTTTAAATAAAATATACAACCTCCTTACACACACACACAATTATGAAGTCATTATCATGTAGCCGCCCATAAACTGAAGACTGATCCTGATGGCTCACAGATGTTTTCGGACTTCTGATTGCTGGTATTTGGTTCCTAAAATCTCTTGTGACTTTGATGTGATCTTTTTAGATCTATCAGATATGGATGCTGAATCATTAGTTGTGTTTTCACTGCCCAGATATTTTACAATTCTTGTCCATACAAGTTCAAATTCAGCCTTTTCATAGGTTTTAAATTTTCAAAGGAGACGGACACCTTTGGTTTGCTAAGATGTCCAGAACAAAAGACATGAACACCTGAGCACTTTGGCCACAGCACACGTCAAGCAAGCACACCTCACCTGGAGCTGGCGGAGAGCCTTCTGCGCAGATTCGGGTTTCTTGTACTCCACAAAACCATAGCCCATCGGCAGCAGGTTGCCTAGTAGGGGAGAAGACACAAAGATGAAAACTGGAAACAACTTTCACAAGGTGGATGTCAGATGATTCACTTGATTCATTTTAGATTTGAATCACTTGAAAAAATGTACAATACACAAAATCGGAGCTAAAAATCTCAATTGAAACACTTAGAGATGCAGTCTTAGTGTAGCCCATGTCATTCTCAACAGTCTACCAACTTGAGAACATAAGAAAGAAGTTCAAAGCCCGACCTTGCTCCTTAAATGCTGCGTCACTTCTCTTCAGTGCTCTTCCTTGCCTAAATATTCAAACAAACTGCCGCAGCTCCAGTCCTGAATTATCAAACTAAACACAACAAACTCATGACCCCCAATCTCAAACTGCCACCATTGAACTATAAAGCTGTGAACTCCCCATTGTCATCGGGTCTCATCCCATAACAATGTGTTAGACAACAGAGACCCTCCTAGCATGCCCTGCTCCTTTAGATTACCTTGGCAAGGACTCCCTGATGTTAATGGCTGCAGCTCTGTGGACGCTTTCAACACGGCCAACTACTTCCTCTTCTCTTTTGCTATTCAACTCTGCTCACTGGACACAACTTTCCCAAGATGAAAGATGTCAGCTGATTTGGTTGTTTCATTTTAGAGTTTAACAGTAATTTGAATATCTCAAGTGTTGCTCAGTTTAACAAGACTAAAAGCGTCTTCATCAAAACAGCTACAACAGCAAAATGAGGGAAAATAGAACTTCCAACAGGTCAAGCCTGACTGCTTTCAGCCCTTTTTCCATTCCTCAGCTTATGAATTAGACTTGTCAAACTAGCAATGGGACATCAGAAATCAGAAAATGGGGCCACAAGTTAAAGGTGTGCATAATTGGTTTCAAGGCATTAAAAACTACGTATGTTTGTTTGCGAGGGTGGAAAACGGTGGCTATCATGTGAGGAGCCACAGATAAAAGCTTCTGTCTTAAAACGCTTCCTACATTGGTTCCATATGCTGAGCGAGTGAAGCACAATTGGGTTAGTATATTGGCGATAACTTGTATTTATTGGAGTACAAAGCAAGGAATATAAAGAAATGCTGCAGGATTTTATTTCTATTGCGGACCAACCCTTAGTGTGTTTGTCTATGTCCAGGTTTTTATAGTTTTTATGTTTGCTGCTCAGTAATAAAATTGAAAATTGGGTGTTGGCAGAACACTTAGCTGGGGACTTCTCCTTGATTCATTTATTTATTCCAATCAAAACCAGAGAAAAGAAACAAAAGTGCAAGTCCTCCACATTTCACTAAGAGGACACTATGAATAAATACACAGAGGGGTCTACAAGAGCACATAAAGGAACAAACCTGATCGGTCTTTCTTCTTGGAAATAGTGCAGCTTTTTATGACTCCACACTTTGAAAATGTCTGCAAAAAAAAGACGGCTTGTTATATCAAAAATGTAAATTGTATTAAACAAAATATGTTTATTCAGACTTTAATTTTCAACTTAAAGAAAATATGTATGGAATGTCCAGTGTAAATTTCACCTTAGTGATACTGCAGATAATCGCTCAGTGGAAGATTTTACAATACAACTGATTGTCCTGTAGAATAATACAGAACCAAGTACATTAATTTATATAATATTTATTACGTACTAGTGTTGGATCCGCACTAAAACTCAGACTTGGATATTGATACCAGCTTTCAGACCTTAGTATTGGTACCAAATAACTGCAAATAATGGCTAACTCCAAAACCCCACCTCTCACTACGGCCAACCCGGTGTGCCACGCTATTACATCACACTACACACCGCTTCGCTCTTGGCAGTCGTGAAGTCACAATCGTCCTTCTCTGTAAAGCTCCAATCACATTGAAGCATGTAGTTTTGTTTTGTGAAGTCTATGAAACGGATGTTTTTCCACAACTCCAAAAGAGTGCTGAGAGAAGTGGCGGGGTGAGGGACCGAAAGGAGAACCCACGTTTACTTGGAGTATCCAAAACCCTAAAATGCTGGTACTGGACATTTTATAATGTGGGTGATTTGGTACTCTTCCGTACCAGTATACACAAACAAACGTAGAGTAAAACTAACAGGACAAGGAATCAAGTGACCAACTAACGTAATATTCAGTCTGAAACTAAACCCACTGGGTCACATGACGTCAACAAGCTGCACCGACAGACAGATTGATACGGCGGCGTCTTCAGGTCTCTGTGCAGGTCTACTGAGGCGCGTCTGTGTGTTCACCCAGCATGTGCTCTGGTAGGCAAACAAGCCGACCGTTACCTTCACCTAATAATTTCTTTTCTGTGCAGCTATCATTGGGCATACTGTAGGTCAGATGGTTTTGGAAGGATTAGGGCCTAACTACTGGAACAAAAATGACAGGCCTGCAACCTGTAATGACGCAAACTCGATGCAGTCCGGAAGTTATCGTTATACTTCAGTTTGTGTTCAGGGCTGATATCTCTGGACAGGCTTATTCTAAAATTGGTTTGCTTCGCTGGGATATACAGTAGTCATTCAGGAGCTCTACACAATGCAAAAACAATATTCTGAAAATTCAGTTTTCATTTTCTACAGACATAGACAGGCACCAAGCTAAAATCAACTTTGCTCAAGGTTTTCAACATCATAGAGAAGCAGATTTTGAATTTTGCCCTCCATCACTAAACTTGCACTTACATGGAAGTTAAGGATCCACACTCCTCCTGTCACTCCATGTCATAAATATTGCTCTGCTTTATTTTAATGATGGGTGGCATGATGGCACAGCGGTAGCTCTACTGCCTAATAGTAAGGACACCAGGGTTCACATCCTGGGTCCTCCCTACATGGAGTTTGCATGTTCTCCTCATGTCTGCATGGCTTTCCACCAACAGTCCAAAGACATGCATGTTAGCTAGACTGGCAATGTTAAACTGGCCCTGTGTGTGTATGTGGGTGTGTTGGCCCTGCGATGGACTGGCAGCCTCTCCAGGGTTTTGTTACTGCATTGCACCCTGTTAGCTGGGATAGGCAGACCCCCACGACCCATTTCAGGACTAAGCAGGTTAGAAAATGACTATCAAACTCACAGATGCATGTGGGGAAGATCCTACCAGACATGTCTGATTCGTGGCTCTATAGAGCTCTGCATAAGGATTTTTAATTGACAGGTTTTATTGTTTTTCCTTAAGGTGATTTTTGTGCCAAATTAATCTTTTTTCACATTGCAAGATAACACGCATTCACCCCTTCACTGCACTACTGCACGCTCTGTCATGTCTACCTTCTTCAGAATATCTTCAGTTGTTGAGAAATTGAGATTCTTAATGAAGAGGGTGCACCCTGGTAGACTCTCATCTTCCTCTTCCTCCTCTCCTTCCTGTTCCTCCACATTTTCACCATGATCGACTTCCTCCGTTTTCTTCTTCAACTCCTCTGCACCTTCTGAAGATGAAGGCATTGGTTACATTTCCCATAAAAAATCATTTAAAATACTGAGCCTTTTTTGGGTAGGATGCTTACCTTGAGCGATGCCATGTTTCTCTTTATCGTGTGGCCTTTGATAAGGTTCGGAGAACACATTCACGGGAGCCCACTCAAGATACAGTGGCACATGCTGGAACTAAAACAGGGAGACAATCATCAAGTGACTATGGGGAAAAACCCCACATAAAAAGTACAAAAAAACCAAAAATAAATATACGTCAGTCTTATATAGCTCAGGACAGCTAAAGAAAATGCACTTGTGAACACTGGACCTGAGGAGATGTTCTGCCACAAAGACTGAAGCAGATCAGGAGAAGAAACAAAAGTCACGTCAAGTTAGTTAACCACAAATCAAAACCAATCTATCATCAAGTCATAAGCACACAGCCTTAGCCAGGAAATGGATACACAAAAATGTGCTCCGTAAACTCGGACTAGCAGGAAGACTCTGTGCCTGCTTACTGCTGACATCAGGTCATGTCTGAGCCTAGCCATGTTGTAGTTACTGAAACATAATGGTAGTAGTCATAATAAAATATTGTATGATGTTGAGGGAGATCTGTCACGAGAACAGATTCTGCGCCACAATCAAGATGAAATGTTCTCACATAGGTTTCTAATATTGTTAGCGGCATTAGGCACCAGTGGGTCCCCCATTTGATCAGAAACTTTGCCATCTCCATTCTCCACTAAAACAGGACTGTTAAGTTACTCTGTGCCATCACTACAAACTACATGGAGTAAGTAAACTTGTAAAGGCAGTGATCAGCATGAGCTCAAGCGCGTGCAGAAGGAACTCAGAGTCCAGCTCAGGGCGGCGAAGGAGCAGTACAGGAGAAAGCTGGAGCAGAAATTGCAGAACAGCAGCATGAAGGAAGTGTGGGATGGGATGAAGATCATCACTGGCTGCAGCTCGAAGCGGGGTGCCACCATTGAGAGAGACATGGAGAGAGCAAACCAAATGAACAACTGCTTTAACAGATTTGACCACCCTAACCCACTCTAACCTCGGAGTACTGCACCCTCCACCCATCCTTCTGCTGATAACATCCACATCCCCACCCACAATTACAGCAGCACAGGTGAGCAGAGAGCTGAGGAGACTTCGTGCCAGCAAAGCAGCGGGTCCAGATGGAGTATCGCCACGACTGCTGAAGGCCTGTGCAAAGGAACTGGGGAGTCCTCTACAGCACAACTTCAACCTAAGCCTGGAACAGGGGAGAGTCCCGAGGCTTTGGAAAACATCTTGTATCACCTCAGTCCCAAAGGTATCACATCCTAGTGAGCTGAATGACTTCCGGCCTGTTGCCCTGACGTCACATGTGATAAAGACCATGGAGTGGCTGCTGCTTCACCACCTGAGGCCACAGGTCTGCCACGCCCTTGACCCTCTGCAGTTCACATACCAGAAGGTGGGAGCGGAAGATACCATCATCTATATGTTACACCGATCACTCTCCCACCTGGACAGAGGCAGTGGTGCTGTAAGAATTATGTTTCTGGACTTCTCTAGCACCTTCACCACCAGCCAACCTCTGCTCCTTAGGGACAAGTTGACAGAGATTGCAGTAGATTCATACCTGGTAGCATGGATTGTGGACTCTCTTACAGACAGACCTCAGTATGTGCATCTCGGGAACTGCAGGTCTGACATTGTGGTCAGCAACAGAGGAGCGCCACAGGGGACTGTTATCATGGGCTGCATCAGGAGTGGGCAGGAGGAGGAGTATAGGAACCTAATCAAGGACTTTGTTAAATGGTGCGACTCAAACCACTTACACCTGAACACCAGCAAAACCAAGGAGCTGGTGGTGGATTTTAGGAGGACCAGGCCCCTCATGGACCCCATGATCATCAGAGGTGACTGTGTGCAGAGGGTGAAGACCTATAAATACCTGGGAGTGCAGCTGGATGATAAATTGCACTGGACTGCCAATACAGATGTTCTGTGTAAGAGAGGACAGAGCTGACTATACTTCCTTAGAAGGCTGGTGTCCTTCAACATCTGCAATAAGATGCTGCAGATGTTCTACCAGACGGTTGTGGCGAGCGCCCTCTTCTACGTGGTGGTGTGCTGGGGAGGCAGCATAAAGGATGCCTCACACTTGGACAAACTTGTTAGGAAGGCAGGCTCTATTTTAGGAATGAAGCTGGACAGTTTGACATCCATGGCAGATCGGACGCTGAGCAGACTCGTGTCAGTCATGGAGAATCCACTGCATCCACTGAACAGGATCATCTCCAGACAGAGGAGTAGCTTCACAGACAGACTTTTGTCACTGTCCTGCTCCACTGACAGACTGAGGAGATCGTTCCTCCCCCACACTATGCGACTCTTCAATTCCACCTGGGGGAGTAAATGCTAACATTACTCAAAGTTATTGGCTGCTTTTACATGCATTTTTATTTCTATTTAATTTAATATTGTGTTTTTTTTTTTTGTAACAAAGAGAAAAGGAGCTGCAGGTGTGGAGTTGTACTGATTTTTGGACCCCTGTAGATGGCTGCAGGTTTTTATTTCAGCCAAATCTTCAATTAGTCAGGCACTTTACCTTTAATTAGCTAACTTCTTTCCCTCTTTATTTTGCATTCAGAAAACAGGAATTGCATGAAACTTACCATAGTTGTATTTTTTGCCATACCTTTCAATGTTTAGTTCTGTTTTGTCATTTTTCATTTTAAATAGTTCTTTCTTAATTACAGTGACAGTTAAAGGTGAGCAGAGCAGACACGAGTGCACATAACAGCGAAAGCTAAACAGCTGATAGTTCAGTGTCACCCGTACTGTGTGCTTAATCCTTATATATAATTTGATACTATCCATATGTATGGTGTTCACGTCAATACCTCGACTCAATACAATACCATGCAATGGGACTGCCTCTGTAGTTAGAACATAACGTGGCAAATGTGGATGCAGTATTGCATGATTGGCTAAGAATGTTCGAATGCTGCAATGACGCCACTGGCCGGCTGAGTATAGTAAGTCGGTGTTGGTTCAAGCAGAGAACAGTAAGTTCGGTTGGTTTTTGGAACGTTGGTTTGGTGGGGCGTACTTTCCGGGACTAACATCGTCGACTGATTTAAACCCTTCGACAGCTCCGGAACCGTAAGTAATTTAGAACATATCGCCATTTGCTTGGTACGTAGAAATCTATCTTTGGGCAGTTCGGTTTTGGCATCCATCCTTCTGACACCTATTGGCAAACTGAGTAATGACGGCTGGGTATTAACGGTCATTGATTAAATTTTAGCCGATCTCAGATCTAAAATGATTGACGATCGCAACGCAGCCAGAAGAGCAGCGGCCGCAGAAAGGATGCGTAGGAAACGAAGTCAGATGACCGACGAGGACACCGAACCTTTCAATATTCCGATGTATATGGATTGGGATTCTATAGAAACGGTCGTTGAACCAAATGTCAACATTGTGGTTGACGTTAATGAACCATGCACCCGTAGGGGACTGGCAGGACATGACCCTCCACGCCAACATAATTATTACTCCCACTCTGATTAGAGTCGTAAAATACGGTTTGTTTTGAAAATTTGTTTGCCGGAAAAAATCAAATGAGGTGAGCCGATGAGCTGAGTTGACGTCTCACAGCCCCGTTTAAACAGGAAGCTCTTCATTATAATCGGCCGAAAAGGTGTATTTTAAGCACAAATCAGTGCCATAACAAAATCATTTCAAGGACTTAAAAAAACAAATAATTCTTTGCAGAGAAAGTATGGATTTCACAAACGTAGAATTTGTAGCCGATTTGATCTGGCTCCCAGTTGCTAGTGGTAAATAACGGCATACACTTCCAGGATATCAATACCAAACAAAAAAAAAAAAACACTTTCTCGTATACTCAGATATGGGGGATGGATATTTGAGGAGTAAACGGCAAGACAAGGATTATATGTTTACCAGTAATGGCACATGCACTGCTGGGACGATAACGTGCAGTGAATCCACTTGACTTGATCATTCCTAGTTTTCTTCTTTTTCTCTGTACGTTTATCACATTTATCATTCGTTTACTAAGAGGTTGATGCGCTTGTTGCTTCCTGAGCAGCTCTTTTCTCCACCCTAGCCGCCCGCTTCTCTTCTCACATCAGCATTTTTTCGTGTTAAAACAGATTAAGTCAGAGTTTGTTACAATTACTTAGTACGTTTTCCTAAATTTTTCACTTAAGCTGGCACTTAAGTCTTCAATCTGCCTCAAGAATTATTTAAGATATGAAGAGGTAGGGGAAGTGACGGTAAAGGTGGTTGGAATGAGAACCGCACAAGTATGCATGTGCCGCACGGCCGCCCTGTTGTGCGGGGCCAAGAGTTGATTCTACAATAAAATAAATAGGAATAACCTTGGAGGTCAGTCATCATCCTGAAAGTAGATAGTAGACGTCACGTAGTATATGTGTACCAAGTTTCAGGCCAACAGGTCAAACGGTTTGCAAGCTACAGGCGATTTAAAATCCTGGACAGACAGACAGGGTAGTGTATTTTATAAGATGATATTATGTACATTAAAAGAACAATCAACAACAAATCAAATATTGAACAATTAAAAGTTGAATAAAATCGGACACTGCAGCTGCATGAATAAAATGTAAATTACCACTTCTAGTTAACAAAAATAGCGCAAAAGTTGAAAGAAATCAACGTTTTGTAGTGAATACTTGTATGCAAAATTTGGTTGACCCGAGTGAAAGCGTACTCAAGTTATCGTGTTTTTTTACACACACACTGACAATTTCAGAAATGGTATTTTCGGACTTGGGGAGGTCTAAACTGTTGAGATTTATCAAAACGTGGAATTTTTGGAGGATTCCAATACTTACCCTATTCTTTGTATATATAAAAAGAATGGATTGTAACTCATGTAACTCACACACATTTGTGCTTCATTCAGTAATAACTGAGCATGACATGTTTGTAACTTGTGGACTGATAAAAGAAATACATAAACTGCAAATAAAAATTTGCTTAATTAAAAAATTAAACTGCTTAAGGGGTGAAAACCTACAGGACCAAATCTAAGAAGCACTGATTTACAGGACTCCTTTTTGTATGTAACGTTTGGCTAATGTAACAGGGCTTACTGCCGCTTTGCTGTTCCCTCACAGACGGTTTGCTTGTCATGGCGGTGTCATTTCAGGCTGCTGTCCTTTTCAAAGTCACTGAGCCATCAAGCCTTTGAATGTTTTCCACCAAGCCAAGCGGACATGGCTGCAAAGATAAAACTGGAGACTCAAGCAACTAAGCTGCTCTTGGTCCTGTTTGGTGATGATGAGCTGGCAGTGCGGCTGCTTGTTTCAGGACGTTAGATGATCATTTAAAGACGAGCTGAGTGCCATTACCTTCTCAAGAGTACGAGTGCACCATAATGTGCATCACTTTCCCGATGCAAAGTCATGGATTAATACCCACTTTAACCAGAATGTTGCCAAGGAGGAATTTCATCCAGTGGATACTTGCTGGCTTGACAAAACGCCTTCCCCTCACCATATTTTAGTAAGTCTAAAGGTGGTCCTGACTGAAATGCTGAGCTAGACAAATAAGCGCTACCTCGATGTACGTGAGATTTCATTCTGAGCTATGAAGTACAAAAAGTGAATAAGCATCCACTGCAAAAATAAGGGGGAAAAATTTAAAGGATCTTGACTCTTAAAGTAAATGAAAATCTGGTTATGTTGGAGGTAGATTACAATTTGGACATTTTCAGTAAATGCATGTCACGTCTCTGCTGTTAAGAACATAAATTTGACAAACGAGGAGACAATTCAGTCCATCAGTCCCACTGTTACTGGCCACATGTGTCCATCTTCTTCAATCAGAGGATATGGCAACCTTTACCACTAACCGAGTTTACCCAGTTATTAAATCCAGGAAGACTTCAAGATTAGCAGAAACTGCTGACCTACGGCTCCACCAACACCAGTGATTGCACACCATTTACACCATTTAAAAGTACATCTGTGTACACTAAAATGACAAAAACTGCATGTGCCACAGCCATTTGCCTGCACTGGGCATGTGTGCGTAAGGAGGAAGAGGAAGTGTTCTCCATGCTACACATTCATTTGTAGTTTGCGTTTACACAAAGAGAACAGCAGTGGCAAGTTTTTTTAAAAAATAATGGATTGAGTGGATAATGAAGTGGAATTGTTTAGTAGGAGGAACAAACAAGTATACAACGAGCAAAGCAGCTAAGAAAACAGAGCAGAGGCCAATCAAGGAAGAGGCTTATAATAAGCACGAACCAATCAGAACACAATTAGAGTTTGTGATTTCAAACCTCTCCATTTTCCCCCTCACACACTGCAGCACTGAGCCATCATTTTCAGAAACACACAGCTCTGGAGTGCACTTATCAAATGTCTCCGTTCTCAGTGGTGAGAAATCATTTGGGGTAGCATGGACAATGGAGACTAATGTAGTAGTATGGACGTAACTTAGAATTCTTATTGCACTAAACTGATAGTGACTTGGACATGATAGCAGAACACTACTGTACTAAGTTAAGAAAATTACAGGGTGGCTTAAGCTGCTTGCGGGTAATTGACATGTGCCCAAAGCATTGGCTTTTGACAGCATACACGGGCAGGCACTGAAAGGAAGAACACAAACTTTCAGCTGAGCCCTTCACTATCGTGATTACAATGTCGGAATGAATCTGGGCCTGCCTGGTGTCCGCAAAGTCAGCCCTGATGATCTCACCTTAGTGTATGCCAGTTTAGTAAAGGCATGCTTTGCCTCAGTGGGTTCCAGGAACTCGATGAGAGCAGTCAGGCCAGCAGGAGGAAGTAGGACTCGCCCAAGTGTGCCAAACCGGCCAAACACCGCCTCCAGCTCAGACACCTGCACGCCCGCTGGAAGGTTCTTCACCAGCAAGACCGTCTTACTACGGGGGCCTGAAGCCTGCAAGAGAAAGGAATGGGATTGTCAGGAAATGTGTAACCAGTAAAGACATGTGGAACTTCAGGAGTGGAGAAGCCAAGAAAGAAAGTGTTCAGGAATATGCATCAAAAACAGTTAGGGGGCTTTTTCTAAATATTAAAAAGATACAATTGTATAAGAGCTTATCGATTGTTAAAAAATTTCAAAAAGCATATAACCTACAAATGCAATGACACGAGCAAATACAATCAAATCACTCAATGTTTGCGTCTTGCAGTTTCTTTTATAGCAAAGACCCCCAACAAGCACCACGTACCACACCAAAAAGGGCTTGTGGACAAACCACACACGTGTGTCGCAGATAAAATGACAGTATGGAGGAGCCACCTGTGCACTTCCCGCTAGACAGATAAAATGGTGCAGCCATACAATTGTCCTAAACAGAGCAGCCCCCACACACTCTGAAAGAGAAGTGTCTGGGGCCAGAAATAAAGGACAAAGAGTAGATGACAAAGTAGAATGTTGCAAGGAATTCAAAAACGTTGGCGCGGTAAACATGCAGAGCAGGTTAGAGAGAAAGTATGAAAATTCGAAAGTCTCAAAAAATAGTAAAGATCACATTAGCGCAAACAAATTTACTGTGTGAAATAACGGAACAGCGAAAAGAGATGGAATATATTGTTCGGATTTAAACTTTAAGTCGGAGACTTGTAGATAGTCTAATTCGTGTTGCCAACGAGAATTAAAAGATTCCAAAAGCGTTGGCGCGGTATGAAGTCCCGTTAGACGGAGACTTTTAACATGAGATTCCTTCAAGTCACGCCATACTTACAACTATTTTCAAACAAGACCACCGTCATCTAACCTCTCAGTCGTGTGAATGCTTTTTTTGGTCAGACACTTCCTGTGCTCTCAGCTCTTATAAATTTTATACGTTTGAGATGACACGTCAACGACAAACATTAGAAAAAGGCGTTTTATTTATTAGAAGGAAATTATATTCACTCACAGGTGGTTATACGTTGCGTTGTCATGATATAAGTGCAAACACGGAATCAAAATTCAATGTGATCTTGAAGAAAAGTTAATTCCAAATATTGTTTTTACTAAAGTTTTAAAGTAAAAGTGAAAATAATGCATATGTAACAATTCCCATGAAAACAACAATCTCTTTACATTGTGAGTGAGCAGGGGGCAGAGCCCCCTAGTATAATTATTTAAAAAAGGCATTTCTACTAAGTATTACATAAACTTCAGTAAGCATATTCAATACGTATTCCCTGTGTCATTCCCCATTATTACGCATAACCGACATCTGGTGAAAATTTCATGTCGATAGCCCCATTAGAAATATATTTACTGAGAAAAATGGACACGTTAAATCCTCATTTCCCCCGCCATATGGTCTTCCTCACATTCTTAGGTTGCTTTTATGTTTTACTGACCCATCACTGTAACTGCTGTAATGGTTACTGGTCATCTCTTCCTCTCACTATTTTATACCCCGCTCAATTTTTTTGTTCGTCAGGCTTAAAATATGCTTTCTTTATCATGTCTGTGTCCCTTAACTTCAGATTTAGCGTGAGTTATTCAGCTATTAAATATAAAGGAATTGTTAACATTGTTCAAATCACATGAATTCTGGTATTTAAAGTCCTCCTTTGCATTAGTTGAGTGACCCATTTCCCATTTGTTTGTGGCAGCTCCTCGTGGCCCACCATCATGTGATGTTCTGCCTATAGTAGAAACAAAACACCATCCTGAGGTTTCTTCTGAAGGCGCGTCACCACAGACCCATTTTAAACCGACTGAGCCCAATATTATAGAAATGAAGTACTAAAATGTGTCCGTTTATAGTTCATCTTTTCCTCATAAACATTTTAGAACATTATGAAAGCTAAAACCCAATTCACACATCGATTAAGTTGACACAGCACTGCATTGTATCAAATGGCAAATGTCCATCAATGCCAGCAGGTTACATCCCAAAATGTCCACATACCTGGCTGAAGGAATCCAAGCTTACTTTGTTGTCAAGCAGGAACTGTCGGGTTTCCTGAACAATTTGCGTTTCTCCCAGTGCCACACGCACAGCCATACTTCCCTTGGCTTCCTGTGATGGAGAAGTGAGAAGGAAGTGAAAATTCAATGACTTCAGGCAACTCTCCACTTCGGTGTGGACCTCCTGCAGGACAGCTGAAGTTAAGATCTCAAAACCCCTAACATCTTTGAGTTACGCATTCCACCTTTAGCTGTCATTTGCGTCATATTTAACATTTTTATTCTTTATTATGTTTGAGACCAAAGCAGACCCAAATAAATCTACAAAAGGAAAAAAAAAAAAAAAAAAAAAAAAAAAAAAAAGAAAGCAGGGTGAGGCATTATGCTTATTTCATCAATGGCATTTCAAGAAAAATATAAATAAATGTAAGCCGACAGTGCAAAAGGTTTAAAAAAATCAATTTCAGGCTACTCCAGGAAAACGTACATGGAAATAACGATGTGTGTGTCAAAGCAACAGGTATGGCAGCCTAGCATATCCAGTCACCTGTTGTCTACCTGGATACTTGAACATTAAATAGTGTTTTCTTTAACATAAATTGAACATAACAGCCAAGTGAGGAATCTAAAACTACACTGGCAGACCACCTCCAATTTAGCCCTGAGAACAGTGACATGTAATACAGTACATCCCCAGTGTCTATGGGTGGGTGGCTTGGCCTTTAACGTGGGTTCTTTTATCACTTTCAGGACATCACTGGGTTTACAAACAGCAGAGATGGATGGACTGGTTTGGCTTCTTCTGAATGCCACTGACCAGGGCTGACAAGAGAAGTTTCTTTGCACAATTCCAGTCTGCCCTATAATTCCACTGTCTCAAGGTACTGCCATTACTTTTAAGCCATTAACAGACTGTGCCAGTAGAGGCCCATTTGGTGCCCTAGGCAGGATTTTTTGGGGGTGTCCATAGCGGGTAGTAAATTTTAGACTTCAGTTACATAAAACGTGCCACTTTGTGTACATGCCACAGAATATACACAAAGGGGCCCTAGCTACGTAATTGAAGGGGCGCACACTACAGACACCAAGGGGGAAGTGTCATTGAAGTCTAGAAGTACTGTTTGTGTGCTGTCACCTGAGGGGTGCCCCTTATAAAAGCTAAGTGGCGTGTGCTCCATACACAACACTATTTAGTTTTCGTAAACAGCATCCCTATTGGCCTGAATGACTGAGCCTGTAATCGCCATTGCTAATTTTTTGTTGTGGCTGCCCATGTTGCCAGTGTGTGAAAACCCCACTAAACAGGTTCACTTTATGTTAAAACGCAGGTGAAATATTCTCTGACCTTTTTGGCCATTTTTTAAATATACATGTTGGGGATTTCTAATGTTATTTTTCTCTCTCTCTATTTAAAGGCTGGTTATTTTTCCCCTTTATTACACAACCCCACTATTGTTTACTTGTGAGCTCCACTGTGCCCTGTTGCTACATCATCATTCCCATAGTCCTCTGGGAGTGCATGGCCTCTGACATCTTAAACTTTAACTTGACTTAAACTGTGGCATACAGACTTGATACATCTGAGTTAAGATTTCAAGAACCTTACAAGTAATTTTGTTTTGACATATTTCTGGTTATTTACCCTCTCGTTGTCGTTTCTGGTAGAGCCACATGTATGAAGTTCAAACCCTTCATGTTTGCCTAAAGAGAGGTTTGCGAGTAAGCAGCTATGTATATGGGACACTCCTTCGCGCCCACTCTGGGCTGCTTATAAATGGGGTCGGGTGATGGCACCTCTGTGTGACATCAACTTTCAATCCAGACTCTTCATGTGCAGCTTCAAGCTGGTGGAACACTATCCAGACTATTTAGGGAGTGTCTGAAGGCTGCCTTCTGCTATGAACATCTAATCAACAATGGCTTTGATGCAAAGCTCTTAGCAGCTAACCTAAGAGTCGCTGGTCTTGTGTTTTCTTTGGTTTGGAGATCTTCACTTGTGATGGGTCAATTTTTTAAACTCAAAAGGTAACCTGATCCTAAACGTTCTCATGACTGATGTCTACTCGATTTTGTACATCGATCTGCTAAGCGAGTCCATGTTGGCAGTTCAACCTCCCAGCAGATGTGGCAATACTGACATGGACTCCCTCACACTGCTTGTAGCATCGCTGTTTGGGCGAGAGTCTTATGTCAGTCAATAGGATGGAGAGAAAGCAAGGCCCTCACCTCCAATCTCCACCCAGCTGTGTGGCAATGGGGTTGTTGGAGGGGAACATGCAGTGTAGTAAAATGGACAAGTTCTGCATATTATCTTAAAAATTAGGTCATTTTGAAAGGTGAAAGCCCAAGGCATGTTTCATTTTTAAACCAGGCATTTCTTGATGCTCCGGCTGGGTGACGGCTATGCTGTAGGCCTCAGATATGTTCTAAAGTTGGACTTGAAGAAAAAAAGAAAAAAAAAAAAAAGTGTCAGTAAATAAATCAAAACACCAAAAAAAAAAAAAGCATTAGATGGGAGGCCTTCCAGACGCGATGTCACCGTGGCCTTGTAGTATATGGATCTGGAGGGGAGTTAACAGCACTAAGCTACTATTACTGTGAAAACCCTCAAGCAGATGACACCAAAATAGGGCAACAGCATCCGGCAGTAGTGGAGACTTTCACAAATCTTCTCCAGTAAGGACTCCTGCAGCCCTCTGCACTGATTTGGCCACAAATCAGAGAAAGCGCACGTTAGTGGGCAACTAGGAACAGGGTGGAGAAGGACAAGACATGGTTAGCATGAGTTCTGGGGCTGGCAAACAGTGTTTACGCCTTTAATACAAGTAAAGGAAGGCCTGAAGCATCACTCCGTGTGGTAACCGTGTTTTCCATCCTTGTTCGTTGTAATAAGAGGGCAACATGCAGAAATAAAACAAAAAATTGAAACACCTGTTAAGACGTCACAGATATGATGGCTCAAGAATAAGTGACTCTTATGTGAGCAAACAGTAGATATGCTTAAGCTTTAAAATCATTTAAGTACGTAACAGACTAAACTAAATGTGGCCACACAGAACATTTGACTCGAGCGCCAGGACAACCGTTTGAGGAGCTCTGATCTGAATGTGGGTCAGGAGAGCCCTCTAGAAGATAGACGTTCATGATTGTAGTCAATTCTTTTCTTATCAAAAATGTACTGGTTTATTCCATTTTTCTTTTCATTTTATTCATTTACAAGATGCCCTCCCTCTTCAGTACAGGCCCATTCTATTGTTGAATAGTCAAAGTTGATAAAACCTGAGGAGTCGTATGTCACTTCATTCAATGATCAAGGTGGTATTAAAAGTATGCCCTCCTGCTTCAAGTCACTTCTCGTCATTTGTACACTTACAGATGATTTCTGTCACATGTCAACTGTGAACACTGATAATGTTTATGTAGGAGACTTCACCAACACCTTCCAATCTCACAAACAAGTTTCATTTTCACATTCCCGTCTACTGAATGAAGTAGAAACACACGACGAGGGCCATTTCACAAGTCAGTCAAATGCACTGAGTGATGCTACTCACGTGGTCAAGAACTTGGATCTTTGTGGTGTTGTACTTCTCAGCAATGACATCCACAACCGCACTGGTGCCCAGAAACAGGGTGTTCCAGTTATGGGAGCTGAAAATAAATTAAGAAATGGTCACCTTGGGTATTTTGTTTGTAGTTACGGTTTAGTGTGCATGGACATCAAATGAAAGGGGAAGAAGACGTGGCTGAGTGTTAAACATCTCTCCATTCCTAACAGTATAACCACAGTGACACACGGAAACACAGGATAACCAAAAACTAAAATAGAAATGACAATTACAGGGAAACCTTCTGCACAGTAGGCGCGTTCCCACTGCAGGAACTTTGTTTTCAGGAACCAAATGTTGTGCGGTACCCTGTGGGCTCTGGACATTTTCTTGTGCTGTGCTCCCAGCACACAAGAGGAACACCAACCTTTACGAAAAATTTGTGATGTGCAATGAAGAGTGACGTGGTGAGAAGTGATACAAATCCAGGAGTTCACAGAGGGAGATTAAATTTCTTCAAAGTGATCGCACCTTCACGTGGGAGATCACTGCTTTGATGCAGAGTGGTGCAGTGCCATGTGATCATACAAGGGATGCCACACACCCCCCCTTATTGTTATTTCACAGGAGCATCTCCAGAGTATGATGGTCTGTGACCAAGAATAGCATCCAGCATGTAAGACCATGTGTTGGTTTTTCTATCAGAACAACTTCCACTATTCTGTTTTAGCTTTTCACAACACTACTTTGCACCGTGGTTAATCCCCAGTTCAGCCAAACATGACAACATTTTTTAAATAAATATTATTTCAGATGGAGGACTCCAATTCCTTTTGAATTTCATCATCATCCCCAAACAATTAACAAGGCCTGAATCTGGTTTTCCGTCCATTTTGTTGCAATCAGCTCCATCAGTTTAAATCCTGTTACTGCCAGATGGGATCCTACTCTGTTGGGCCTTTGATCAAGACCCTTAAGCTGAACATTGCTCCAAGACTGATGTACAATGACCAGCCCTACACTCTGACCCCCAAAGCTCATGAAAAAAATGACTAAGAGCCAGTCTTCAAAAGTTAAAGCTTTGAGTTAAACTCATGTTAGTGTTTGCTTCATTTGAAAAGAGAATATCGTTTTCTTTCATTGTCAGACAATGGTATCGTCTTTTACTCCCTATAAGTTAATAATTGATAGGACTTTCTTGCTATAACTAAGATTCAGTGTGTTAATGGAGTCCGCTGTTTAGAGCAGGTCTCGGTGCTAGCAGGGACTCAAAGACCCCTTTACAGCAGAGAAATGGGATAAGTAAACATTTCTAAACAGTCAGAAAACCGTACAAGTAACTTAAAGAAACGAAGCATGATTTTTAAGCTTTAAACAGAACATTTCTTAAACAAGAACTTTTTTTCTTTGCTGTATCATCCATCTATCCATTATCCAACCCGATATCCTAACTACAGGGTCCCGGGGGTCTGCTGAAGCCAATCCCAGCCAACACACGGTGCAAGGCAGGAAACAAACCCCAGGCAGGGTGCCAGCCCACCACAGGGCACACACACTAGGGACAATTTAGAATCACCAATGCACCTAACCTGCATGTATTTGGACTGTGGGAGGAAACCCACACAGACACGAGGAGAACATGCAAACTCCACACAGGGAGGACCTGGGAAGCGAACCCGAGTCTCCTAACTGTGAAGCAGCAACGCTACCACTGTGCCACCCTCGCTATATCAATTTTTTCGTGTGAACTATTTTACTTTTAAATTTTACTACAGTTTTTGAAACAGACATTTGGTTTGTGGAATCATTTCATTGCGTTAAGCTTTTGCCAGAATCCCATTGAGCACACTGAAGCGGCAGAACTTTGCTGATTTTGGGTAAACGCAGCTACAAAAGGACATCTTCCCCTCAGGGATTAACAAAGTGTATCAAATAAATACACATCTTCACTGCTAACTGTCCAACGTCCAAACTACTAACAGATTTGTAGGTTGGCACCAGTGCTTGTAGTTAACCAATCGGCACAGTTCATCACCTAAACTCCGCCCACCACACTGAACAAAAAGAAACTACAAAAGGGCTCGTGTTCCTGAGGTGGGAATGCTGCAAAAGATCCTGCAGTGGGAGAGCACCTAGGCAGTAGCTAATGAAGGCCTGATATGAAGATGAGGGGAAATTCAGATATATATTAATTTTATTAAAAAAATGAAACAACTTTGGAGTCTTTTAAAAATAAAGCATAGAATTACACTGTGCGGTTAACTTGTTAAACTTCAGTGTCAGTTCCAGTCTCTGCTGGGTGAGTAATCATGCAGAATTAAATACCTTGTAGTGCTTTCCATATTATAAACTAACACAAATAGCCTTAGAAAGTTATCAGTGTACAGCACCAGAAGAACCTAAGCAGTGGCCGTAAATGCGAGTAACTTCTTGTCCTTCATAATGCAGCAATTCAGCCACACACAAGACGGACTGGCCATTTGGAAGGTACAAGAAATGTACAGGTTATGACTTGCCATCAATTATGTACATTGGCATCAGGCACAAAAATAACACATCTGTGCCACTGTAAAAAATTCCCACAATGTCATTGTGAGCACCGCAGCATCAAAACTCCGAGTAGTAGGTCTGAAATCGTTCATCAGCTTTAAGGTTTTTTGTGTTGACTGTCTGACTCTTATTTTAACACCGGAGACTCCTGTCCCAATTTACAGTTATAGTTGAGGGCCACAGGAATACAGTGGGGTTAAATAATGTTCTAGAAATTGACAAAAACAGTTGTACTAATACATCTTTAGTTTTTATCATTTCACAGGGTCTTGTGTGTTTTTCACTCTTGGGGGCCCTCAATGGTTAGTTTTGATCGCACCAGCGTTTCTCAACCTTGATGCTCCCACAACCCAGTTTTTTTTAATTCATTGACAACCAACAAGTGCAAACCATCCCAATGGTGAAACGAGCGCAGTTGGAGGTCCCCCTTGGTGAAAAGAGCGGGGAAACATGTCACACACAGTGTGGGCAAGTGCTTAGCTGACCCCAACATAGCACACTTGTCAAACGGCAATGGCAATCTGGGTCACTCGAGCCTCGCCTTGTGCCAGCAGTTACAAGTATGTGTGTATACCAGTGATTGACACCAGACCTCCAGAGTGTCAACACGTTGTGACTACCATACAGCCAAATGAAAGTTTCTAAATGCTTATTTTATTATTATTACTTTCCATAATCCTACCAGATAGCAGGTGACACTTCTTGACACACATCAGTAAGCCAGTTAGTGGTTGTTGCTCGGCCAAATGGTCTGATTCCAATTAGTCAGTGCACCTCAATAGTCATCACTGATCTGTTCTTTTGAAAACTGTACGAGTCCATACAGATGAAGGTTTAAACAACGTAAGGAGATCAGGTATCAAATTTGTACCGACAGCCTGACACCTTTAACTCATGGCATTTGTAATAATTTGATTTGGCCGTCTGCTTCTGCACACCTCCATTTTAATTTTTGGCCTTAAATCCAGTTTTAGTCTCACACAGTACCAGAGTCTGTCAGGACACATATACAAAAGTACCCACAGCAGGCCAGTTTAACCAACTGTGGCAGACCCCAGCCGGGATGCCTGGAAGGGCCAGGACAGAGACAATACCTCCCCAAGACCAGGAGAGGGCAGCCGCCCTGGTCTGCATTGGGGCCATGGGATCAGAGCTTGAAAGCTCAACCCGGTTGGGGCCCGTGGCCACCACCAGGGAGCACCAGGAGGATTGTAGATCCCTGGATTGCACCGGAAGAAATTCCAGGCACACCCAGAGTGCTTCCAGTTGCTCATGCGCCACTTCCACCACACCAAGAAGTGCCGCCAAAAGATCACTGCTTGGCACCTGGAGCACACTCAGTGCGTTATAAAAAAGGGGCCGCCACACTCCATTAGTCGAGCCGGAGTTGGGAGGAAGAGAGGACGGAGCTTGTGTGGAGGAGTGAGGGTGGCAGAAGGAAAAGAAAAGAAAAAAAAGGACTGAGTATTGTGCTGATTTATGCATGGTGTGGTGTAAATAAGGAAGAATAGAATAAACGTGTGTGTTTTGGACATCTGGTGTCTGTCTGAGGGGGCTGAACTTCCAAACATTGCTGACACTGGGAAGGTGAAGTCCACGCAGTCGTTGATAGAAGGTGACTGGGCCAGAACTCAAAACGCACTCTCCTGCAGTTGTGCGGCTCAGACCTCAAAGTGAACTTTCTTACTTCAATGGTACGGTGAAGACACACACTCCAGTGCTCAGCTAATATGAACAAAAATATTAGGAAGGCTAAAGCCTTTCAAAGCCATGCTGGGAACTCGGCTATGGGCAGAGTTAAGAGTCTGGGACTGCTCACCTGCCACTGGTTGCTTTCTCCTTCAGAGCTTTTTGCTTCTTGTAGGAGGACACTGCAAGGTTGTCAAGGGTGTCTTCTGCTTTCTCTTTCTTGATTGTTGAAGGAATAAGGTGAATCATTCGGCCCTAAACAGAATTAAACACAGCCAGTTATAAAGTATGAAATATGTACTTGGACTCAGAACGCTGCTTACGGCTCTGAAACATACAAAAGCACAAAACATGTGTACTGGCAAATTGAGCACACCAGATAAGCCAACGCTCCCGTCGACATGGCCTACCTGAAATACATGTCCGTCAAGCTCTGCAAAGGCCTGCACGGCATTCTCGGGGATCATGAAGGTGACAAAGGCAAAGCCCTTAGGCTTCTTGGTCAAGTGGTCTATAGGGAAATGGATTTCGGAGATATGGCCTGCATGAAAAGAAATCATTTGTCTTTACTCCAGCAGAAGTTTTAAAACATTTTAACACATAAAAGTAAGACTTGGCCCCACTAGAATGACATGCATTATGCTGAGCACCATTACTTTACAAGCCTTTAGATAAAACAAAGGACAGGCTGAATCAAACTTGAGGGAGCTGCGGTAACGTAACATTAACTTTAAAGCAGAAAAAGTCAGCCTGTACAGTGTAAGGACGCAAGTATTGAGAATAAGTGTGTGGACTGTCTGGGACCAAATCCTACTGACTTTATACGTTTGTGTTGCATTTCAACATTCATACTTTCTTCACCCATTTGTGTAGCAAATCGTCTGCTAAACCAGGTAACTCAAAGGAATGCCTCCTAAGTACTTCCACTAAAACCTGTGAGGCTTTTGCTGTATTTTTCAACCAAAAAATTAATGATATTAGAAATAACATAGTATATCTCCCCAACACTAAGGATCATCCTAAACCCCAGCATTCCGTTATAAACAAATTAAACTCTTTCACCAGGATAGATTTATCTGATTTACAAAAAATCAGATCTCAATTAAAACCCTCCACCTGCGTCCTTGACCCAATACCAACAAATTATTTCAAAGTAGTATCGGGCATGCTAATTAATAATGTTCTTGACATAGTAAATTCGTCATTAGATACAGGGGTCTTCCCAGACTGTCTTAAGACTGCGGTAGTTAAACCCTTACTTAAGAAATGTAATCTTGATCCCTTGGCTCTTGAAAATTTTAGACCCATCTCTAACCTGCCTTTAAGTAAAATTCTGGAGAAGGCAGTCATTATGCAGCTAAATGACCACCTAAATAAACCTGCTATTCTTGATAAATTTCAGTTGGGTTTTAGAACAAATCACAGCACAGAAACTGCACTCGTTAAAGTAGTAAATGACTTGCAGGTTAATGCAGACAAAAAGCCATTTATCTGTTCTCATCCTTAGATCTGAGTGCTGCATTTGACACCACTGATCATAATATTCTTAGAAATCGCCTTAGTCAATGGGTGGGCCTCTCTGGCAGTGTCTTAAATTGGTTTGAATCCTACCTGGCAGGGAGAAAATTCTGTTAGTTGTGGTAATCACATCTCAAAGACACATGATATCCGATATGGTGACCCACAAAGCTCTATCCTGGGTCCGCTACTCTTCTCAATCTACACGCTTCCATTAGGTCAGATTATCTCAGGGCACAACGTGAGCTACCACAGCTATGCTGATGACTCCGACTCTCTCGATTCACTAACAAAATGTCTGACTTGTATCTCAGAATGGATGAATAGTAACTTATTCAAGTTAAATAAAGAGAAAACTGAAATCTTAGTGATTGGCAATAATGGATACAATGAGGCTATTAGAAATAAACTGGATACATTAGAATTAAAAGTCAAGACGGAGGTAAAAAGCTTAGGGGTAATTGTTGACTGTAATCTGAATTTTAAATCGCATATTAATCAGATCACTAGGACAGCATTTTTTCACTTAAACATAGCAAAAGTTAGACCTCTTATCACTGAAAGATGCTGAGAAATTAATTCACGGTTTTGTTTTCAGTCGACTAGATTATTGTAACGCACTCCTCTCAGGACTACCCAAAAAAGACATAAATTGTTTGCAACGAGTGCAGAATGCAGCTGCTAGAATACTAACTAGGAAAAGAAAATCTGAGCACATCTCTCCAGTTTTTGTCATTCAGGATTGACTTAAAAATTCTGGCTGTTTATAAAGCCTTAAATAATCTCGCCCCATCTTATATATCGGAATGTCTGACATCTTCTATTCCAAATCGTAATCTTAGATCATCAAATGAGTGTCTCCTTAGAATTCCAAGAACAAAACTTAAGTGGTGAGGCGGCCTTCTGCTGCTATGCACCTAAAATCTGGAATAGCCTGCCAATAGGAATTCACCAGGCTGATACAGTAGAGCACTTTATAACACTGCTGAAAACACATTACTTTAACATGGCGTTTTCATAACATCACTTTAATCCTGATACTCTGTATGTTCATTTCATCATAATAACTATTCATGGTGGCTCTAAAATCCGTACTGACCCCTACTCTCTCTTCCGTTTCTTTTTCCGGTTTCTTTGTGGTGGCGGCCTGCGCCACCACCAACTTACTCAAAGCTTCATGATGCTCCAACAATGATGGATGGATTAAAAGGCAGAATTCTACGTGACCATCATCATCAAGCCCTTCCGTGAGAACCCTAAATCCAAAGAGGACCGTTTCATTTATGTTAGGTAGAATGCCCAGAGGGGACTGGGCAGTCTAATGGTCTGGAATTCCTACAGATTTTATTTTTTTCTCCAGCCGTCTGGAGTATTTTTTTGTTTTTTCTGTCCACCCTGGCCATTGGACCTTACTCTTATTCTATGTTAATTAATGTTGACTTATTTTATTTTCTGTGTCTTTTATTTTTCTATTCTTCATTATGTAAAGCACTTTGAGCTACATTTTGTATGAAAATGTTCTATATAAATAAATGTTGTTGTTGTAGCACTTGATCTTCATGGCACCGCTGCTAGAATGTAAAATACGTCCAACTGTATACCTTTGGTCCAGATGAGGGCCTTGGCAAGATTTCATTTTTTAGAATATACCAGGGTCATCTACAACAGATAGCTTTAAATACATAAAAATCACTGCTGTGTAGAATTCTGAATGTTAAAAATACATTTAAACTGTTTAATTAGGGAGTCTCAAAAAATGAACACTTCTTTGGTAAAGACAGTCCTGTGAGTGTTTGATCGTCTTTGGTAAGAATGGATACTCAGCTGGCCTAAGTGGCTCTCTGCCATGTTTGTGTGACAGATAATATATAGTTATATACAGCACCTTCCAAAAAATCTTACATAAAAACATGCATGATATAAACAAAAAACTCACAATCCAGTAAAATGTTATCTGAATCGCTACACTGCTTCAGTGACATTTCAGCCCAGTTTTTTTAAAGACAGTCGTCAACACGGGCTCTGCTCCCCAACTACAGGGGACCACCCCTGCAGGAGCCAGCAGTTAGGGCTCAAGGGTTTAGTATGACATTATATACTGTAGCCGACTTCTTAGACACCTGCAGTTTGAGAGTTTTGGAGTGCTGCCCATGCACACAAGAGGTGCATTTTGTCTCTGTTGTCACCATTTTGGTTACATTCCCATTAGCACCCATTTCAAATTAATGAGGTAAACCCAAAAAAAGGTAACAACTGTGAAACAGCAGGGCGCTGTCAGGATACAACAAGACTTCTGGGGTACACTTTGTATAATGATCACTACTGAGAGAATGTGACAAAAGTAAAATGGATGGCGACAGCCTTTGAAATATGAAAAAGTGAAGAAATATGCAGAATTTCATCATGTTAATAAATGTCTTCCCAAACGGCACTAAACTTCACACATTTATCAATAAATGGCCTCCATTAAATGTGGGTGAATTGCATCCCAGCCTCTGGTAAGAGACGGCCTGGCGGAACACAGTGAAACTGCTCGAGTACCACAAAGGACAACCTCCTCTGCTGCATGGCAGCCACAAATGAAACCAGCCTGGCAGGGGCGAGTTTGTTTATGGAGTGCTGATTGCAGGCACCAAGCAAGTAACTCAGTCATAAGCTCCATGTTGGAGCCGATCACAGCCAAGTCATTTGAGGAATTATTTCTGGGCTTGTGGCAACAGACACTTCTAACATTTTAAAGGGCAGAGTCAACAGTAAGTCCGACACCTCAGGTGGTGGCCGTAGTTCAGCAGTGATTTAATGGGAGAGATGTCGCTGGGCTCTGTTTACGTCAATCAGTTCCAGAAACCCTCGCTGTTCCCGTGTGTCTGGTGTACTCAGGGTGTATTTTAGTAACTTTGTGTTTGCATTGACTTGTGAATCTGTCACAGCACGCCGAGCCTGCACTCAGTCAAGGGTGCTACAGCTGAACTGAATTGGTTTGGTTCATAATCAAACTTCCCTTTTATCCCCAAACTATCTTTTAGAAAATAAATGGTTAAAACAAATTTTTCTTAAAGTTATCTAAAAAACTTCAAATCACACCGACAAAACCCACTGCATTCCCCTATCGATATAAACAGTACATTATTTTTCTATTAATGCAATCACAGCAGTAGTTCACCTTACGGAGATGTGCCAAACACGAAAAAGACATCTTAAAAAGTGCACAATGAGTGGCAAAGTTAACCGCTGCTCTTGGCTGTGTATTTCATAAAAAAAAAAAAAAAAAAAAAAAAAACCACACACATGTCGAGTATTGTCAAAAGAAAGGCCAAAATGCATTTCCATGATCTCCTTGGACTCATAAGGACTTAATGCTCGTTCTTTCCGCTCTGTTTCACACCCACCGTATTTGCTGAACAGGTTGGACACATCTTCTTCTGAACACGTATACGGAAGGTTCCGGACAAAAATCCTTCCAGATTCTGCCAACTCCTCCTCTTCCTCGTCTTCCTTCAAATTTCGACTAAATTCAGTTTGTTTACTTTGATGTTTACCTGCACCACTATGTTTAGGAGCAGATGCAGGAAAAATTTCTATATAGCGCCCACCTAGAAACAGAGAATGTTTAAGAAATGCATGGCACCACTGTTAGAATAGCTGTCGCGTATGATTGTTTATAATTGGCTGTAAGACTCACCCATATAGTCTTTGTTTCTTTGCATTGCCTTCTTGATCTCGTCTTCAGATGTAAAATCAACAAAGATACTACCTGGAGGTAAAAGACAGAGGAATACATGAGTGACAAACAAGGCAACACAGGCCATCTCTTTAGGTTTTATGCAGTCTCTGTAAAGTATGTAGATAGAGGGTTTAGTCCCCACAGGACGGTTTAAGAAATGCAGCCTGCAGTTACCAAAAACATTCAAGCAACACCTGTAGATGGAGAGCCTGCTGTACTGGACCTCCGTTTAGAGCAAGGGTGTCCAACTCCAGACCAGGAGGGGCGCAGTGGCTGCTGGTTTTCATTCTAACCATCTTCTTAATTAGGGCCCAGTTTTGAATGCTAATTAACTTCTTTTGCCTTAGTTTTAATTAACCTGACTCAGACCCCTTAATTGTTTCCTTCCTTAATTAGCAACCAAACAATATTGAGACACAAGACGAGCCCCCACATGACCAGCTAACCTGAAAAGGTGGAGCTCAGTAAGGTTGATCTCCGAGGTCAAAATATTTGGACGGTGTTCTTAGAACAAACAGAAAACAAACAGTTTTAGAAATGTCTGCCATAGCAGAATGAAAGCAGCAACAAGCTGTGGAATTAAATAAAGGGTTTAATTAACAGCAAGAATCAGCTGCTCATTAAGAAACTGCTTGGAGTTTGAAGCCCCAATTTAGCTGGTCATCTGTCAGCTCATTTCTTTTTGGCTCCCATTTAATAAACGAATTAACTCAGAAGACTGAATCCTTAAAAAGGGAATGGAAAAGGAGTTAATTAGCAGTGAAAACTGGTCACCAATTAGGAAAACAACAACATTTCTTTCTAAAGCACATTTTCATACAAACAATGTAGCTCAAAGTGCTTTACATGATGAAGAAAAAAAGAAAACAAATAATTAAAATTAGGGAACACTAATTAACATAGAATAAAAGTAAGGTCCAAAACTCCAGAATTAATGAAACTAATTAAAATTAATGAAAACATGCAGCCACTGTGGCCCTCCAGGCCTGGAGTTGGACACCCCGTTTAGTGGAATCTATATAAATTCATTTCAAATATACTGTAAATCAATCAAGCAAGATTAATTTGGTCCATCACAATCACTTTACAGAATGGTGGTGACATGGTGAACTCTGCTACCTCAAACTCCCAGCCCTCCACACTTGTATAGCTTATGCTGTTCTCCCAGTGTCTTCATGGGTGTTTCTTCAGTTTTCCTTCCACATTTCCACAGATGTGCAGGTTAGGTTACCTGGTGACTCTAAATTGGCCCCAGTGGGGATGCGTGTCCTTACAATGGGTTGCCATGCAGCAGACTGTTCCCAGATAGATGAAACATGCTTGACTGTGTGTCTGTGTATGGTCTGTGTATTTCAGATATGTTAGGGTTATATAGATTCCCCAACAAACTTCTGTCATTTCAGTCATGATAAAGCTCTGTGTTGAGTGAAGATGTACTTCTTGATTTCTGTCATGACTGGAATATGGAATTCACTATTTAAAACAAATACTTTTGTCTTGAAATTGGAGATGTTTATTACCTGCATAATTCACCCAATAAGTTCCTTCTCCTTAGCCTGCCAGAGACTGACAATTTGATAAGTCAAAGGATGTACTTGTTGCTCTTCCTTGCATGTCATCAGTTTGTAGGGTCAGTATTGTAACACGTGGGGTGTACCGTGAAATTCGCATATTCCTGCTATGTCTTCATATTTAAATCCATTTTCTCGCAACCCTGAAAAGGTAGGAGTGGATGTGGTGTACTTTGTTTGGAGTATTTAGGTAAGTAAGAAAATATGAGGTCATCCTAATGTTTCCAGGACAAAGTCATAAAAAGGGGTTTGGACAAGGCACACTTAAATTAACAATCCCAAAATAGCAGTTCAGCCGATGCATCTCTGGAGGGTGGGCAGTGATGGCTCGGAGGCTAAGGATACCTGGCAGGTTGCAGGTTCAAGTCCTGTTACTGCCAGAAGGGACCCTTCTCCATTGGGCCCTTGAGCGAAGCCCTGGCGCTGAATGGCTGACCCTGCACTCTGACCCCCAAAGGTCACGTGAAAATACAGTTTCCCCTCGGGGATTTGTCAAGTCTATCAAATCAAAAATAAAAAAAATGTCAAACTGAATACCGAAATAACATGCAAAATTCATACAGGAAGCTGACCTTCCTGGGACAGAACCCCAGGGGCAAGCGGTGCAGCGCCACCCACTATAACACCAGGCTTTGTTAGATTGTAAAAAAAACACAAAATGCCACTTAACTCACCAGTTTTGTTCCCATGATTATTCCTGACAACGCGAATTGCTACAGGCTTCAGAGGAGTAAAGAATTCTCGGACCTGTTCCTGCAGAGGGGAAAAGTAGACATTTATATAAATGTAAAAAATGATTACTACTATGCCATTTTTCCCCAGTTGATTCTGGGGTTTGTCAGGGGTGTGTTCTCCTCCTACTCTGTTTAATGCTTGTATGGACTGGGTGTTGGGCAAGGTCATGGGGTCTGGCGGCCGTGGGGCATCTGTTGAAGAAAGATTCATGGATCTTGACTTTGCTGACGATGCTGTGAGCTTCATGGAGTCAATGGAGGCTCTGATTGAGAGGAGCACTTGAGAGACTGAGTGAGGAGTCCGAGTGTCTGGGCTTGTGGGTGAGAGTATGGGGGGGGGGGTTGTCATGAGGTCACTGGAAAGGGTTGTGTGGCGCTCCCATATATCTCAGCAAAAGGATGAAGGGGCAAGTCTTCAGAGTCCTGGAGCTTCCTGTTTGCAAGACATGGACGCTATCCAGTGACCTGAGATGAAGACTGGACTCGTGTGTCTCTCCAGAAAATCCTTGGGTACCATTGGTTTGACTGTGTTGCTCATGGAGTCCCGAATAAAGCACATGACCTGCACAGTGAGGGAGCGTCAGTTACAGCACTACGGCCGTGTGGGGCGTTTCCCCGAGGGTGATCCAGCTTGCAAGATCCTTATTGTTGGGGACTCAAGTGGCTACACCAGGCCAATGGGTCACCCATGTAACACCTGACTGCGGCAGATAGAGGGTGGGACTGGACTGCATGTCTGCCTGAGGGGATGCAAACAGGGATCCCGAGTTGTTTTGCTGTGTAGTGGGTGTGGCAATGCAGTGTACCAGTGCATGCTCCCCAACTTGACGTGACTTCAGTACTCTATTATAATCCTTCACCTACTTACTTCTTATTGAAATACCACATTTTCCATCATTTGCCAGATTTGTTTTTCCTGGGAAAGCCAGGAGAAGCTCAATCTGAGCCGCTATACATTTTTACAAGTGACCTGCTCTGTGTTAATCTTGAATGTTAGAGCTTCTCAAAACAAAACATTGCCAATAAATGTCCCTGTGCAACAAAAGTGGAGTCGGTAGAAAAGGAAGGAGGTTAGTGAGTACAGATATAAACCCTTGACTCAAGTTTTTAAGAAATCAGTGTGCACTGGAGAGATTCTGAAGGACTGGAAAATGGCAAATATCATCCCCATTCTATAAAAAGGGTGACCGGGCAGATCCAAGCAGCTCTACGGCAGCAAGGCTTATGTGCATTACAGAAAAATTAATAGAATGAATTTTTAATAAGATTGAGCAGCACATGGCAAGTACAAGAGTTTTACTAAAGTAAAAAAAATCAGAGTGGAGCACATGATATTTTTTATCTGGACTTTCAAAAAGCATTTGATAAGGTGCCACATGAGGTTGGGCATCAAGTTAAAAGTGGCAGTTCAGGGTGATGTGTTTAGATGAGTGCAGAATTGGCTCAGACACAGGAAGCAGAGGGTGATGGTGCGAGGAACCTCATCAGAACTGGCCGATGTTAAGAGGGGTGACCAGCAGGGGTCAGTGCTGGGGCTGCTGCTATTTTTAATTTACATAAATTTGGATAGGAATATAAGTGACAAGCTGGTTAAGTTTACAGGCGATACCAAGATAGGAGGATTTGCACATAATCTGGAATCCTTTAAATCATCACAGAGGGACCTGAACAGCAGACAGGCTTGGGCAGATTTGTGGATGATGAAATGTAATGTCAGTTAATGTAAAGAATTACACATAGGAAGTAAAAATGGGAGTTCTGATAATCCAAAGCCCACCTTCTGAGAAGGATTTAGTAGTCATAGTGGACTCTAAGCTATCAACTGCCAGACAGTGTTCAGCAGCCATTAAGAAGGCTAGCAGAATGTCAGGTTATATAGCGCCTTGATGTGTGCAGTACAAGTCATAGGAGGTTCTGCTCAGGCTTTATAACACGCTGGTGAGGCCTCCTCTGGAGTCCTATGTGCAGTTTGGGTCTCCAAGTTACAAAAAAGACATAGCAGCGCAAGAAAGGGTCCAGAGAAGAGCAACTAGGCTGATTACGGGGGGCTACAGGGGTTGAGTTATAAGGAAAGAATAAAAGAGCTGAGCCTTTACAGTTTAAGTAAAAGATGAAGAGGGAACACGAGAGAAGTGTTTACTACCAAGTATCGTGGTGGACAGTAGGACTTTAGGGATTTTAAGTGGATAGCACTGGCAAGATTTGTCAGGCTGAATGGCCTGTTCTCGTCCAGATTGTTCGAATGCTCTAAAAATGAACTACTGTTACACACATCTAGACTAACAGGCATCAGCTCTTCAGGCATCGAAAGGCATCAGCTCTTTAGCCAAAATTTGCTCTCACCTCTGTTACATTAAATGGTGCCCCTCTGAGCTTCACAGTGTGAAGTGTAGTAGGTGCTGTCTGCTAGCGAGAGAAAAAAAAAATATAATTAGAACTTACTGAATTCACAGACACATGCAAAAAGAACCCCGCCACTGCACTCCCTGCTGACGTCCTGCGTAATTTTAAAGAGACACATGCTGCTGCCTTTTATTTGTCAGACAATAGAACTGGGCACACATATAAAGTATGCCAACCGGCTGGTCTACAGCGTTGCACGTACCTGTTTGGCTTTGCTGCCCGTGGTCTTCTCCAGCTGCACTACAGATGGAGCTCTTTTCCCTCTCTCAGGTGTATCGTTGACACTGGACTCCTCTGGCACAAGTTTCTCTTTTTCATCATCCTGTTCACCATCACTCTCACTCTCATTGTCGCTGTCACTCTCTTCAACAATCTTCACAACTTTTGTGCGCAAATACTGCATATCCGATAGAGCCGTACTTTTAGCTGTGCTGCTATTGGAGTCGGCTAAAAATCAGAGAAATACATTTTACCAAATGAGCACAAATTCTCCGATTTATCAGACTCCACAGCCTGACTACACTGCATGGCAGACAACAGACAATCACCTCTGCTGAATACACCATAATTTATCTCCCCGTGGTTTGTGTTTACAGCCAGATTACCATTCCAAAAAGATCTACAACTTGTTCTCACTTACTGTTCACTTGTGTATCCTCGTCTTCATCACTTTTCTCCTCAGAGTCTGAGTCAAAGTTCAGGTAATCGGATGCAGCTGCCTCCTTTGTGGGCCCCATCTTCAGTGTGGTCAGGTTGTCGTTGGCCCATGCTGGGGCCTGCGTACGATTTTTGTGCACCGCTACAAATTCCTGAAATTCAGTGGAGGCGTCCAACTGCAGAGATACAAGTGGAGTCAGTAAAGCCCACCAAAGAGAAGAGGGGAGGCAGAAAAGCAGCGTCCATGTTCAAGATTATTCATTAAACCAAAACAAATGTTCTTTACAGAATAAAATGCAGAAGATGAACTGACATGGAGATAACAGATTGTTTCAAAGGTATTCAGACCCCTGAACCTTTTCCTTTTGATGCTAAAACTGCAAGTCTTAAGTGGCTGCATGATTTAAAATTAGGCCTTCAACTGAACAAAATGCTGTCTTCCGTAATTAAAACATTAATTTTGTGCGGGTTGTCCTCGTCAGGTCTTCAGTATCTGTCTGTCTGTCTTTGTAAAATGCACTGAAGCAGCCCCAAGTATCAGGGGCTTCAGTGAGCTGACACCCCACTGCTGTCTTGGTGTCGACAGTTTCATACGTCACGTTTAGAACGTAACTCTGCTAAGCCAGCCACACTTGCAGTCAGATACGAAACTCAAGTATGGGACGGGGCACCAAGACAGTAGTTTGAAGAGCTGGAAAATCTGCTTTACTTTGCCTTAACGGTACTATAGAATGATGTTACTGTGTAAAAACACACACACACTGGTCAGACTGCTTCATTAGAACAGAAACCAAAACGTAAATAGATAAGTAACGTCACTTGACACAAATTTAGTAGTAACTAGCCGCCCCCTACAAAAAAGTGAAACAGGACCATAAGGAGGGCCCTGTCCGGCTCCCCTCTCACACATTAGCGCTAATAAATCAGTACTGCAAGAGATGAGAGAAGTCACAAAATCAACTAATGTTCAAATTATAGAAAAAACCCGCTCTAAATCCATGAAGTAGTTCTCTCGTGAAAAACAGAGAGACAGATGTTGGATTTTATATAGCAAGATGTTACAATAGTTGAGAGCAATGTCAGTTTGGCAAGTCAGTCATGCTGAACTGCAACAAGCCAATGACTTTAACAAATGGAAAGCGTATCATTTCTTGGCACCATGGAAAGTGCATTTGTATAAAATCTGTATTTCTTCTCACATTCCGACATTCAGTGTCACTGCGACAGTTGCGTGGTCTGCTTATGTGGCACCTTTATTACAGCACAACACAGCATTCTCCCACCCACTCCCTCCATTTCAGGGCCATTGGGCAGCTCAGGCCTATGGGTGCCAAGTGTCCGCCTCACACAAGAGAAAGCAATCACATTAAAAGGGAGAAGAACCATAAACAGGCCAGTGAGTCAAAGCCTAAAGTCAGTCTGACAGTCCGTCTACTCAGAGTCAATGCCCAATATTGTAGTAAGGAATTCAGAAGCTAAAGTCAAGAACCAATAAATCTGAAGAGCAATGTTGAACTCACGCATGAAGGTTGTATTCTTAGAATATTCGTAAACTTGGACAGTCATGCATCTGATACACCGATTCTTATGATCATCATGCTGATGAATTCAACCGTCTTACTTTCAGGACATCATGACAATAGCAAAACCAAAATGGCAGTGCCTCCATTAAAAAAACAAAATGGCAACCAACACAACACAAAATAATTTTGCTAACTGAAAATGTCTGAAATGAAAATAAATGGAAAAAGGCCATTTAAGAAAACTGCCAAACAGAAGTAACAGCAAGGATATAGTAAGCGAGGAGCCGACTCCTCTATGTGGCACAGTGGTTAAAACAGCTGCCGCGCAGCTAGACAGTCCTGGGTTCAAACTGGGTTCTTTTCCTTAATCTACCTTAGGCACTACAACTCTGGACATATTCTGGCCTGCAATGATGGGACGCTTGCACAGATTTGTCTTGTTTTACACCTGCCATCTGTGACCCACCTGTGTTGAGACGCTATAGACTGGGCAGAAAGCAGTCACCTAATAACAAAAGTTGGATAGAAAAGAATTACAAGTCATTGAAGGGACCCAGATTTGTGTAACGTTGATCAAATATTTAATCACAGCTCCCCTCTAATACAAGAGGACATCAGAAAAGGGATTTAAATGTCTGCATAATAATTTAGACCTGGAATTTGTATCAGTCCAGAGTGGACATCAGACCAGTGTCCTCCACGGGGTTGTCGAGGCACCAAAGCCTTCATATAAAAATCAGACCCAAATAACAGGAGGGCATAAAATGACAGCTTTGTATTCTGATATCATTTGCTTATCTAATCCCACAGAAACATTAAAGACAGTCTGAACTCAGTGGTGACAACGCTTAGGGATCTTAAAAGCAAGAGTTCTCAATACATGAAGAGGGTGAATGTGGACTTGGTATCTTCATCACATTCATAACAAGAACGTATTTATGACTATGTACTTGTGGTGTATGCAGTTAAATCATCCACCCAAAGATGGAGGCAAGCCCAACAGGAAACACCCCCGGCAAAGGCCCAATTCCTCCTCTTTCATGGGCTTGAGTTGTCGTTTAGATACTTCATTTCTTACCTCCTTGGTCTTGTCCTCCGACAGTTCCTTCTTCGTCGGTTTTACGGGCTCCTTCACGGTGGCTGAGGCGACGGTGGGTTTCTGAGAATGCTTGCTCCAAGGTTTTGCTTTTGTGAGGTCCCCAAAGGATTTGCAGTGTTCCACCTGAAGAATTAAAATTTCCGTGAGAAACCATCACTGGTCACTTCACTTGCGACGCAAACATTACAACGGACCACTACAGTGCACTTAATAGTGCCTTATTTGGAATACTCTTTACAAAAATGTGTTTTTTATTTGTTACTTACCCCGTGTTTGTAGTTAGGGAGAGGAAAAGCATTTAGTCTCATGTGTTTGGAGTCTTTATAACTCTTATTTAATAATTTGTAAAATGTATACTTGCATTTTGTTTTTGATTTTGCCCAAGAGCTTCTCACGGCACTCAGTGAAAAGCACTATTGAAAATAAAAATGAAGAACAAAAGGTAACTACTGTTAAGGTCTGAGTGGGGAGCAGTGCTGAACAGCAAACCAAACATCTATGAATGTGTTTTCTGGGCCATTACCACAATATGGAGTCGGCCTCAGGTTTAAAAGTCAATTTTTGGTAGGGTATTCACTCAGTGAATGGAACCCAGCCACAGGGGATGCACAAACCAGTGTGTTTATTCACACCGGTCCCAAGCCCGGATAAATAGGAAGGGTTACGTCAGGAAGGGCATCTGGTGTAAAATTTTGCCAAATCAATATGCAGACAATACAAATTTCTATACCGGATTGGTAGAGCCCTGGGTTAACAACGACCACCACCAGTACTGTTAGCCATCAGGGTGCTGGTGGAAATTGGGCTACTGTTGGTCCTTTTTTTTAGGGGAGGGGGTTGAGAACGTGCCTGGAGGAAAGAGGAGAGGAACAACAACAACATTTATTTATATAGCACATTTTCATACAAACAGTAGCTCAAAGTGCTTTACATAATAAAGAATAGAAAAATAAGACATAAGAAAACAAAATAAGTCAACATTAATTAACATAGAATAAGAGTAAGGTCCAATGGCCAGGGGGGACAGAAAAAACAAAAAAAAACTCCAGATGGCTGGAGAGAAAAAAAAAAAATCTGTAGGGATTCCAGACCATCAGAGGAGGAAGGTAAAGAAGGTTATTCTGAAGGAACAGCACATCAAGAGTGTTTGGAGGTGAAGAGAGTGTCAGAGTAATGATTATGAAGCCAGAAATTGGAGGTGTGATGATGAATGTTGTTAGTGCATTTGCACCGCAAGTTGGGTGTGCAATGGATGAGAAAGAAGATTTTTGGAGTGAGTTGGATGAAGTGATGAACAGTGTACCCAAGGGACAAAGTGGCGATTGGAGCGGATTTCAATGGACATGTTGGTGAAGGGAACAGAGGAGACGAGGTGGTGATGGGTAGGTATGGTGTCAAGGAGAGGAATGAAGGTCAAAGGATTGTGGATTTTGCCAGAAGGACGGACATGGCTGTAGTGAATACGTATTTTAAGAAGAGGGAGGAACATAGGATGACTTACAAGAGTGGAGGAAGATGCACACAGGTAGATGACATCCTGTGCAGAAGAGTTGATCTGAAGGAGATTGAAGACTGCAAAGTGGTGGCAGGGGAAAGTGTAGTTAAGCAGCATAGGATGGTAGTCTGTAGGATGACTGAGATCAAGAAGAGGAAGAGAGTGAGAGGAGTGAAGGTCAGTAGGACCACCAGGACAGAATACATGTGTGTGAATGAGAGGGAAGTCAGTGGAATGGTGAAGATGAGGAAGTAGAGTTGACGAAGGTGGATGAGTTTAAATACTTGGGATCAACAGTACAGAGTAATGGGGTTTGTGGAAGAGAGGTGAAGAAGAGAGTGTGGAGTGGGTAGAGAAGAGTGTCAGGAGTGATTTGTGACAGAAGGGTATCAGCAAGAGTGACAGGGAAGGTCTACAGGATGGTAGTGAGACCAGCTATGTCATATGGGCTGGAGACAGTGGCACAGTGTTGGAGGTGGCAGAGTTAAAGATGCTAAGATTTGAATTGGGTGTGACGAGGATGGATAGGATTAGAAATGAGGACATTAGAGGGTCAGCTCAAATTGGGCAGTTTGGAGACAAAGTCAGAGAGGTGAGATTGCATTGGTTTGGACATGTGCAGAGAAGAGATGCTAGGTATACTGGGAGAAGGATGGTAAGGATAGAGCTGGTCAGGGAAGAGGAAAAGAGGAAGGTCTAAGAGAAGGTTTGTGGATATGGTGAGAGAGGACATGCAGGTGATGGGTGTTAAAGAACAAGATGCAGAGGACAGAAAGATATGGTAGAAGATTATCTGCTGTGACAACCTCTAACGGGAGCAGCCGAAAGAAGAATTCACTCAATGCATGTGTTTAATATCAATTGTTGAAGCACAGAACTGGAGAGGTAGCACCACACTGTAGCGATGGTCTGTTCTTAACACTAGAATTACCAAAGTCAAACTTGCAACTCCGGCCCACCTTAAATCCCTTCACACCTCTCCATCAGCGTCTTTTCTCTTGTAAATGTGTCGATAAGCAGCAAGCAGCCTGCTATCACATCCCTCCACCACCACACAGTTTTCTCAGCTCAAGTCTGTTTACCTGCGTGTCAGTTGCTTAGACTTGTATAGAGTACATACATCGTTATTTGGAACACATGCATTTCATGTGTGTTCCATGTCTACAACAATCAATGTAAGCACATTGTTAAAACAAACATTTCATGTTTTAGTAATAATTGACAAAATGTAGACATGAAGCATATAGTGTGTGAAGACTTTAGTCCAAATATCAAATAAGCACTTTCACAAAAGGTACAAGTATAACGAAATAAGCATGCTTTTATTCAAGAATATAGTGATATAGTATTTACTCTATACAAGTCTAAGCAACTGACACGCAGGTAAACATATTTGAGCTGAGAAAACTGTGTGGCGGTGGGGGGATGTGATAGCAGGCTGCCTGCTGCTTCGACACATTTACAAGACAAAAGACGCTGACATAGAGGTGTGAAGGGATTTAAGGTGGGCTAGAGTTACAAGCTTTTTCATAGGCTTTGGTAATTCTAGTATTAATGCTGAAGCCCGCTGGTGAGCCCATGGCTGTCATTACTCCCACTGTATGTGCTAACGTGAGACCTCATCTAACTGAGAGCCACACCTCAATATCACAGGACGTGTTACAACCGAATATGTAAAAAGGCCTTATGGTTATATTACCTGTCAATATACTGTATACAAAAAGAAAGCTCTGCTGATTGATTGGCCCACTACACACAAGATACACAATAATTCTCATTATTCACCAAGTATGCCTGCAAAGTCAGACAAATGTACTTCATGATGTTCATCACCCTCACTCAGATTGCCATGTGCACCAAGATTGCCGTTTACTTGCACTCTGCCTGCCGGTGGGGGTCTCCATTGCGGTGGTCTAACCCCACAGTTAATTCACAGTATCTTGCATATCATCTAAAGCACTACAGACATCTGGCTGTTCAGAGAAGTAAAACACACCCGCTTTTCCGCAAACGTTAATTAATTCACACACAGGAGGGCAAACTAACACTTTCAGATGCACTACATGAACACAGCTCATAGTCAGTCTGCCTTCTCTGAATGTCAGTCGTAATCAGGCTGCCCGGTGTGTTTATGATTGCAGCAGTTTTATGGGGCACTGGCACTGTAAACTACCTGTGATTAAACAACATGAATACATGAACAGATGAAACTGTCTAATTTATAAAACGACCAATGCAAATTCAGTCTATTACGGGTTCAGTTTTTAATGCTAATTCTTGTAGATTTTTCAGGTAATGAAAACAAAACTTTGAGGTCAGGCAGTTCTACTCTACTACTGTTATGCCCAACAGGCACAAGACTTCAGAGGACGAGTGGAAGACAAGGGACAAGTCAAAAAACAGGAGGGTCGGAACCAGGAGATGAGCTGTCAGTAAGCCAAGCCAAGAATCGCGAGTCAGGAGGACTCACCTGGTCCAGGCACACCGACTTGTTGGTGAAGGCAGCAAGACAACGGCTCTACCACCTCTGGGATTTGAGGCTGCCATCCCAGATGCTAAAGAATTTCTATGGAAACTCCACTGAAAGGATCCCGACAGAATGTATGGTAAGGTCAGGTAGATTATCCTAAAGGGAAACTGGCACACAGCAGAAAAGTACAACAACATGAGGCCTCGTTACACAGATACAAGAATATGAGCCAAGCAGCTCACTCTCAAGATTAGCACAAAGAAATACTGCATTCAGCTGCATCCTTACAAGTAACCAAATTCAAAATGCTTATAGCTCTGGATATAAAGAATCTGCTGTTCTTTCCCCTGAAAATCTGCAGCCTGAAAGCAACAGCAGAAATGTAGGAAAAAAAAAAAAAAGCAAAAAAAGAGGATGGCGTCTTAGAATCAAGTCGGGCCTTTTTCACCATGTTAATGATACAGCTCAATGACAGAGAGCCTGTTGCAAACCAATCACTTTGCTGCTAATCATTAAAATCTACAATATAGTAAAATACTCAGGTCTGTGTGTGTGTGGTCCCTTACAGCAATCTGATTAGACAGTTTGGCTTTGAAAAGAAGCAAGAGACATGCCAGCAGGAGAAATGGCATAAGAGGCACACAGAGGTGAGCAAGAAACCTCAAGAATTAGGACAGAGTCTAAGCAGGCTTTACTGACACACTCGACAGAAGTCAAGAGAGATTCAGACACATGAGGATATCATGGAAAGGTGCCGATGATGCTTATAGGGCAAGAGGTAACAAGTACTTAAGTTATCACCGATTAACTATTACCTGTCTTTGATGGGTAGCATGGCTAGTAATTTAAGTTGTTAATGCCAAGTTTGCCAAAGCAACATATAAGAAGCAAACGTGGCAAAAGATTTAATAAAAAGGACCAATAAAAAGTGTCATTAAGAAACTACTGAGTTTAAGAAAGAAAGGCCAAGTCTGATCATCCTGCTGTGTTAAGATCAAAGTTTAGCCAGTTCTCCGCAGGTATTTGTAGTGCTGCACTGTCCACCCTTTAATTAAAACTTGGCCCAGTACATTAGTATCACCGCCTGGTCTGGACACATGCCAGCAGCAGGACCACAAGGCTCTGCACAGAGTGCTGCGACCACCAGCTCAGTGTGCCCTCATTAACCTTACAGAACTTCTACAACAAGTGATGTCGGACCAGGACAAAGAAAATGGATCGGAGATACCAGCCATTCAGACGAAGTGTCGCGGCTGCATGTCACTACATATTAAACTGCGTGTATAATTGGATGTGACAAATCAACTTTGTCAGTTTTTATTAGATTGGTTCCTGCTTTAACACTTTTCCTAGTATTACCAGCATGCTGCTATTCCAGGAGTGAGGCCCTCTGACCCGTGTCTGTACTCCCGATATCTCGTGATCGGTTTTATTCGACATCCGAATAAAGCTCTGTCACTTCATAGTGGCACATCGGTAAAAAACAGCTCAGTCATCCATCTGCGGGTGGCCCCAGTCCCTCAGTGGCGAGTCCTTCCGTTTCATTTACCTACCGTTATTCTAGAGGTGTCTATAAAACTTTTATTGAAATGCTGCAGCGCCTCCTTGGCTTCCTGCTCCGATTTGAAGCCCACAAAGCCAAACTTGCGGAACTTTCCGTCTGCCGTGAACTTCAAGCAGCAGTCCGTCAGGGTGCCGAAGGCGGCGAACATGCTGCGAAAGCGATCCTCCTTCAGCTGCCCGAAAAATAAATTAAATAAAAACATTCAAGATTTAACAAAGAAAACAGGTTCATTTCGCAAAACAAGAGCAGACGATTCTGATGCAGTTTTTACATTTCCAGGGTCTGAAAACATTACATCTTGCCTGAAGTGGCCTGAATTCCCTCAAAAGCTTGCATATTGTAATCTGTATGATTAGCCAATAAAAGATATCATTTTGCTTGACTTCTTACTACATTCATAATGGCTAAGACGGTACAACACCCTAGTACTACAGGGTCTAAGGGCGAGCGAAACAGCAAAGAGATCGCCGCTCTCACTGCCCTTAACAGTTTCTATATTTTCTGAAAAGTACTTACGCCATTCGGCAGGTTCTTCACGATAAGACGCGACATGTTTCGCCAGTTCTCCCGGACTTCTTAACTGTATGGAAGAGACAAGGTTGACGATGTAAACAGAAACGCACGTTACACACACAGCGCGGCCATATTGCTTACGCAACGTCACTCCGGGCGGCGTACGTCACGCACACCGAGACTCCGCCCCTGTACGTCACGAGGCAAGCCCTGGTGCAGAGCGAGTCCGAGGGGACTGACGCGTTTCGGGTTTATTTTTTTCTTCAATAAAACAAACATTTGGGTCAATCTAATGAACAATTTAGACAAAAACAACTCTATAGCAGATTGTATAGCGCCTTTCTTGTGAGTTTGTCAATTCTGTGCTGTTAGAAAGAACTGGTAAATGGCGTTTTTAAAGTTTATTTATTGCCCACAATTGGAAATTTCCTTTGATCGAGTCAGCAAAATAAAAGAGCTCATTACAAGGCATGTAATAAAATACAAATTAATGACATTATTATATACATAAAAAACAATTCTAGAACGGTTGCTCATCCATCCATAACCAACCCGTTATATCCTAACTACAGGGTCATTTCAACAAAATTATATTTGGCCAATTTCAATGTCTTATTACTGTCATTGGTATAAAACCATTTCTACTTGTATTTGTTTTAAATTGTGGCAGCAAGTATGGCCTCCCAGAAGGTCAAATTTGGAAACAGCAGTGTGTCTGGTCCTTTACAGTCTTAACTGCTTTTCGTTTTGTTCGTTTTCTGTCCAATTCTTGAAGTCCATATTGTGATGGTCCACAAAGAGCAGACCCCAGTTTATTTTTATTATTCACAGACAGACCTCCAAACCAGACCAGGAATGACCAATATGACACATTATCGTAGTTCTGTTTGATGCTAGTCGAGTTGTTCTTTCCTTGACCTTCATAACTAGCTGTGCTGATGACTGCTATCCAATATGTACTTAAAATGAACATCTCTCCCAACTTGTTCTCCCTTGAGGACCACAGATTGTAACGGTTCAGCATTCTTCCTAAAGTTAATGAGCTGGTCTGTCTTCCTCGCATTTATTTGGAGGTCCTGCTGCTGGTACCACCTGCATGCCTCTCGAGCGCTTCCTCAAAATGTGCCCCATTGATAGAGGTGTCAGTCAGAGCTTAGTCATCTGCAGAGCCAATCATCTCAAGCTGTTAGCATGGAGAGAGGAGTTTAGGGATGAACAATGTGCCTTGTGGAGCTCTTGCTGATGTACAATGGACTCTTCTTCTGCTTCCTATTGTTTGTCCCACTTTACTGTAGGGTCTGCTGAAGTGATGTTACCAGTTCTCCAAGTTTTCCCCCTGACTCTTCTCCTCTGTCTCATGCCCCTTATCAATACACTCCCGAAGTGCAGAATCAGAGAATTTCTGCAAGTGATCTGACCTGCTGTTATCTTTATTAGTCAGAGGTGTCCAGAATGAAGAGTAAAGCAGACAGGCCTGTTCCTTGTGCCGCTCCAGTGTTGCTCACATAGTCCCCGTGTATCATAAACTGCATCCTGCCCGTCAGACAGTCCATCATCCAGGACACCACCGGCTCACCCACCTGCATATCTCTGAGCTGACCTCTTAACACAGATGGCTGGATGGTATTGAAGCCACTGGAGAAATCAAAAAACATCCTTCTCACATTGTGGCCAGAGCAGGTAGATAATTGAATCTTCCACTGCAGTCTTTGTCTGATTGACAAACTACAGGTGGTCTACCATAAGAGGACTCCTAGCGTCACAGGTCTGTAGTCATGAGGTGAAGAGCAGGTAAACCAGTGGCCTTGAAGATCCTGATGGAGTCCACCCTCACTCATCTGATTAGGGGTCAGCTAGATAGCCTCCTGTTAGTTGGTGCCATTAAGTGAGCTGCCCTTAGAACTGAAAGAAAGCATGCCAGTCTGGGGTCCTGGGTTCAAAGTCTAATTTGGTTCCTCCCTGTTAGAGGTGGGCCTGTTATGTTTTTGAAGCTTTTTCTTTTCCTCACACATGCTAAATGTTTGCCAGTTAGGGTGATACGCGACACTGGACTTGCCCCACGTGTGTGTGTGTGTGTGTGTGTAAGCATGCCCTGCGATCGATCCGCTGGCATCCCATTCAGAGTTATTGCTGCCTTCTGGTCTCAGGATTGTCTCTAAATGGCGTACCCACCTCCAGCACCAAGCTGTTCCCAAAAACAGCAGGCAACTATCAATGCATGCAGTCAGCTACAGGGAAGACGGCACAGGGGGCCAGGCAAGAACTAAACTATGTACTGCACTTGTAAAATTAAGAAATACATGAATAGCCAGCACCCTCCTGCCCTACCTGTCACCGCCCTCTGGGACCCTGGAGGACTTGGGGTCATCAGCAGTGATGGCCTGTCGTGTTACACGTGTAAGGTACTAAAAATAATGCAAGAATGGCTCTCATCCTACCCCTGCCTCGGGGGCAGGTTTGGTCACAAGCTCCCGTTAAAAATGGTACCCGAGCACAGTGGACACCCCACCGAACACTCAGACAGCAGTCCCTCAAAGAGACTGCCGAGGTGGCCTGCACACCCAGATGATGTCCCCCTGGGCTCACGTCACTGTCGTTTGCAGGCTTTTATCTCCATCGTGTGTTCACCCTGTGATGGATGGCAGCTCAGTCAGGTGTTGTTCCTGCATGGTTGCCTGAAGGTTACGAAGGTGGGCTCCAGACCCGCTAACACCTACCCTGCTCCCAATAAGCGTTCTTTAGGTGTGCGGCTGGATGATAAAGGTCTGCAGTTGCAGAATCATCGCTAAAGTGCAGCGAGTATGTGCATTGACGCTCAGAGACCGCCAGGTGGCAGTGTAAGACCACTTATTGTAAGAAGAGGCTCGTCACGGCGGCTCCTGAGCTGCCTTTCGGTTCTGTTCTATTATTTCGTTTTAAACTGGAAAAAGAATCCACGACGACTGTTTGAACGAACAGAGTTTACAATTAAAACGGAACAGGCCGATACTCTACTGACGTCTTTAGCTTTATTCCAATACATAAGACATTGAATAGCGAGTTCCATAATTAAACTCTGTTCTTTAGATTCACCTGTCACGTCCAGTCCGATTTCAGAAGTCCGCTGATCCGTCCATTTTCTGCATTCCTGGCGCTTTGTTGGGGGGGTCGTTGATGTCGGCCCAGTCCTGGCAAGGTGGAGCCAACCCTGGGCAGAATCTAAATGTCGCAAGGATGTATTACTTTATTTATACATTAGAACAATGATGATAACAAGAACGGGCCATTAAAACTACAGGCTTCATCATCCTGTTCTCTGGGATGGTCCAAAATAACAGAAGGTCCCTAAAGTCCTGCCGTCTACCCCACTACTTGCTCAATTCCTTAATTATCATTAACAGTAGTTAGTAGGGTTGTGTCTCTAGTACTTGTCATGAAGAAAAACTTTAAGACAGGGAAATGTGCCCTTAAACAGTCTCCAACCATCTGCCCCGACATTTCCAACTGTGTCTCCATGTTCTTGTGGCAGAATTTATTGGGATCCACTGGACGAAATCCTTTTGTCTAAATCCTTTGGTCTTGTCCTCTCTTGATCTGTGTGCTTAAGATGAAAATTTTCAACTTTCAGTTTCTCCTCTTCTGTGGATGTGTGTGTCCATCCAGTTACTATGTCTCACTTATTCCAAGAGACGGCACAACAAACATTTTTAGTAGTATAAGGCATTGCATGTGTCATTCCAAGAGATGGTGCATCACATTAATACGGCTTTCACGGACAAATCCTATACCATTTATTCATTACATTTGTCTTTCTAACAGAAGGTATATCACAAACATTAATGCTGCTTTTACCAATCCAATAGCAAATGGCATATTACAGAGACATATGCACTGCCTTTGTTATTGCAATAGATTGTGCATCACAAACATTTGTCATAATAAAATGCACTGCCTTTGTCATTCCAACAGATGATGCATCACAAATACTAATAATGATTTCATGAATCCCATACCAAAAGGCATATAACAGAGTCAAAAGCATTGCGTGGTGCACTGCATACGCCGAGGTCTAGGATTGTTACTAAGATTTCAACCTGTCTTAGACAGAGAGCACAGCTAGAATCGCTAAGACCCCCAGAATCAGCCTAATTGTTCTTCTGGGGACTTTTACTAGCGCTATTATGACTCTTTTTTTTTGTAATATGAAGACCACCTCTGCACACAGCATTTTAGGTAAGGCCTCACTCGTGCCCTATAAACCTTCAGCATAGCCTATCTCCACACATCAAGACGCTATACAACCGAATATCCTTGTAGCTGTCTTGATCAGTTCTGTCCACTGTCTGCAAGTTGGCCATGACGGATCCAATGTGACTCTCAGCTTCTTCTCATAAAGAGCCCTTTCAACTTTCAGACCTCCTGTTACTAGGGGGGTCCTGGGAGGGGGAGGTGACACCCAAGTAACTGTCTGTAACATTTTTGTACAGTTGATCAGGCTGAAATTACCAAGGTGGGCTAACCACCCTCTGCCCCTCCTTGATGCAACAATCGAGTGTCTGCAGGCTGAAATCACCGAGTGGGACCCCAATCTGCTCGATGAAGTGACTGAGTGTCCAAATGCCATTAATAGCAGGAATTACCTCCCTGCATTAAAACAGCCAGCTGCTTTGTTTAAGTGTGATAAACTCTCTATTAAGGAGCCCATCATGTCACCTGTAGGCCTGTGGGGGTCTTAATCCGGCCTCTGATTAAACCTGGACTGCTTGTGTCCACCCAGCTCAGTGTCCTAAGAGCTTTTGTTTTGAATCGTTCCTAATGCTCTTCACCTCCTCTGTCACTTTTCATTTACTGCTAAACTATTAAATTAATCTTTTTGGGTCACCTTACACCTTTTCCTCTCCATTACTCTCCAAATGCCTTTTTGTCATCCTAATATCCTTTTTAGCTCTTACTCTTACACCCTCATGCAATGGAGTTATTACTAGTTAGTAGACCATTGAAATCATTCACACCAAAACCTAGAAAACATTGACCCCACATAGAAGTGGGAAAAGATGAAGAGGAGGAAGAAGAAAAGGATTAGATTAACAATTACAAGGAAACAAGTGTGTAAAAAAAATAGAGACAGAGAGAGAGAGAAAGAGACAGAGAGATACTTTATTAATCCCAAGGGGAAATTCACATACTCCAGCAACAGTGTACTGATTAAAACATCCATCCATCCATCCATCCATTATCCAACCTGAAACTACAGGGTCACAGGGGTCTACACACAATATTAATTAAAGAGCAATAAAAATGCAGTGCAAGTTAAAAAAAATTACAGAGTGGAGAGAGCGAGGCAGGTCTAACAGACAATAACTTTGTATAATGTTAACGTTTACCCCCCCAGGTGGAATTGAAGAGTCGCATAGTGTGGGGTCTCCTCAGTCTGTCAGTAGAGCAGGACGGTGACAGCAGTCTGTCACTGAAGCTGCTCCTCTGTCTGGAGATGATCCTGTTCAGTGGATTCTCCATGATTGACAGGAGTCTGCTCAGCGCCCGTCGCTCTGCCACGGATGTCAAACTGTCCAGCTCCGTGCCTACAATAGAGCCTGCCTTCCTCACCAGTTTGTCCAGGCGTGAGGCGTCCCTCTTTATGCTGCCTCTCCAGCACACCACCGTGATTAAGGGGTCACTTTGAGGATCAGTCCATCACGTGCAGAAGCACATTTAAAGTAAATATCAGAAAACAATTTATAAAGCATTCAAAACAAGTACACAGACATTTATAAACATACTCCAAGTCAAAGGCATAAACGTCAAAAATTTTAAAATTGCTATCCAACTGTACTCCCTTTGCTGCTCCGTTGCACAGATTGGCCCGGTGGCGTAGCGGTTAGCACTCAGAATTCACTGTACTGCGCTCCTGCCAGTTTGGACCCGAGGTTGAGTCTTCATTGTAGTTATTAGACTCTCGTTCTATATTTTCATGTCTCATCAGCTCTGTTTGTAAAATGTGGCTTTAGTAAAAAGTGTGTCCATAAATTAATGTCTATCTCTCTATTATAAAAAAAAAAAAAAATCCTGGAGAGAAACACAAGGGCGTCGAGACGTGATCCATATGTTAAGATCATGGAAGACATTTAAAAGAAATTGCGAGATGGCCATAGAGAGTCTTGCGGGGACCTTAAACATGAGACTTTGTGCCAAGAGATTGACCCAGGACCATCTTGCGAGGACGTAGACCATGAGATTCTTGTAAGGCACGTCCTACTTACAACTAAATAAGACCATGAGCAGCAAAACATCAGTCGTGTAAAGGCTTTGAGCACACGCAGATCCAGGGTCTCTGTGCATATAAAGCATATAAGGACAATACGTTAGATGAAACGTCGACAACTAAGCGAAGAAGAAAGCAGCACGAAGAAGAGAGTCTCAAAAGCATTGGAGAGAAAAAAAAGAGCAAAAAAGAAAAATCAAGGTGCAAATTCAGAAGTTAAGAAAAGTAATCAGCCCGGAACAAGTGGAATTGGGGGAAAAAAATAAAAATAAAAAAATAAGCAGGTCCAATCAGGCTCAGAATTAAAAGACAAAGTAGAACTTCATAAACACGTTCACAAACGCTGGCGCTAAACACATGCAGAAAGTTAAAGGATATGAAAGTAGGAAAATTAGAAAACAACAAACGTAAAGATTGCAGGAGCGCAAACAAACAAAGTGCCTCATTTAACTATGCACCAGACTAACTTTGGTTTTGCACAATAATCACTGCACTATTGCACCTTAACACTTAATTCTACTTCATTCACATAATTTTACTTCTTTATTATGTTCTACTATACTGTTATCTTTCAATCTATGACTTTGTTAATCTAACTGATATTCTTCTAACTTTGCACAGTTTGATAAGCGGATCAGGATGCATTTCACTGCATGTTGTCCTGTATAAACTATGCATGTGACAAATAAAGAATCTTGAGAATTTCAAAAACGGAGTTTACCGCACATGCATTTATTGGTTACTTTGCAAAAACAATTGCTCATTCATTCATTCATAATTCATTTAAAAGATTCAACATATTGGGACTCGCAAGATTACAAATATTGTTTTTACAGAAGTTCTGAAATAAAAGTGAAACTAATGAAATAACAATTCAAAGAAATAAAAAAAAATCTTAAGTGTGTATCCAGAAAACCAAGCGAGCAGAGGGCTTCCTAATATATATATTATATTATATTATATATTATATTATATATACACACACACATATACATACTGTATACATATACACACACACACAGTATATATAAAAAAAAAAATGTGAATGATTCACACTTAATATTTCCAATCTGAACCAATATAATTCTTTTTAGCTTATTGATCCCACAATTTAAGTTGAGGCAAATCATTTAGAGTTATTGGGTGCAATTCACTTGGTTTTTTTTTACTTTAGTAAATCTATTTTTTAAGTTGTTCTTTTTTTGGCAGTTGGAAAGCCATCAAACTGGAAAGTTTGACCGAAATATACAAACGGCCCCCAAACACAGCACATGAACAACATAAAATATTAAGTTAAATGAAATAGGATTTTTACGTTTATTGCCTCCACCATAACTTAATTTGGTACAAACTTTTTTTTTACTTTGATTGAGATCTGAAACCAAATATTCCAAGCTGCAACACTAAATGACTAATCTTAAGTTGCTTGAAAGAAAATTTACGTTGAATGAACAACATCAATGTTATACTTTTTTCAGTGACACACACACACATCACGACATCTCCCATGGGACTTGAAATTTGGAGTGTAGGTTACCCTTGGCCCATAGGTGCTCGCTAAGAAACGGTTTTTAAAAATTTCGTGGTCCAAGCGCGAAATTTCAGATTGTTTTTTTAGGCCCGTTTGTATGTCTGTTCGCTTTTCACGAGATAACTACTTAACGGATTTAGATCGGGTTTTTTTCTAGAATTTATTGAACATTACGGTTAATTTTGCGACTTCTCGCGAGAATCAGAGTTCGCTTGCAGGAGCGATATTTTCCCGCTGATCCCATACAGAGGCTGCGGTTGGGGGATTGGGGTTGGGGGTTTTGTTTTGCCGAGGGGAGGGGGAAGAGTGACGTCAGGAGTCGAGAGCTGGGCGGGGCTCTCCTCACTGTCCTGTTTCACTAATACGCGGGCGATGGCTAGTTTACTAATAACGAAATGCCACATGCGCTATAGACCCTCTGCCAGGTGTTAAGGTGACAAACATGAAAATGAGATGAGCAGACAGACGCTCCAAAGAGGCCCTCGAGAACGACCACGGAGGTTGAAAATGTGGTTAAGAATGCGCAGTGTCTTAATTTTTAAAGGGACATCGTGGCACCAGCGAAGAATACCAGTTAATGAGAACATGGCCGTTTGTCTTTTTCTGGAGTGTGCGCGTCATGCCCTGATAGATCAAGCGGACCCCCAGGGTTTCTTCCAATTTTATCTGGCTCATCATTTATTTCCATCCATTTGATTTGTACTAATGAGGCGCATATGTCACTCAATATACAAAGGAAATGAAAGAGTGATTTCACATATGGATGAAATACAAATTATCATTCACACCAAAACCTATAAAACACTGACCATGTTTAAAGTAAATAGCTGAAAAAAAAATTATAAAGCATTCAAAACAAGCACATGGACATTTATAAACATATGTCAACATATGCATAAACGTCAGATATTTTAAAATTGCAATACAATTCGCGGCTCGGTTACACAGATCGGTCCGGTGGCGCAGCGGTTAGCACACAGGACTTGTCACGCCGACGGCCGCGGTTCGAGTGCCGCTCCTGTGGATTTCACACTTTCTTCTCCACACTTGTGATTTCCTTCCGCTTTGCATCCTCAAACACCTTCACACACAGTCCCAGGACCAAAACCCAGCGTGGCTCCAGGTTTTAAAATTTTATTCCTGTTCTAATCATTTCTCAGTTTCAGTAAAGATCAAGGTAGACATTAATAAACTAAGTTAGGTCTTTTTTTATTATTGACTGTGCTGTGTTACAGGCAGGTAATATGGCTTTGGACTACAAGCTCTGTGGGTGTAGGTTCAAATCCTGTGTGACCCTCAGAAAGTAATTTCGCCTGCTTGAGTGCCACCTGGAAAAGGCAAATTCACCGTATACGCATTTTTTTCTCAAATGTTTCAAGTCGCCTTGAATGAAGGTGTTAGTCAAATAAGTAAATTGAGGAGTTTAAGGGAGCAAACTACACAGAGGAAAAGGGAAAATTAACAGGAAAACAACAAAAGATAGCTGGAAATTTAAAGCGGCGGCAAAGACGGAAATTTGTAAATGTCTTATGAAATGTAAAAAAATCGAACTACTGCTCTAAATACAAAATAAGTTAAAGGCTTGCTAATCATAATTAAGTAGTTATTGTTAATAATAATAATAGCAATATCATCATCATCATTATGGAATTACGTCGGGGAGTAGTGAACACGAAGGCCACCCGGCCAGAGTACAGCGAATCCATTGAAAACAATGGGCATGGCTGTGGCAATACGGCGGACCACCACAAATCAAGTGATGTTACGCGGGTCGTACAATTCAAAAGCCACACACTTTACGGAGCGCGCGTCCATGGCTGTATACAGTACACCCCCAACATTCACGGGAGTTACGTTCCTAGAGCATTCGCGAATTGTGAAAAACCACGAATTTTGGTCTTTCAGAGCCCGGGGACAACTGAAGATTTCGCGCCCCCTCCTGTTTGCCAAAATGCAATAGGGAAGGGAAACAATTAAAAAAAAAAATTAAAATAGTATTTTAAGAAAAAAAAAATCATATGTCTCCGAAAATAACGCCGCCTTGTGTTCTTTAAAATCTAAATCCGTCATTAGTTTTTGTAAGAAAAAAAATCGTTTTCCGCATTTAAAAATGATTTTAAAGAAAGTATATATAACAAATTATAAAGCAAAATTATACTGTATATTTATAAATACTTCATTACTTACAATTTATTCGTACGAAAATATGGTGGGGAAACGTCTAGACTTTTGCAGCCATCTACTAGATTACTTCACCACGGCCCAATCAATTTTTTTTTATCAAACACATAAACACAAATCACTTGGCACACAGAAATGGCGTTTGTAATAACTTAGACAAGGATACAGTAATGCCTCATGTCAGTCGCGCGACCTGCTTAAGAACATAAAATCTTTCTGGGTGGGAGTCAAGCATGTTAGAGTAGTGGAGGGGATAAATTGTCTGTTGGGTATATAGAACTAATACGTGCTTCGAAATCAGAAGGAGACAAAAAACAGGAAAGATATCCACATACTGATGGACTGAGTATGCGAATGTGCATTTAAGAATGGAAAACATTTCATTCTAAAATTTCGTAACACTTTCGCGCCCCCTGGATGCAGCCCCCGGGTACAGATGTCCCCCTCTACGCCACTGACCGCTATATGTACTGTAATTCATGCAAGCGCGTTTTCATTGCCAGAAGCGTTAGGTGTAGGGCGTTTTGCCGGCATCTTGGGACTTAAACCCTTAAACTGCCACGTACTTGGGGGTTAATGCATCCCTGGACGCCAAATATTTTTTTGCTACACTTTAAGTAAAACGTCACAATTAACAAAGAAAAAGTGAAATTTTAATGGAACACTTTTTTCCATGCAAAGAGCTTCACAATTACTGCATCACTGATCATTTTACACACAGCTAATAAACTGTAATAACTATTTTAAAAACTATTGGAACAATATGTAAAAAGTGCAACTGACGCCATGGATGAAAAAAAAAATAAAAAAAAATAAAAAATCACTGAGCCGACTGCGCTTGAGTTGGCTGCACGCAAACACACAGATGTTAGCGCCGACGCTCTTAGGCTCGTCTAGTGCAGCGGCTCAATCCCAGGGACAGTGAGGCTGCAGTGTTGCAGGGTGTCACGCTTGGGTCACAGAATTGCACAGAAACACAGGAGATTGTAGAAACATGAACTTTATTCAAACAAACCTGTCTCTTTCAGAAGTAAAGCAAGCTCAGTATGCAGTTAGTTAACGATTAAAGAATAGACTGACATCTGGAGCAGAGAATGCGGGGGTATGGGAAAGAGAGAGCGAAAGAAACAAAGCAATCAGCCGAAAAGGACCGGTACAGTTCAGGCTTTTAAGTAAGCGTAACGTTACGCGAGAAGACGGGGATTTATTTATCTTTATGGTGGAAATTCCAGCCTTGACCTGACGCGCGCACTCACAAACAGAGACAAAAACAAAGCAAACCGGTAATCAAGCAGCAAATAAAGAATGTAATGAAAACAAATGAAATAAGAAAACAACCTTACCACCCCGTTCCCCTTACGGCGATTACACATTAAATACAACAAAGTAGAAACAAAACACACAGTAAATCATGAAAAAGTTCATGAAAAACGGCAACGGATGAAATGTAATGATGAAAATAGATAATCCAGAGATCCACAAATTGAATGGGAATGTAAAGATAGTCCTACCGGTACTTCCTGAAATGATGAAGACGCGCCTTTCTTTGCAGGATGGCCATGAATCCACTTACAGTCCTCATGTACACGGGCAGACAATCCAGACGCACGAAACGATCCAGGACAAAATTAATAAGTACAGGTAACCCAACAGAAGGCAGACAGAGAGACAAGAACTTGAAACACAAATTACAAAAACTTTTTTTTTTTTTTTTTTTTGCTTTTGGCCACCGGCTCCGTTTTTAAAAGCCGCGCTGACATCCTTTGACCCCAACAGCCCCAGCACCCTCAGCAGAAGACCAATCAGAGCCACTGCAGGGACTGCTGGGAGTTGCAGTTTCAAATTCTGTTGGCTGCTTTCACCATCCCAAGTCGCCTTGTCGATTGGTAGTTTACTCTCGTTTATCTTTTCTTTTATTCTATTTATTTTTTTGTATATCATGGACTTATTTGGTTATGGTTCTATGCATTAAATATTTGTATCTTAAGCACCTTCAGCATGGGAAAGGCGCTATATAAATAAAATGTATTATTATTCTTTGTTAATTTTAAGAAATGAAACAAAAGCAATAAATGACATTTTTAATTCTGTGTGCCAATGTCTCTTAATGAGATTGGAAAACAAACCAGACAGTTCATAAAAGTAACATTATAACGTATTGTATATTAATGACACAAAATGAACTGCAAGTGACACAGATAGGCATCCTGGGCATGACCTCCTTCCAAGGTGAAAGGTGCCAGGGGATGGGCAGGCAGAAGCCGGAGTCCAGGAGCATTCCCTTCACCCATACATTAGGTGGCAATGGTCCCAGCTTGGACACCCACAGGGGTTCATTGGAAATGTAGCCCTGTCTGGGTGCCAACAAGGGAGCACTGTCAGGGGAATGGCTGCCCTGTTTCTGAAACAACGCAAAAGTCATGCCAGCTCACTGAAAGCCATGCCAGGTCCAGTATGAAAGGAGCCCATTACGTTACCTTGGGGAGTCAGAGTCAGGAGGCAGCGGGTGACCTCAACAAGAGGCGGAAGGACTCGCGTGATAACTGCCTGTGCTTTATTGTATAAGGTGCTTGGTGGATTAAAAATCCATTGTCTTGACTGTTTCGGGCATTGTTGGGTCTGGGGTTTGGGGCTCAGTGGCGCCCCTACCGGTTACAGGACATAATACATAAGACTGAACTCTGGGCAGGAGAGGAGCACTGAAATGTTATGAAATGAAATGGTTTTTGGGAGTTTTAGATTTTGTGATTAAAAGGAATAAAAAAAAGACAATTAGTCGGAAACGCCGCACAAGTATTAACACACACCCGCCAATGCCAAGTTGACATCGCTAGAATTGAGATCTGTGCTGTTTGTAGGCTACTGGGCCACTACAGGCCTATTTAGACTACAATTGTAACTCCACGACATTGTAAAGTGCTTTTAATAAGCGTTGTGTCATTACATTTATTATCGGTGTTATTTTTAAATGTACAAACATATTTAATAAATGAATTGTGCTAAGTGACTCTTTGATGACATTAGCTAAGTCCCCAAACGCACCTGAATGTTTTCTGTCGTGTTCATATTTGACATGGCTCATGTGCTCTGATGGCCCTCAAGTCACACTCTGCCCCCCTCGCGCTGTCACTCGTCATGTCACATGCTGTTTCTGCTCCGTTCACCTTTTTCATGCTTTTGCCTTTTTGGGCTTAGGTGACCTGAGAGCACCCACTGTAGGTAGCCCACCCCTGCACATCTCACGGGCTCACCTGCCATACCCTCGCTCTTCCTCACAGTGTTGTCAGAGAGAGAACTGCAAGCCGAGCCACCTCTTTGTTGTGAAGGCAGCTGTCACGTTCGATGGCAGCGCCGCTTTCTCCTCGTCTTTTATCTGACGGAGTGACCTTGGCCGTTAAAGCCGATCTGAGTGCTATGAATTTTTAATCGTGCAGCCCCTGACACTCGCTGTCCTGTAGCAGGTACCTCATTGATCTTATCAGTTTAATTAAATCAGCCACACTGTCATCGTCGGGTGGCAGGCTGACAGGGAAAAGCTGCGCTTTGAAGCGTGTCGATGCCATCTGAAGGCACGCCGAGTTCATTAACACTGAGGCCGGCTTTGGGTCAGCTGAAATTGTCTTACTGGACACTTGTTTGTTTGTAAAATGCTTTGTGCTAAAGGGATCTGTGCAGGATGCCATATATAAAGTAAGGTTTTCTTGATTAGCACTTAGTGGTGTTTTGTCCACACTGGGCTCCACCCCACCCTGTATGGAGGAATATTTCACACTAAATCCACCAAAGGGTAAGTGCCTGTGTGTGTCCTTCCAGTTGCCGTGTTTCCGTCATTCCAATAAATGGTGCATCACACAAATTATCTAGTAATAAAAAGTCTTGCATGTGTAATTCCAACAGATGGTGCATTGCAAACATTAACACTGCTTTTATGAATCCCATACCAAACGGTATGCATTTCTCATTCCAACAGATGGTGCATCCCATACTAAATGGCCTATAACAGAGACATATGTGTTCCATTTGTCATTCCAACAGATGGCACATCACAAACATTTGTAGTAATAAAATGTCTTACATGTGTAATTCCAAGAAATGGTGCATCACAAACATTAACACTGCTTTTGTGAATTCCATACCAAATGGTATGCATTTGTCAATGCAACAGATGGTGCATCCCATACTAAATGACCTATAACAGAGACATATGCATTGCATTTGTCAATCCAACAGATGGTGCATCCCATCTTAAACAGCATATAACAGAGACATATGTGTTCCATTTGTCATTCCAACAGATGGTGTATCCCATACTAAATGGCATATAGCAGAGACAAATGCATGGCATTTTTCATTCCAACAGGTGGTGCACCCCATACCAAATGGCATGTAAAAGAGATGTGTGCATTACATTTGTCTTTTTGACATATGGCACATCACAGACATTGGTATTAATACATTTTATTCCTATAAATATTTTTGATGCACACTCTATTGGAATGACAATATTATATATCCATATGGATACCATATCCCCTAAATAGCCTGAACAGGCAGCCTGCCCTGTCCCTCTGTTACACTGGCCTCCCAGCTAGGTAAGGATCTTCAGTCCATCACTGCTGAGATGCCAGCATATTCATTCTGAGATTGGCACCTGGCAAAGGAAGGGAACAGCCTGCCATTCAGTATGGAGGCCACCCAGCCAGCTGTGGAGTTATGCACCATCCCAGTTAGGACGCCAGACCGTGCCTGCTATCCAGCACAATGCCAGTAATATTATGTGAAAAACAAAAAGAATATCAGTGTGCTTGAGACCACCCCATTCCACTCTGGGGGTACCAAGTCCATATGTGTTTCATACGGGCCAAAATAAGGGTGGCGCATATGGGACCCATCAGACTGTGTCCCCAAGGACTTCACAGAGCCCTCATGGGTCAGTACGTTTTTACTGATTGCCTGGGAGCGAGCAAAAGCCTGGACACTTTAGGGGTCCCTGAATAACAGGTTGGGGACCCCTGGTCTAGGTGACATATACTGTAAACTTAAAGTAGTCACTTTAAATGTGGCTGATGCCTTCATCTGAGGCGACTAACAACCTTTGAGATGCCATGGGTTTCATTCTTTTGGAGGTGAAGTCACTTGCTGAGGGTTACATAGTGTCACTAGTCACCGTCACTGAGGTCCACATTCTTAAGCAGTATGGTGCCAGGCCAGCTGGATGACATACTTATTGTTCATTACTAATAATGGTACCACCAAACAGAACATGACAGATAAGCTGCGTGGAGGAGGACATCAGTCTAATTATCGACTTCCGAGGATGGCGTTACCCGAGAACGCGAGTTTGGCTGCCGTGATCCGAGCCGTATTGATCGTTTTCCCCGTGTTGCTCGGCCTGCAGTGACACGGCGTGCGTTGCCTCAAGCTCTTCTCACACAGGAAGCTGGGAATGTTTAACAACGAGCCGTGCCGGGAATGTGTTATATCTGACGCCTCCCGGCGGGATGGGAAAGCGATCCCCCCTATCCGTCAGGTGTAAGAGCAGAGCCCGCTCGGGATAAGGAGAGCAGATTGCACGCTGACAAGCCATCCATCAGGGGGAAGGCGATACGGAGCCATGAGTCCAGGGGGCCGAGAAGGTCAAAGCCAGCGTGCGGCCCACTGCGCCCCCTACTGGCCATTACTTCAGAGTTTGTTCTCAGTCGGCTGGGGATCTGATGGGGTCTCCTCTTCATGATGGTGGGGCAGTCAGCCCAGCATTTGGATCATTTTTTAAGCTGGATCCTCATTCAAGCCCAGTTTTAAGACAAGACCCTAAAAGCTCGGGTGACCGATACGAGAGTGGTCCTTTTTGGGTGGGGTGTTCCTTTAAACTAACGTTCTTAGAATGTGGGAGCAATGCAGGCTGTGATCGGGCCAGTGCTGACCACGACGACAGTAGGGTTTAAGCACCACGATCTGCCCCCTCTTGGACATTCTGTTTGTCATTTTGGACTTGTCTGTCACTAAGAAAACTCACAGTTGGCCTCCTTTTACGAATGAACGCTCATCTCGTGTGACGCTTCACCTCATTACGCCAAGGAGAGATGGCACTGCCCATGGTCTGTGCCACCAAGCAGGGAGCCTCGATGAGCAGCCACAGGTCTGCGGTTGAAAGCCGAGGTTCACAGGCCTCTGAGGATATTACCAATAAAAAAAAGCTACGAAACCTGCCTCATCGAGACTGAGATGAAGAGCTTAATGAGCCCGAGGTGCTGGTCACCGCGCCCGTTTGCCAAGAAACACACATTAACACTCCAATAAAACGCTGCTTCCTACCAAGAGTAAACCCCAAAAGTTTCTTTGCCTTCTTATTAAAAGGAAGGTGTGAAGAACATGAGGTTGGAGTCTCGCTGGTGCCACAGGGTCTTTGGAGGGCACTGCAAAGGAATCTCATGAACTCTTAGCACCGTGCAAGGCGCTATATACACGTGTGTGTTCTCTGGATACACCGTAATGAGGGTCTTGCTGTAAAAATGGAAACCACAAGGTGACAACCTGCACTACTGGCTAACCGGCAGAGACAGCAAGGGGTCGCTCAGCAAGTCCCCCAGACGGGTAAACTGTAAACCACGCCTTGCATGGCTGCCATTTTACACTTGGGTTTGTGCCCACATATCGATGCCACAGCTGTGAAGGTGTGAGATATTTCAGCAACACGAACCATGCAGGGCTTTCACTTAAGCTGGAATTGCCATCCCTGATTAGTGAAGGAGTTTGGGACACTCCCCTTAAATGGCACCAAGTCATTGTTCAGGTGAACCGGGAGATGGCATTGTAAAAACAAATGGCATCAAAGACAGTGGCTGAAAGCAGACGAAAGTCAAAACCAAGAAAGACACAAAGAAAAATGTCACGATTAGAGCTTTTGTTTTGAAGGAGTTCTACCCGTGGGTCGATAAGGAAATGAGTGCCCAGGTCAACCAGAGGTCACAACCTTGTTGGTTTCGCCCCTAGAAACGTGGGACACGACCCCTAGCGATGGACCCAACATTTGTTGGCAATAGGAGAACCTCAAAGTGGTGTCAAAGGTGGCAGAACTGAAGCCTGTGTGACACACATGGGCATCTGAGGATCACCTTCTGGACTCTGCTAAGGTATGCAGGACCACCCCAGCCGCCAACTGTGTCGTCTCTTTCTCTCCCTTACAATGCTGAGAAGACCCCCTCATGAGGGTAACTCAACTTCGCCCATAGCATTCTGCCCAGGATTTTATAGAACCGAGATGTCCCCACACGAAGAGGACGCCTCATTTCAGGGAGAAGCCTCCACATGTCAGGACCCTCCATGCCTGCCCCTCTCGAATGAGCAAATTATAAAGGGAGAGCCGAGCTGGCTCAGAAGGAGGGTAAGAAGCCTCATGTCTGCTGTGCCACCGAGTGCGTGTTCTTGGACTACTGCATTAAACGTGGGGCTTTTCTTTGGGACTCCAGTCGTCCTGCCGTCCTTTACAGCTGATCATGGCAGTGATGTGGCAGGTGAAGATGAGCAGGAGTTCAGAAAACATGAACAGGGCGGCTTGGTCTGCTCTCACCCTGACAACCATTTCTTCTTCTTCTTTGTCTTCATCTTCTTCATCTTCTTTGTCTTCGTCTTTGTCTTCTTCATCTTCTTTGTCTTCTTTTTCTTGAGTTCCCCTTCTTTGTCTTCTTCTTTGTCTTCGTCTTCTTCGTCTTTAGTTCCTTCATCTTCATCTTCGTCATCTTCATCTTCTTTGTCTTTGTCTCCTTCATCTTCTTTGTCTTCTTCTTCGTCTTCTTTTTTGTCTTCTTCATCTTCTTTATCATCTTCATCTTCATTTTCATCTTCGTCTTCTTCTTTGTCTTCATCTTCTTTGTCTTCTTTTTATTGAGTTCTACTTCTTCATCTTCATGTTTGCCTTATTCTTTCTCTTCATCTTTGTCTTCTTCATATTTTTCTTGAGTTCCACTTCTTCATCTTCTTCTTCATCTTCCGTCTTCTTCTTTGTCCTCTTTGTCTTCTTTGTCTTTTTTTTTTCTTGAGTTCTACTTTTTCATCTTCTTCATCTTTCGGCTTCTTCTTTGTCTTTATCTTCTTCGTCTTCTTTTTATTGAGTTCTACTTCTTCAGCTTCATCTTTGTCTTATTCTTCGTCTTCATCTTCGTCTTCTTCGTCTTCTTTTTCTTGAGTTCTACTTCTTCATCTTCGTCTTTGTCTTTTTCTTGAGTGCTGCCAGATCAAATCCAACATAAAGCTGGCGCTGCACTGGAGTATGAAGATCAGGTGGCACAATCAGATTCAGCGACTCGGTTCTTTGACGTTAAAGCAGCCCTCGTTTCTCCATTCACATCCCTCGTGTTCCTCGTGACTGCTGAAGCAGCCTCTCTCATTCTGTGACGAGGACAGGCCATTGAGCCCAACAAGCCAGTCGAGATCTGAAGACCCCTAAAGTCCCGCCGTCCCCCTCGCTACTTGTTCACTTGTCCCACGGGTCTGTGGTTCTCAGTGTGAAGAAGACCTTTGTAATGTTTGTGTGAAACAGACCCTTCACAAGTCTCCCCCGTGTCCTTACTTAGCACACTCCATTATCGCTTGCTCTCCTCTTCCTAAGTTGTCACCCAGTTAAACTTCACGTCTCCCTATAAAAGCTCAAGTGGAGTGTCAGCCCGCATGTCGGAACTTTCTAGAACTGCCAGGAAAGTGCTGAACGCGTGTCTGTCGTGATCCGCTGTTTGTTTGACATTTTTATCCAAAAATATTTGAAATCACGTTCTCAGTGATTTGGAATTCACTGTGAATTCACTGGCGATGTTTGCCTCTTAGTGTGCAGGATTTGTGTCATCGTTAACAATAAGTCGTGTAATCCCACCGCGACATTGGGTCTCTGTCACGGATGCGGTCTTGTCTCCCAAGGTCACATACAAACGCAAATTAAAAAGCTTCAGTGTCCACGATTGTGGATACGATGAAAACAAAGAGACCGGGTGAGGTTCTCGAGGGTGGGATCGGACCTTGGCTTGGCTTATCGTTACGAGCCGTCGATCGACACGGCAGCTGACCTGTGAATTTGTTAAAAGCTGAACTCCTGTCCTTCACCCCCTGCCGTTTTCTAATCCCCACCATCTTAGTTCTTGGTTTTACGTCTTCTTTATCCAGCCTGTTAAGGGTTACGTCAGCGCAGGGACAGTTTTGTGACAGAGAAGCAGGAGGTAGACATTTAAAGGGAAAAAGCGTCAAAATTGGCCACAACGAAAGACGAGAATCCTGGGGGAAAACTCGAGAGCCAAAACAGTCATAGACCCCAAAAAGGTATTTTAAAGAACACAGTCACGACCTCTGAGGACACACCCCTAGCAACGCGTGAAGCTGCCCCTAACAACAAAAGCTGAAAAATATCGTAAAAATACAAAATGGCGGACGAAACTAACCAAATACTTTAGAATTAATAAAGTGAATGGAAACAGAAAAAATTAACACCCAAAACAAAAAAGACCCCAAATGAGTGTCAGATCTCATAAGAATGAGAGATGAGGTCCAGTAATCAAACCCGTGTCCTTGTCATTGCCAGGGATGGAGCCCCCTCATTCGCCTTGGCGCGACTCGCGTCACCTCACTCTGCTGTTCCAATGGGGTTTGGGCAGATCACTGGAGGGGACATGAAACAGAGCGGTGGTCTTCTTCAGTGAGATCAAAAGCCAAAATGTTTGTAACATGGAAACCTTAAGTAAGTCTTTGCCACACGGGTTTGATAAAATATCCACAACCTTGGACGACGTCTGTCTTCAATAGAGATAAGGTGACACAGTGTGACTTGCTGGGACCGCGTCCCCCTATCAGACTGTGGCAGTATCCATACAGCTGAGGTCACCCTGTGCCAACCCTAGCCATGAGGTTTTCTACACAAATCACCGAGCATGTCGGGTTATGCGACTGTGTGCCAGTTGTGCTCCTCAGAGCTGGTGCCATATGAAGGGTTTGAAGGTTTAGCCACAAATCTCTCCTTCTTCTTCTTTTTTTTATTTTCTTTAATCCTTTCTGTTGTGGACGTAAAACACGACAAGCTGCTCTTCTGTTTGTGAGGTTTCGTATTCCTCGTGAACTGTGCTGCCAGGTGGGCACTAATCTCAACTCTCGCACACACAGCTGCCCATACGACTAAAGATAAAATCACAGCGGCCTGGACGAGCTGGAGTGCCAAACTACACGACTCCCTCCGATCAGGTCAGTGAGGGCCACGACTGAAAAAGCCACCAAAAGTGACTCACCAGGAGAGACAAAGGGGGTCAATGGAAGGGACTGGTGGTCATCCTAACATACAGTCCGTGAATTAAGGTCTCCTTCATTTTATTTCATTCTTGGTTATCGTGGCAGCAGAGGATGTGCTTGTAAAACAAACAGAAGGAGTTCACGCCGGGGGTCCTGACTGTTCATTTAAATGAAGTTCTTCAGCGAGAACACAGCAGGAGGCTTGTTAAGAGCAGAAATTAGGAAGTTCTTCTTCACACATGGAATAAGTGACCCCGTAGTGTGGTAGACACCCAGGGTCCTCTCCGGGAGGCTTGCTGAGATGGGCTGCAGCTTCCCCTTCACCCTGCTCTGGTTTGAAAATGGATGGACACATGAGGTCTCAGACGGCGGGACCTTAGGGACTGTCAAGTCTCCACTTGATGTTAATATGCAAATTGGCCGGGTGTGTTTTGTTGGGCTAGACGTCCCGTTCTCGTCACAATTCTGTAACTGCTCTAATGACCGTGCCGTCATGCGGAAAGACAGATGAATAAAGTATATCCAGTAAATAAAAAATACAGCTGCTGTTAAACTTTATTTGATAAATGGACACGCTGTGGTGAGATGTCTTTGAAATGTGGGTGCCATGCCTAAGCTGGCCACTAGTGGGTAGTGTGACCACATTCAAGTCATAACAGGACCCCTTAGTCCTCAGCTGGGTGCATTCAGCCGTTTTTAAATATTAAAGGCACTTTCCTTAAGAACCCACCACAATAAGGAAATAAACAAAAATAAATGCAGTTTATGTAAATGATTAAATTAAATGCTTCTGCCAAGAATCCTCAAACGCCTGACCACACGATGACAGCAGTTTTTGCCATTTGATTGATGGACAAATGCTACAGAGTGTCTCATGTTAAGACGCTGCTGTCTCTGCGGTGGATTCTGAAAGGACTGAGACCCCTTCACTGTCTGCACACTTTATTGTGTTGTAGACTTCATTGGAAATGGAGAAAGTTCACATCTTTGGCCTTCAATCTACACTCAACAGTCCATAATGACATGTGACCAGAAAGGTTTACAAATGTACTAAAAATTCAAAACTGAAACCTCTCCAGTTCAGGCCCCTTTGTAGAAGCCCCTTTAAGCAGCCTTTCCAGCTTTGTGTCCTCTCCTGGATGTGGGCAGTTTATCCCATTCCTCACGGCAGACCCTCTCAGGTTTCCTTAGATGGAGCGTGACCCTGTAGTTAGGAAATAGCGGGTTTGATAATGGATGGAATGGGAAGCTTCTTTAAATGGCCACCTTCAGGTCTCTTCACTCATCTTCACTGCTGCACTGGCTGTATGCTTTGGGCCAGTTTTGCCCATCAGTCTGCACTTGATAGCCCATAATGACAAAGTGAAGACATGTGAGCAGAAAGGTTTACAAACGTATTAAACATGGAAAAGTGAAATCTTTCATTCCTACAAGTAGTCAGATCCTTTCTAGAAGCAGTAATTTGAGAATCTATAAGCTTTGCACGCCTGGATTTGAGCAGTTTATCCCATGTTTCCTGGCAGATCCTCTCGAGTTCTCTTTGATAGGACGGGAAGCGTCTGTGAACGGCCATCTTCAGGTCTCTCCACACACCTTCTAGGGCAAGAGTTCCCAAACTTTTTTTGGTCGCAGACCCCTTTACCAAAAACTTTTAAAACCGCCGACCCCCTAGTCATTTACTTTACTTACTCAAATGAATACATTTGTACAGTACTCCATATTAAATATTTCACTAGATATCAAACTTTTCATTTAAATCACTCGTAATTAATGATTGAAAAAAATAAAAGGACCATGGAATATGGCATTATCTTGTGCAACATTTAATATCGAAACCTTCACTAACGAAAATTAAAGCAAAAAAAGTTTTTTTACATTTTTGACATTTATGAAGTAAATATGTAAATTCAAAATAAGTCCAAGCTGTACTGTCTGCATGTCTTTTTTTGGTTCAGTCATATTATTGTCTGAAGAAATAAAAACTTTTATTAACAAACAATTTCGGCAGCCCCTGTGGTAAAAAAAAAAAACAATAACGTATGTACTTATTTGAAACAGAAGATTTTTGTTCAAACTCGAATAAATAAACTGTGTCCTCTGATTTTCTTTTTCGTAGTACTGCTCCTCAATAAATAATTATATTCAAAGTTCAAATCATAAATAAGTACCTGTCACATCAAACGAACCAATTTATAGTGTTTTATGAAAGCATGACTGTACAAGACTGATAGATTCTGCTAAAATCGAATATCCGTCGTCTCGTCCCACCGTGAGCAAGTGCGGACACACAGCGGTTTTTCATGTCTGCACTTGCTTTGAGACGTTCGATAAGACAATGCACAGACATGTTTGTGCTACGTGTATTGTCATGCATTCTCACGTGTGACTCTCTTAATGACACATTTTACCTTTTCGTTTGCAAGTTTGGTATGTAATGTGTTTTTATCAAAAAAGTGTTTTTTTGAATGATTTCACTTCTTCATTAGGTACCGATTGGAATCGTAGATATTTTGAAGTAACAAACAAATAGCAGTAGTAAGGGGGTCTATTTTTGCTGTCGTCGACCCCCAAATTTTTTTATTGAAACTATCGACCCCTAGAAAGTTCAAATCGACCCCAGGGGGTCAATATCGACCACTTTGAGAACTCTTGTTTTAGGGGCTTGGCCACTCAAGGACACTCTGATGCTTGTCCTGAAGCCACTCCACCGTTCTCTTGGCTGTATGCTTTGGGTCAAAAATATGGCATTTTGCCCACCAGTCCTTACTCAATAACCCATAATTACAAAGTGAGCATGTGTTTCCAGAAAGGTTTATTAAAAAAATCAAAAACTGAAATCTCTAATTCATAGAAGTGCTCGGACCCTTTGCTGTGTGTTCAGGTGACACCTGTTTGCTTTAATTCTCCTTGAGATGTTCCTAGAACTTTATTGGAGCCCACCTGTGGCCAATTGAATTGAGTGGGCATCGTTTAGAAAGTCACACGTGTGCCTGTGTACTGAAGGTCCCACAATTCACACTGCAGGTCAGGACCACCACCGACAGCAACTCTCTGTAGACCTCCATGATCAAAGGGTGGTGAGCCACAGATCAGGGCCAGGGGCATCAAACCATTTGTAAAGCTTTCAGTGCTCCGAGGGGCACAGCGGCCTCAAGAACTGGGAAAAGGGAAAAGTTTTTTAACCACCAGGTGTCTTCTTAGAGTTGGCCCCCTGGCCAAAGTGAGAAAACTGGGCAAGTAGGACCTTGTGCAGGGAGGAGGGAGGTGACCAAAGGAAACAAATGGCCATTGTCACAGAGCTTCAGACGTTATCTGTTAAGGTGGGAGAGGACAACCACCTCACCGGCATTCCATCAGTCAGGTGTTTATGGTAGAGCAGCTGGAGAGAAGCCACTCTTGAGTAGAAGGTACATGACAACGTCAAGGACTCATGGACTGATGAGACAAACATTGATCCCTTTGGACAGACCTCCAAGCACTATATGTGGTGAAGACCGGACTCATAACATCCCTGCGGTGAAGCCTGGGCGGTGGCAGAATCACATTATGGGTACGAGGGAGACCGTTCAGAACTGAGAGAAGATGACTGCAGTCAAATGCAGAAACCACCACCAGAGGCAATGCAACCTCAGATTGGAGTGACAGTTCAATGACCAGAAGCATAAAGCCATGATATGATAACGGTGGAGTGGCTTTGGGACAAGTCCCTGAGGGGCTCAGACTTCAACTCCACTGATTGTGTGTGGCGAGCCCTGAGGGTGGCAGTTCACAGGCGCATCCCACCCAACGTAACGGGGCTTGAGAGGACGAATGGGTTCAACTGCCCAAATCCAGGTCTGTAAAACTAGTGGAGACTTGATAAGAAGACTTGAAGGTGGAAGTGCTGCCAAAGGGGCTTCTACAAGGTATTGATTTAAGGGGCTAAATGTTTCTGGTCACACATTGTCACTTTGTCATTGTGGGTTACTAAGTGTGGGTAGACGGGCAAATGTGGCATATTTCTCCATTTCAGATGAAATCTGCAACCCAATAAAGTGTACAGAAAGTGAAGGGCTCTGAATCCACTGCATTCAATCCACACAGGTGGTCTTCTTCTTCTTCTTCTGGATCTCTTTATGATCTTTCTGTTCCCAAAGCTCTGCAGGCTGCTACAAGTAAACTTGTCTTACCACAACATGAATGCACGTCACAGGAGTAACCACAGATCCAGATGAGCTGTCAGTCACTCGGCCCCAAAGTCTTCAGAAGTAGGAGTTTGTCACCCAGCTTGGGCATGAAATTACAGACCTGGGCTGGCAAGGGTAGTCATCCAATGAAACGAAGCTCGTCAGCTGCGGCCGTTGTGGCCCAAGTGAGTCCAGAGTGACATTCGGGGTTGAGAGCCAAAGTGACGCAACAATGAACGCCATTCTGGGGTGACAGTGACGAGTTCTGGGGGAGCACCCTGCCTGAAACCCAATGGGAAGCAAACGCTTTGTTAATAACACACAAGAGTCAGTCATAGAGAGTTGATGTTAATGTCTGACTGTTCTAAGATGGGTTCAGATCTAACTAATCTATGTAGACCTCGACGACCTCAGTGTTAACATTTGCACTGCACTATCCGTTGGAATGTACTTTGTAGTAATAAAATGCATTGCATTTTTCATTCCAACAGATGGTGCACAGTGATGGAGGGGGCCACAAGCATCCCTTTAGTCACCAGAAAGGCACCCCTCGGGGTCCATAGTGTGGACAGAGCAGGGGAGGTAGCAAAGTCCAGAGCACCCTTTAACTAACAAAAGTGGCAACCCGCCAGTGTCCATGGGCAAGTCAAGTTGGGGAGCATGCACTGGTACAGCACGTCGCCGCACCCACTACACAATGAAACAACTCGGAATCCCGGCTTGCAACCCCCCAGGCAGACACGCGGTCCAGTCGCACACTCCGGAAATGACCCTCTATCTGCCGCAGCAAGGTGTTACGTGGGCGACCTCATGGCCTGGTCCAGCCACTCGGGTTCCCAACAATGAGGATCTTACGAGCCGGATCACCCTCGGGGAAACACGCCACACGGCCGTAGTGCCGTAACTGACGCTCCCTCACAATGCAGGTTATGTGCTTCATTCAGGACTCCATGAGCAACACAAAGTCAGACCAACGGTACCTAAGGATCTTCCGGAGAGACACACATGAAGGAGTCCAGTCTTCGTCTCAGGTCACTGGATAGCGTCCACGTCTCGTAACCATATAGCAAGACAGGAAGCACCAGGACTCTAAAGACTTGGACCTTCGTCCTTTTGCATAGATATCTGGAGCACCACACACCCTTTTGTGATTACCTCATGACCCCTCATGCTCTCCCAATCTGTCTACTGACATCACAGGAAGAGTCACCAGAGACCTGAATGTCACTGCCAAGGTAAGTAAACCTCTCGATGAGGTCGACACTCCCTCCGCAGACAGACACACTGATGATGGCCGTGCCCAAGAGGTCATTAAAGGCCTGGATAAAAAGCAAGATGTCCATGGTTTGCTTTCAATATTATTGGACTTTGGGGTCCTTGTTGGGGGTGCCCCCTTTGGTGTTTGTACTACATGTCCCCTGACTTTCCAAAGACTTTCCAAAGACTTTCCACCTCCTCACTGTCCCCTCACGGAGCTCTCCTTCTGAACAAAAGATGGCTAATTCGCGCCTTCCAGGGCTCTTTTCATTGCCTGTAACATGCGCCGTTGAGCGCCATTTTGTTTTCATTCTGTTAGAAGTAAAAATGCGACGACCCAAATTTTTTTTTTGCGTCATTTTCCCCCAACTTGATGCAAAAGTTTATAATTGAGTGACATTTTAATCAAGAGGGATGTGTATTTATATCATTTTCATTTGAAGGAAAAAACTATAGGGTGGACCAATGAGAAAAGCGGGTGGGCCTGACACTAATGTGACATCGGCATAAAATCGCATAGTGAACATTCACATAAAATGCTCCCCTTGAGCCTCACATCTCGTATTTTGGTCATATTGGACACAAATCTTTAAGGCACTTTAGCTCCCTAAAGGGTCCGGTTGAGGGTGTGTCACGTTAAACGACTTTTCCAGTGATTTCCAGGTTCTGCCTTCAGTGACAGTTGTCTAATGTCAGTCAGTCATTTTCCAACCCGCTGTATCCTAACATAGGGTCACAGGGGTCTGCTGGAGCCAGCAAGGCAGGAACAAATCCCGGGCAGGGTGCCAGCCCACCGCAGGGCACACACACACCAAGCACACACTAGGGGCAAGTTAGGACCCCCAATACCTAACCTAACCTGCATGTCTTTGGACCGTGGGAGGACACCCATTCAGACACGGGGAGAACATGCAAATTCCACGCAGGGAGGACCCAGAAAGTGAACCCAGCAGGTCTCCTAACTGTGAGGCAGCAGCGCCACCCACTGCGCCACCATGCTGCCCTTCGTCTAATGTTATGCCCCCAATGACTGAGGCCAAGCAGTCTGCGACTCCCTGTGACAACCGCCTGACCCTTTAGTTGTGGGGTCAGGCGGTGTGTGAGTGGACAGCCGATGAAGAGCAACGCCTGGGAGGTGGGAATAAGGAACACGCGTGTTTGAACCCCAAAATCCGAGGAGAAGCTCGTCTGTCTGGCGTCTCGCATTTTAGAATAGGAAAAAAAAAACAATTGACGGGCAGGGAGTGCTGCTCCGCTGTTAATCCTCCGCTGCCACTCCGTCAGGTGACACGCCGTTGGCTGTGAGGAAATGGGGCGAGCACAACTGCGCCAGAAGATTGGCGCTCAACCAGTAAAAGGTGATGCGGGCGGCGATATTCAGTCAGGTAATTGGACCTGAATATCCGACATACCTCGTGTGGCGTGACCGGCCTACCCACACATATGTGCGACCCTGGAAGTCACCCGCCTTGTGAGCGTGATGGCGATTGCCTGCCTTGTAAGTCGTGTTGTTTATTGGTTTGCCTGTCCACCTGTGAATCGTTTCTTTCAGTTTGCGATGAGGTGCGTCCAGTTAAACCCTTCAGTAAAGCTCACCCTCGTCGAGTCGTTTAAGCCCCCTGCAGCTGGCCAGTCCCCATCCAGTGGACTCAATCAGGAACGGCTGCCAGCCTTACTCTCCTAGGGTCCTGTGTAAAGTGAGCATGCAGTCACTAGAGGGCACTGCTGCACAACATGCTCACCATTCCCTTCTTCTTAACACAAGGCAGCTGGGGTCTGCGTGGCATCCAAAGTATCTGAGTTTATGGATGTGTATGTGTGATTATACACAGATGGACGCAGAGGCCCGCCGGACGGCTTACCACGTTCCTTGCATTCACATGAGTCGGCTTGTATCCAAAGTGACTTCCTTCGACAGGTTTCTACCGTTAGTGCCTGCATCCATGTCATGCCATGTTGGGGACTTCTGAGCCTGTGACCCTCAGGGCACCCACACCCACTCCACAGTCATCCTAAACCAGCTGCAGCTGCCAGAGGGGGCGCCAGCCTTTCTCCTTCTGTAAGACAAGCAGGGACCTAAGCTTGGGATTTGGGAAAGGTGAACCGCATGCAGGATGTGAAGTAATGCCACCGCCCGCTGTGCCAGTGTGCCACCCCTCACCAAGTTAAGTATTCTCCTTCAAATGCAAGGTGACAGAGAGCTAGAGCTGATCCAAATAGCATCAGCCACAGGGTAAGACGCCAGCCAATCACAATGCGCAGCAAACAATTTAAATACACATTGACATGATGTCATGTGAAAGAGGCATTTGAGGTGGCACCTGTGTTATACTATCGTGTCAGTGCTGTGCCCATTAATCTTGGATAGGACGGCTCAGAGGTCACCCCACTCCGGGGACAAGTGATCTGGGGTCCTGTGCTGCAGAGTGACGGCAATGGTGCGCGTCATGATCTACGGCCCCTGGGAGCGTTTGCCACAGTGATCCGGCCGCCATTCAGGTATGTTTGTGAGGCACCGCCACCATCTTGGTGTACCTGGAGGCCTGATGCACACACAGCCTTGCCCACCAAACAGAGCAACGATTAGCAGACGACCCGGACGCGGCCCACCACCTCATTGATCATGGAGGGGTCAATGACTCGGCTTTACGTGGTCCACTTTGTCCACCTGAAGGCCGACTGAACTTGGCCACCAGACTCCTGCCTGACGTGCTGGTGCACCATACACGTTCAGGTCTTCAGGACGGGCGACAGGCTGCCATTTTGGCAGGACAAGAGGAAGCCCACCCACTGTGTTGGGAAGATAACAAACAGAGCCTGGGCGTGTGCCCTCCTTATCTCCTGCTCATCACTGATAGCGTCCCCTCTTAGCTGCTAAAGTGATGCTACGTGTGGACCCCCCTTACAGGCCAGCAGACAGGAGCCTGTCGGGTCTCCGTTATCCAGCCGGCCATTCTGTCCATTTTTTCGTCTGGCTTATCCATTGGAGGCTCGTGGTGGGAGGGCTGACGCCTGTCACTGGGGGGAGACATAGTAAAGCAGGCAGCGGCCATCCCTGCACGGGGCGCCAATGCATCTTCAGAGTGTCCCTTAATTGTCAGGCTGTCCTGGTGATAACACGAAGGAGATCGGCGGTGGTGGCTGTTATCAAACGTGGAGGAGCTGCTCCTTAATGGACTTCACCTCGTTATTAAATTATACAGCAAGGGGTCGCCATTGGGGGTGGGGGGGACACACTTCGTGACCTTAAGAGGAAAAGTAATAAAAGGTCCGATACACCGGCGTTATAACGTGGGTGGAGATCGTTGCGTTGTTTCCTCCTGCGTGTTTTGCATTCACTTTGAGTGAGTCAGAATTATTTCCCATTTTTTCCATGATGCAATTTTGTTTGTCACAGCCATTTGGTGGTCCGCTGCCTTGGACATCAGTGTGTGGCACACAGGATGTTAGAACAGCTTGATGTCCTTCCTACAAATCACTAATTGTGTGAATTTAGTGCAGTCGTCTGAGCCGGGGGAGTGGGATGGTCTTTCTCGGTGAATCAAGTGCTTTTCCTCCTCTATCAATCAACCACGAGTGAAACAGGGCGGTGGGGAGGTGGTCCGGGGTCGGTCGTGAAACACCTGCCATGCTGCCGCTGTCAATAAAGCTCGATCGTTGTGTGTTGATGGACCCCTCACTGCATCAGGCTCACTGCATCCCATGTGACCTCCAGAGCGTCAGATCGTTTGATGAATCCAACATTGCACTGGTCAGTGCTGTTCCTCCTTGGTGAATCGGACAAGACCGTCGCAGAGGGGCTTGGGGACGTGGTCCTTGGTCGGATTTGCTGTTTCTGGAGTTCTTGTACCTTTCTCTGCTTGTTGTTTTTTAAGGTTTTCGGCCATTTGCAAATTCAGTTTCACGTTTGGATGTGCTGATTTTGTGTCATGCCGCAGTCACAGTGCATCGCAATCCAGTCTGTATGTCTTGTCACTGTAAGTGGTGGTCTCCTCCCAGGGGGGCGCCAGCTACACAAACCCGTTCAGCACCACAATCAGCTGACGCTGGTATCCCCCATTCGGTTTCAAAGTCCAATTCAGCGATATCATGCAAAACGTCGTCCTCGGGGTATTTTGCTTTACCCATTCGCTTTGATCTCTTGCCAGGTGTCGATGCCAGTTTTGCCGTTGTTTGCTCTTCACTGCCCATACGAGGGTGGGGGATCTTGGTCAAACCAATGAAGACAACTCTTCTTCTAGCAAAGAGAATCCGACTCAAACATACCGGTGGGTTTACGGCTCATTACCACCGTCTACCCCTCCTTTTGACAAACGTCGACATGCACCCTGAAAGAGTTAACCCCGTTGTATAACTCTGTGATTCAGAGACTCTGCACGGTCTAAAACCCAAAATGGGTATAAAGAGGACGAAACGGAAAGGTCGCCGGAAATTAAAAACCTGCCTACCCTGACCTCCTTCCGCCTCCCAATTCCAAATCCTGAAATCCATCGCGGGCCGTTAAGAGGTGAGGGGAGAGAGAGAGAGAGAGAGCAGGGTGGTCCGGCAGGAGGAAGGTACGGGGGTGAGTTGAGAGTACAGTCGGAGTGCTTTTGTTCATTTTGTGTTAGTTTCCTACGACCTTTTTGGGTGCCGCTGTGCTCCACTGCCACCATCTTAAACTGTCACCTACAGACCTGAGCCACCTGAGGTTGCATTGAATGAACCTTTTGTGCGATTCCTTTTTCTTTTGCTGTCCTTCTGGTTGATTCCACTCTCGCCTTTGTTCCTGGACTCCACAGACCCCTGGTAGAGCCACTCCAGGGTAGTCGGGGGTCAGCAGACGGAGGCCCTCCTATGAGATCCTACACTCCCCAGCTCTGCTAATAAATGGCGTCTGATGATGCCACCTCTGCGTGACTTTAAGTCTCTGAGCTGGTGGAACGAGCTGCCCACCTCCTTTAGAAGGGTCTTCTTCAGTGATCGCCTGATCGATTATGGCTTTGATGCCCGGCTCTTAATAACTGAGATAAGAGTTGCTGGTCCTGCTGGGAGCTCCTCACTTGTGAAGGTCAGCCTTGCTTCTTGACTCAGATTTTCGGAAACCATTAGAAGTTGATGAAGGGTCAGCATTGTCTTTTTTTGACTCCATCTCTTCATCCATCAAACTGTTCCTCTGTCTCCTTTGAGAAAGAACATGGAGATGAGGAACCAGAAGGAGCTGAGATGGCAGTCGGGGTAAAAGATGTTACGCTTTCAGAGTGTACAACATACACCAGCACATGGGGGGCAGCCAAAGGGCTCGCAGGAGGGTCATTCCACCCCAGACCAGGGCGTGGCAAGGTGCACTGATCCCTTCTCTTTTTTCACTGCAGACCCATCATGGGAAATTCCGCCTGGCCTCCATGACGGAGGCAGAGTAGTTGCTCAGAGGCTAGGGATCTGCACTGGTAATTGGAAGGATGCCAGTTCGAATCCCATAAATGCCAAAAGTGACTCTACTTCGTTGGGCCCTTAACCTGCCATTGCTCTATCCTGGGTATGATGTTATTCTGCACCCACCCCAGCATGTAGGCCCTCCAACCTGCAGGGAAAAACCTGGGCGTTGGTGGCAGAATTGGCACTCCAGGCACCATAAAAACCTCACACTGGTTCCATTCCATCTGAACTAGTGTGGTGCTGAGGTGTCACCCGTTGGATGGCTGCAATGGCTGGGATTGTCATGTGGTGGGTGCGGCAATGCGCTGTATCAGGGCCTGCTCCTGACCTCCTCCTCTCTCCATGATGTCACTTCTGGTCCACAAGGCGCCCCTTCTGGCCATACGCCTGATGACATCACTTCCGGTTCCGGTCGTAATGACCTCATTTCCTTTAAAAACCCACCAGCTCAGACTCACCAGTTAGTTCTGTTTTGGACTCCGACCTGTACACATCTGTACTAAGAAATTCCAGGAAATATTTTTACAGGTGGCTGCCCCAAATCTTTTTATGGCTCTTGTCTCATCTTTGACAACACATAATGGAACACCCCACGTGTCATAGTCTCACTTCAGTAGGCGGTGAAAGAAGAAAGAGGCAGAGGAGACCAGGAACGTGGGGTGCCACCATTGTCCTGTAACATTAAAGATGTCTCCAAGCATGCTGATGAACTTGATGGGCCTGGGACTGGAAAGAGATGGCGCATACAGTGGACTTCATCAGACTGAGAGCATAAAAAGTGTGAGGAGCGAGGTTAGGGACTTCTGTTTAAGGGAGAGGAAGGGACGGACAGAGGGACAGCGGTGACCAGTCGGCCCAAGTCTGGATCTGCCAGAAGATAATGGAGAATGCTTGACGCAGGCCTTCTTGTATTCCAGGGACAACAAGAAAGATGGGGGGCCGACCTAAGACCAGAGCTGTAAGGGGACATAGAGGCCGAAAAACAGGGAAGAGACGCTGAGTTTTTGATGTTGTGAGAATCATTTAGCAAAGAGAGTAGCAGAGGACTGTGGCACACAGGATGGGTCACTTGTCATTGTAGCTGCTTGTCTACTCATCATCAGCCTTCATGAAGACTTTTATCAAATCCTCTTAATCCAATTCAGGAGTGTGGGGCACTGCAGCCTATCCTGGCATCACTGAGCACAAGGTAGGTGCCAACCCTGGACAGGGCATCACTCTGTGTCACGTTAGCCAGAACACTGTTAAGGGTTACTTGAACGCTCCGAGGGCTAAGGCAACTCTTTAATTTAGTTTTGACAACAGTCATTCATTCGATGCCAGTTTAAAGCCCCCAGTTCATCTAAACTTGGGCCCTGCTGCCTCACAGCTCTGCTCACTGAGCCACCATCCCGAAGTGACAAATCCTCTTTTGAACTCTAGTATTCCAAGACTATTGGTTTCTGACCCTCTTGTTACTTTTTCACAAGTGCTTGGACCCCCCAAATTACTTCTTCAACAGAATTTCCCCTGGAAAGGATAATGAAAAATCGCACTAAATCCACACAAATTGATCTGCTTACTGCCAGGCTTAGCTGGGCCTGCAAAATCCACCTCTGCCAAAAAAAAGAGCGCTGGGGTGACCGTGCTGTGTCAGGGAAGTTATTTTGGGAGCAAAGGTGTCTTCACTTACAAGTGGAGGCCCTTATAAAGCAACGGACTTGATGGGATGGAAACTGGTTATCGGTTAGACAGGAGAGACATGTTTGTGTCTTGTCAACACCCGCGCCCCCCAGGAATCACAGCGCAGAGCCACTTCCCGCCACATTGACTCATTTATCTCTTTAAGGTATTCGAACTGAAAAGCAACAACCAGGACAGGCTGGCGTGCAATAAGAGCAAATAACGAAATAAAAGGCATAACACGCGCTGAACGAAGACACACACACATACACACTGGCATCAGAGGTGCAGTCTAAGATGAATAGAAAAACTGGAGACGTGGGTACTGCCATACTGTGATGAGATCGAAGGGCACAGCTGGCATGGGGCAGGGTCAAGGCAGTGTTTGACTGCACATTGGGTACTGTGTGTGTGAGTGTGTGTAGTGCCCTTCAGTGCCAGGCCAGCCAAGTCACACCAACGGTTTTGGAAAGACTTGTGTGCTCTATGGTATCTAACTATCTGTCTATGTGATATAATAGCGCCTTTTACTCACTTTCTATCTATCTATCTATCTATCTATCATATGGTGTATTTTGTATCTATCCCTCTATCTATTATATAGTGCCTTTCACATCTATCTCTCACTAATCGATCACTAATATTTCATATCTAACTATTTCCTGTCACCTTGTCAGGTGTGCCACACTTTGAGATAAGGATGAATGCCACAGCTAAGCCATCCTGCACTGTGTCTTTAGGTCAGTCCTCACAGCTCAGTAATTTGCCTGCCAGGCTCCTTGTACTCCATCACGTTCTGGGTGGTCTTCTCTGTCCTTGTCACCTGCGCTGTGACTTTTCGGCTGTTTATAGCGCACTTTCCAAAGCTAGTGAATCTAAAATCCAGCAAATGTGAGCTGACCTCCGTCTCTCCGGTTCCAGGTGCCTTGTATGACGTATCGTTTTGGTCAGGGGGTCCTGAGTTTCTGTGTTGTGGACCTCCTGGGATGTCTTTACCCACAGATGTTTCCTTGACCCTGTTGGGGACATACATTCTGCGGTGCCTGAGGAAAAGAGAGGGGGCATTCCCTGAGACATGTGGAGGTGGCACCAGGACTCTGTGCCCTTAGCCTGCTGATCACATGGGGGTGGGGGTGTGATTCTGTGACAGTACTTGTCTGTTATATAGCGCCTTTCTTATATCTGCTTATGATGTAGTGCCTTTCAGTTCTTTAGCTAGGTATTTACTATCAAGTGCCTTTCTCATCCCACCAGGTGACCGGCTCGAGTGACTCTCTTGTGGTGGCAGTGTCTGTGGCCCTGCCAAGTCCTTTCCTTTTTCGCCAATTCAGACACTCGGCGAGCTTGTTGCTCCTCCCCGGGTTTACTTGTGAGGCCGTGCCTTTCCGAGGCCGGTCTCCCTCAGGGGGGTATCGTCTAGCGCACTCAGCCGTGATTTATTGCTCACGCCGTCAGCGGATTTTCTATCCGTCTTGATATTTTCTGATTACCTTCTCCCGTACAGGACTTGGCACGTTGAACACAAGACGAGTGGTGGCCGAGGGCCGAGCTAGGCCGGAGCCTCGTGTGTAGCGTTCATTTAAATGCCTTGTTACTTTTTCCCCCAGCTCCTAAAAAGTAATCCTCGTGCTTAGTCGAGTTTATGAAAGCATTTGAAGCAACAAAGGGGAACATACGCTTCGTATTACGTCGGGCTTTACGGGGTGCGCGTGAGCGAAGGCTCAAGGCGGGTTATGTGTGTGTGTGTGTGTGTGCGCCTTCCTCCATGTCCCCTTCGTGAGTTCCCATCTGCAGACCGCAGCCCATAATTTGCCTCTTTCCCATTATTATTAGTCGATTCATTTCCCTGTTACGTGACGGAAGGCTCTTGTGCTCCCACAGTGTGGGTGGCTTCTCCCCGCAGACCCCAGCCCAGGATGGCGATGGGCTTTGGGACGCGTCCCCTGTTTATCTTCGTCTCTTGGTCGTGTTTTTGTATACTTGTATATATTTAACCCCCCCATGTCGATGTTCATTCCAGCCCCGGGGTCTGCTCAGCGCATTACGGCTGAACTCTCCCCCAGTCGCTGCGCTGTATTAATCCAAACACCCTCTTTTTTCGTCCGCACCAGCACAGTATATTTTTACTAACTTTATTACTCTAATGTTTTCATTCTTAGGCCAAGCACTTCATTTGTCAAAGCCGGCGCTCACAGCTCATGAAACGAAGTCATGAAGCTAAAAGGGATTTGGAGGGCTTCTCGGTTTTTTTTCTCCTCTCTTTCATGTTGGTTCTGAAGGCCGGCCAGAGGAGACGTAGCAAATGTCTTTCAGATTGTAAAATGTCAGGGCTGGGATTTACTCTTTTTTCTTTTTGTGGGTTACAATTTACATTTCAGCTCCATTATATTTGTTTTTTTGGAGATGGCCCACTAGCTGCAGCCCCCCCACCCTGTGAGAAGCTCTCTGAGAACTTTAAAACTATGAGCGTGGAGCAAACCAAAACCTTCAGACGTCCCGAGACGCCGTTTGAAACGTCCCATTTGAATGCCAGCACGGCTTGAGCCTAACCTGGTGCTGTGCAAAAGTTTGGGCACCCCACTCAATATGGCTGCGTGCGTAAAGGTAAGGAGGACACATTTCTTTAATTATTTAGTTGTTATTATTTTCATCATTTATAATTCCAAAATAAGAAAAGGGCCACTCTGCAACATAACAGTAATAATAATAATAATAATAATAATAATGAATTATAGTTATATAGCGCCTTTCTCATTATTGCCGAGTTCTTTACATAGTGAGTGGGGAGCCACTTCAACCACCACTCATGTGCACCAAACCTAATGAGCTATTAGGAGGTGAGGAGACAGCCAGTTAGGGACAGGGGGGGTGATTAGGGGGCCACAATGACCAGGGCCCCTCAATACACCAAAGATGCCCAGAGATTTTAATGACCATAGAGAGTCAGGACCTCAGCTTTATGTCTTATATTATGGATGGAGCCACATTTTAAAGGTCAGTGTCCCCGTCACTGCACTGTTGGCATTGGGGTCCACACTCAGTCCACAGGGTAAGCACCCCTTCCAGCAGCAGCCCAAGCTTTTCCTAGGTGGTCTCATATCTAAGTCCTAGCCAGGCCTCACCATGCTTAGCTTCAGGTGGACAACTGATCTGAAGGGTGGGTGGTATGGAGTATTTAGTGACCACCCTCCTTTTGGAAGGATCACAGCTTGTAAAGCTTTCTGTCACCTTTTTGCCCATCCGTCATCACCAAAGGCTTCCACTTCTGTGAGGTTCTTGGTCCGTGAAGTTTAGGGCAAAAACCTTCTTTTTGCACCCCTTGAGGTCCCTTGTTAATTCCGAGGTGAGTTTCAAATCACGATCTTCTCGTAGAGGCCGTCCTTCTTTCTTCTTCAGTGTTTTGTGATGTTCACTTCCAGACTTTACTGCCTTTTAATTGAATCCGGTCTTTCCGTTCCCTGTTGCACCGGCTGCGACACAAACCCAAAGTGTGATCGGTGGTCCACCACTGTCCTTACCAGCAGGAGATTTGTCCTTTGCAGAGAGTTCTGTGCCCTTTTTCCCCTCAGACTCCCCTTTGCACATTGCAGTTCTGTGTTGACTTCACCAGTCAGCCCACCGATCAGTCCACCGGTCAGTCCACCGATCAGTCCACCAGTCATTTCACCGATCAGTCCACCAGTCAGTCCACCGGTCAGTCCACCGTTCTCCAAAGCACATCAGGCTGGTTTAGATGTTCATTTGCGCACCTCTGACGTTGAATTTATTTGCTGAGAACACTGCAAAGGTTTTCTTCAGGCGGCTCTATCGTGAAGGTCATATTTGTACGCAGTAGAAGAGACCACTGCCACTTCAGATTCTGCCGTCAAATGGGTGGTTTCCACTTGCCTTTCTAGCACTTTCCTCATAAAGTTTTCCTGGCCTTGCAGAGCGCGGCTTGACCACCAGTGTTCCTGCTATCGGTCATCATGAACCGAGTGAACCAGCCCCCTGAATACACCTTGCTAGCTTCTTATCACCTTATCCTGCCTTGTGGGCATCAGCTCTGGGGTTTCAGGTCAGGGTGTGGGACGAGGTTTGAGGAGCCCCGAGTATTTATACGGCTTTGAAATTCTGCATCAGCTGGCCTTTCCTCATGACGATTGTGAAGAGGCTAATGAAGGCAATGAGACCTTGGTAAACGTTACGCGAGACCCCCAGTCTCTTGAGGTGCCCAAACTTTTGCATGCCACTGTATAAAAGGGACTACGGTGAGGGTGAGATTCTGACACCCTGAGGTGAGGTGGAGGGGGCTCCTTTCTAACCCCAAGCCGGGATATACTTCTGGTGCCAGGACACTGCCTGAAGGATGCACTTTTCAGGTCAGGCAGAAGCCCCCCCAATCCCCCAAGGGATATATGGGCGCTATATAACGGAAAGACAGATGGGCAGGATGCCAAAAAGGCACAGAAGTAGACAGATGAAGTGCCAGCGGAGCACACGGCCATCCCTTCACCTTTTTCTTGTGCAGAGCCCACCAGGGTTGTCTCCGGCTGCTTAGTACACCAACATAGCTGCCAGTCCATGTCACTTGTTGTTGTCACTGGGCCAATGCAGGTCAATGTGCTGCACGAGAGATGAAGTCACTCACTAGACTCGGGGTTAGGGTGACGTGCAGATGTCACATGGACAGCGAGCCCAGGTAGACGGTGTGTGTCACTATATGTCCAGTATGCCATACATAAAACAATTGCTGTGCTCCTTAACGCTGTGGGGGAGCTTGGGACTGTTGACAGCGTACAATGGCCATGACCCTGTAGTGTTTTTCCGACTTTGCCCTTCTTCCTCGCCCAGAGAGAGTGTCACCCAGGTATCGTCCCTGATGCTGTGCATGAGTGAAGTGGCACATGTCCCACCCCCAATGTCCTGTAATGACGCGCTCAGCTCATTTCGACAGACGTCACCCCGAGAGGCCCTTCCCCTTCCAGCTGGGCCTCCTCACGTTGCCGTATTGAGTGCCATGTCTTCTTGGCTGCAGATCTCAGAGGCTTTGAAGATGCCTAGCGACCCGAACAAGTAAACGGAGCCGCGCTATGTATACACATCTCGTTTCAAGTTTATAGCTCTGTGTGATTCACCGACCGTGTCTGCCAGCCCCCCAGCAGTCCACCTATCCTCGGCATGGCCCGAACGGCGTGAAGTGGCTCTTTAATTCCATTTGAAACACGGGGCCAGCAGGTAACCACACTGACGGGACATTCAGTCTCGTGGTCCTCACTGTGGATGGTAAGAGTGGGCGCTGTAGGGGGTGAGTGCACCACAAGTTGATGGCTGATGCCTGTTCATGTCAGCCTTGGCGTCAGCCTTGGGTGGTCTGCTTCATCCTTCAGGTCGTCTACCACGGGCAGGTCTTTGTCTCACCACCCCTCGGGTCATGTGAAATCCTCTGGATTTCTTCTTCCAGTCCCCTTCTCCCCAGTGGGAATTATGGGATTTGCAGTTCTCTGGAGAAAAGCTCCTAAACTCAAGGTGACGTGTGACAAATCCATTTGACCAAAAAAAAAACAAAATCAACAAGAAGGCCATTTTCATACTTTTCCAAAAAAAAGTGAACATTCCAGCTCATCGTCTGGTCTGGGTCTCCACTCGGACCCTCGCTGGCGGGGTCTCATTGTTGTTGTGGAGTAAACAGGATGAAAGGCTCAGAGTCTGCTACAGTGGTGGTCCCAAGTCTAACTCTGTGCTCATTTAGATCACAGTTTGATTAAAGAAGTGAGTTTTATTTCCTTTACTTTCCGGACAATTCCTTAAAGTAATCACTCCATGAACTCTGACAGTCTGCTTGTCCTCCAACGGCATGAGACACATCCTCTCCTTCAGACACGTCATATTATAAACCAGCGAGAGACGACCGCAGGCAGTGCAGTCGGCGGGAAGAACTCGCAGGCCAAAGGACCCCCGGTCATCTCGGCACGCCTGTGAGTCTTGGTGGCTTTGTAAAGGCGCTATATGAAGTGAGTTGAGCAGGTGGAGTGAAGACCTCACTGCCCTCTCATGTTGTCTGTCCTCACAGGGTTCAGCACCCGATCCACTTCCAGCAGGGGGGCGCCCGTCTTCTCCAATCTGCAGTACACCATCTGTCCCTTTAGTTTACTTTTATTTGCTTAGCAGATGTTTTTATCCAAAGTGACCTCCAAAGGAGATCAATGTAAATATATAAACGTCAATCCGTTTACAGGACAACAAGATCACCACAAGTGAGGAGCTCAGAACAAAAGCTACAAAGTCTAACAGTAACTGGACCCAACAAGAGGGTCTTTAACCCCCCCCACCCCCAAACAGATTGAGGGATTCCAGTGGAGGTGGGCAGTTCGATCCACCAGCCAGGAGCTGCACCAGAAAGGAGTCCGGACAGAGATTTGATACCAGACTGAGGTTGGCACCACCAGGCGCCCTTCGTCAGCAGACCTGAGTGGTCAAGAAGGAGAGGAGGACCCCATACATGGAGGTTCTCACCCCACTGCCTGCTGTGTTGGGGAGCATCAGGGATCTGAACTTAACGCATGCCGCTGCAAGCAGCCAGCGTAGTGATGTATGCCCACTTTGGCTGGCTGAGCGCCACATGTGCCCTTAGATTTGGAGTCCTCCGCAGCAGCTGGGTGGCACAGATGTGTAGTACACCAGATGTGACGAGAGCAAAGCCTGGAGCGGGAGCTGGGCTGTGTGTTCTTTCAAATATGATCAGATACGATAGAGTGAACCTGCAAGACCGCGAAGGACAGGTGGTCATCCATCACCACCCCAAATTTGGTCACCATGTTGGCAGGTGTTAACAATAATGAGCCAAGCTGGGGATCTGGAACAACAAGATGGTCCGTCATTGCCAGGTGGAGCTGGAGGAGGTGCTCCGTCATCCAGGTTGAGACTTATCAGTGAGACTTGCAGAGATTCTGTGGTCCTCGGGGTGGTGGGGGGACATATCATCAGCACAGCACTGGTAAGAAAAGCCATGGGGCTGGATGATGGGAGAGAAGATGAGAAGAACCAGCACCAGTCCTTCAGGTACCCCTATGCATGCCTGTTGCACCCTTGACATTGCTGCTGTTCAGGACACATGGTGAGATCTGCCCAAGAGGTAGGACTCGGACCACCTGAAGGCAGATGTCATGGTCAAGGCAGAGAGGAGCTCTTTTGTGCTATTAGTAGTGTAATGTAATCAGAATGAACAAGGTAAATATAACGGTGACACAATCAAATGTAAGATAATGGCGAGGACCTTGAAGCTAAAGGGGGCTATTATGGGGTCCCCTTTTCCCAGTTGTGGGGGTGCCGAAGTTCTGATGTTAGAAATCCTCGGTCCAGTCATCATCACTGTGAGGGCTCAGGAGGAGAAGCAGCTAGTGACAGCGCCAAGCCATAGTTGCACATGGTCAACCGTAGTCACAACTGAGAAAAATGGTGGCTTTTGAACAAATGACAGCGTCCCACAATTGACCCCTCCAAGGAAGTGCTGTTATGACTGCAGGGCTCTACAAAACACCACAGCAGTCTTTATGTCCAGAAATTGGCTAAAAATATGTGATAGACCACAACAAACAAACATAAGGTAAGTCTGACCCCAATTGGGGGGGCCCCCCCCCCCCCATATTCAAGAAGCAGGCTTTGTGACCTGCACAGTGGCTGCAGGTTTTCATTCTAACCATCTTCTTAATTAGTGAGCCATTTTCACCGCTGATTAACTTGTTTTGCCTTCGTTTTAATTGACGTGACTCAGACACCTGAGCCAAACAATAATGAGACACAAAATGAGCCGCCACATGACCAGCTCACCTGAAAATAAAGAAAGGTGAAGGGGTCTCGGTCATGTCGGTCTGCTCAGGTCACCAAAACATCTCGACGGTGGTCTTAGACAAACAGAAAATCAACTGTCTGCTGTGGCAGAACGAGGGCATTGACAAGTCCTGATATTCAATGACGGCTTCTCATTAAGGAAGTGGTTGGAGTGAAACTGGCTGGAGTTTGACATTCGTCTGTCAGCCCGTTTCATGTCTCGTTTCTGTTTGGCTGCCATTGAATGAAGAAATGTCTCAATTCAGGAGGACTGAATCCTTAAAAACAGGAGTTAATTAGCCATGAAAACTGATTAGGGAAACGGTTAGAATGAAAACCTGCAGCCACTGCGGCTGGACACCTCAGCTTTACAAGGATGGCACTCTGGGTGGGCATCCCAGTAGACACGGCCTCTCCAAAGATGAAGATGAGGTGCTAGGAGACCATGAGATGTCATGTCAGGCCAACGGGTCAAAACCAAAAGGATCTTACAAAAAAACCAGCAAACAAAACACAAAGGCAAATTGAAAGAGAGGTGAGGGACAGAAGGACGTTGAAAAACTGAAACAACACCAAGTTCTGGTCCTACTCGATGAATAAACTGAACGTTCTACAAAGGTTTTTATCTACCGAGCTTTGAGGCTACGTTGTCAAGCCTCCAAATTTAGAGCAAAACTGCACCCACCACACGACAAACCACCTGGATTGAGGTCCGAGTGCCACCATACAATGGGTGACACCTCAGCACTCAAATTTTCTTTTCAATGGGTGGAGTGCCAATCCTGCCACCAACCCCTGAGATTTTCCTGTAAGTTGGTGGTCCTACTTGCAGGGCTGGATGCAGATTAACATCATGTCCAGGATGGAGCAATTGCAGGGCCTCGCTCAGGGGCCCAACATTGTGCAGGAAAATAAGAACTTTATTGTATTCTTTACATTTAACAATACTGACCCTATGAGCCTGTGGCAGCGATGGGACATTTGACCCCATTGTCACTTTTGTGTTGCCATAGTGTGTCAAAGCTTCTGCCAGACTCCTATTACCACATCAGTGACAGCATCTGAGGCTTTGAACGTCACTGACACACCGAGAATGATTGGATTGCTTCAGGGTCTGCACCATCCTGCAAGCTACTGGATGTACTGTATGCAGAGATCACATTACATTAACTATGGAAAACAGAAGTGGGCAAACAGTGATCAAAAGTGTGGGGGCATTTTGTCCTGATACCAAAACTAAGCTAACTACTTTGCTGTTGTTCAGTAGTGGAGTTTACCATGCGTTATTAACACTCAGGCCATAATCCCTAACCCCTTTGTCTGCTGTCTCTTTGACTTGGTCTGGTTCAACATGCACTTGCCCTAGACCCCATTTGCCCCTTAGTATTTCTATTTCCCCAAACAATGAATGGAAAATATGAATCTTTTACATTCATTCAAAACAAAAATGCATTCAATCCATCAAACTTCCAAACCTGCTTATCCAGAGAACAGTTGTGGGGAAGCTGGAGCCCATCTCAGCAAACATCGGGTGCAAATCAGGTACAATCCTGGGGCACGATGAACACACACACACACAGACACCACGGCCAATTTAGCATCACCCTTGAAAACGTTGTCACTCAGTTATGAGTCAGTGGTGGCTTGGAATGTATACAGAATGGCTGCTGTCATGGCAACAAATTATGTCTTTAGGTCAACACATTTAAATATTTTTATTGTAGAACATTGTCTTGCATAGTAACATGTTCATTTTCACGACAACCCAATTATCATAAGATCATATTTAGCGTTTAGTCTTACAGTGCACCAGCTGGATTGAAGCCATCAGTCCACAATGGCTTGTCCACGGGCTTCCTCCTGCTGTCTCGAGGAATTAGCGGCAGCGATTTTTTTATTGATTTATTTATTTTTTATTGAATAGATTATTTTGGAGAATCCAACCCTTCGACATACAGTAATCAGGATTAAGCTTCCAAAACTTCACGGAGCTCCGTTCTCCTTGATCTGCCGACTGCGTTTAAAAATAAACTACAATACCGCTAGTAGGCGAGGCTCAGGTGAGGGGCGGGGCCCTCTGCGGAAGTTGGGTAGCCGAGCTGGCTGCCTACTGCGGCGAAACCGTGTCAGTCAGACCGGGGGTGGGGCGACCACAAGAAGAACAGGAAGTAGGGGGTGGAGTGTAGATGGTCACGTGTAGTCCAAAACGGCAAGGCTCCTTGTTTACGAGCTGGAAATATTGACTGTGCTGAACGATTAACGTGTATCGTTACACCTTTAGAGAAAGCGGTGTAGTCTTAGTTCGACTAGCAGCATGTGAAGCTGCCCAGCGTGAGTACAAATTCATTATTAATTGGAACAAACGAAAGTGGCGGCCTTTTTTGAAAATTAAGAGCCGCTCACTGGCGCTTCTGTCTACCTTAGCTAATGGCGTCGCTTCAGGATATAACGCAGTAGAACTGGCAGCAGCCGATAAATCCAGCCTGTTTACGCGCCTGTGGCCCAACATCCCATGTGTACGCTTAAAAAAATTACAGTTACACAAAGTTTAGCAACATATTCCAACTTTCTTTGCCAGCTCTTTTGTATTCTCCTAAACCAAATACGTGTCCAAAAATATTTCCTCACATTCTCCAGGAGGGCATCTCCCACCCAGCACGAAGCTGAAGACCACCATGTTTCCACTGTAACCCACCCACCCCCGAATCCATTTTATGCATCCGTTTTGTCAAGTCCAGTATCGGAGTCTTATCTGAGTCACCTCTCCAGCTGCAACGCAGGACTGACACCTTCACCCCAGGGCGCGATCACATCGTCAGACCTCAGAGGGAAACATAAAGTGAAAAGACACCCCTGACAGGGTCTGTGGAGCTGCCCCCTCTCTCAGGCCTGAACCCAGGGACACATTTTTTGAGGTTTTCTATGCGAGGATTTTGGTAAAGGGCTTACCAACAATATTTTGCCTCCACAGTCAATATAGCGCCTTACGCAGGGAGAATCACACTACACATGAAATGACAGACCCTAACGTGACAGCAGTCAAACTGCACCATGTGGGTGGGACCCACCATTTTTATATGTGAAAAAGATTTTAACTTGGTTGAAATTTATCAATTATATTTACAGTAGTGCCTTTCTTATGCATTTGTAATAAAAAATAATACATGTCAACTAAAAAGAACCTTTCCTAAACTCAAAGTTCTTATTTGTTTATTATGTAGTCCCCTTCTTATGTATCTATAATAAAACTAATACATTATATATGTATAGCACCTTTCCCATTCTCAAAGTCCCTCTCTCTCTGTATGTCTTGTGTAGTCACTGTCTTATGTATCTGTTATACAGTAATACAATTTATTTAGGTAGTACCTTCTCCATGCTCATATACCTGTATATTTATTATATAGTGGCTTTGCTATCTAGCTGTAATAAAAATAATACATTTTAATAATATAGCACCTTTCCAGTACTGGACATTCCTATGAATCTCTCTATTATATAGTGCCTTTCTGTAGTAAAATTCATGTTTTATTTATAGAGCACCTTTTCCCTACTCAGACCTTTATTTATTATGTTGTGCCTTTCTTATGTATTTATAATAAAAAAATAATACATTTTGTTTATATAGCACCTTTCCCATGCTTAAAGTTCCCATCTGTCATATAGAGCCTTTCTTATCTGGATGTAGTAGAATTGATACATTTTATTCATATAGCAGCTTTCCTTTGTATTTATAATAAAAATAATACATTTCATTTATATAGCACCTTTGCCATGGTCAGTTCCTATCATATAGTGAGTGCCTTTAATATCCGTCCAGCTGAGCACCAGGAGGCGCTCTGCTCCGCTCGCAGTGTCCAGAAGTGCTGTCTGCTCAGTCCAGGGTCGAGGGGTCTCAATACCAAACTATTTGTAACGCAGATGTTGTGGTTGGCACAGTGCAAATCTGTGAGCTGAGGTACCTCGTAGGGTGTGCGAGTCCACGACAAAACGCCTTCCTAGAGTGCCTCTCCACTTACGATCCGTCTGCCTGTCTCTTGTGTTGTTCTCTTCCAGTCTATGGGTTCGCTGTCAGTGACAGCCACATACGGTTTTGTTGTCCCGATGTGACAGATGTGCTCAGACTATTATCAGGTACTTGCTTATCTTGTTGATGTGCTCATGCAGGTAGTTTAGCTTCAATCCACGCACTGCCTGTCACCCCATCGCCTCTAATCACCTGTAAAGGTGCATACGGCATCTTGACTGGGACTCATCCCTCTTTCCATTTGCAAGTCATGATGCGCTCGAGTGTAAGATAAGAGTTGACCCCGGACAGGATGCCAGTCCATTGCGGGGCACATTCACTCGGCCAGAGCAGGTCATTACATATCACGTGGGTCTCTGTGTGGAACATGGGAAAGATCCCTGAGACACCCCCAGTAGTGGCACTTTAGCACTGGGCACTGTGTCAACTTACCTCTCCTGTCAATATGTAATATAGTGTCTTTCACAGCCGCCAGATAGAATATACGGTGTATTGAATCCTGGTGCTTTCCTCTTCATTGAGGAGAATCTGGTGACACAGTGCCGTGTTGTAGAACACTCCCTTCCGGATGTTTGACCCCTTGGGTCAGAACCTCTTCCAGAAGTCCTGCTCGTTGGCAGTGCCTGCGCTAATTAGCCAGAGTGATGCTCCCTATGCAAATGCCATGTCTGCTCCGCGTATTCATCAAGAAGATCGATGGATGCTGGAGCCTTTGGGAGAGCCTTTGATGTTAAATGAAACATTGTGCAGCTCACCCACACAAAAAAAATGTTCTCGACCCCCTTGGTATGGACATCATTAACTCGAGAAGAATCTGTGCGGATCGATCATTTTGAAAGGAAGTATTTATTAGGTCAGTGCGGAATTGTGAGACAAGCTGAGCGAGTGAGTGCTGTAGATCGTACAAAGCAGCCGTTTCCAGCAGCGTCCATCCTTGTTGCATTGGAGGAAGGAGAAACACTTCAGAACAAAAAACAAAGTTTAATGATCTCCTGAGGTCCTGCCTACTATCTATCTATCTATCTATCTATCTATCTATCTATCTATCTATCTATCTATCTATCTATCTATC
>JANRMT010062838.1:2387491-2420634 GCA_026402145.1 Polypterus bichir lapradei | reverse complement strand
ATATAGTGCCTTTCACTTATCTATCTATCTATCTATCTGTCTGTCTGTCTGTCTGTCTGTCTATCATATAGTGCCTTTCACTTATCTATCTATCTATCTATCATATAGTGCCTCTCATATCTATCTATCTATCTATCTATCTATCTATCTATCTATCTATCTATCTGTCTATCTATCTATCTATCTATCTATCTATCTATCATATAGTGCCTTTCACTTATCTATCTATCCATCTATCTATATCATATAGTGCCTCTCATATCTATCTATCTATCTATCTATCTATCTATCTATCTATCTATCTATCTATCTATCATATAGTGCCTTTCACTTATCTATCTATCCATCTATCTATATCATATGGTGCCTCTCATATCTATCTATCAATCTATCTATCTATCTATCTATCTATCTGTCTGTCTGTCTGTCTGTCTGTCTGTCTGTCTGTCTGTCTGTCTATCATATAGTGCCTTTCACTTATCTATCCATCTATCTGTCTAGAACTGCATACCCTAACTTCAGTGCTTTGCCTGATAAAGTGAATGTGTAAAGAACCTTGTGTTGCGTGATTCATCTGTTTTATCAGAGTGTGTTAACGTTTAATGAATTGATTCATTTGCTTCATGACTGAGATTCCCCATATGTTTACGGTCTAACTGGTCGTTTTCGGTGTGAAGGGCGTGTTGTGATGCTGAGTGTTATTTCGAAGTGCCGTGACGTTGCTCGTGTAAAGCTGACACAGTAGGCGGTGCAGTGTGTCGATTTTGATGATAAATTCCCTCACTGACGTTTTGGACGAGGGCCACCGCAGACATGTCAAGGCTTGTGTTTCTTCAGCTCCTGCAGCTTCTTTGGATGAATGGCGGTCTGCGATAACTGATGTGATTCCGCGTATTCGTGAACTTAGAATGGCATCACGCTCTGTGGTGTGCTGTCACTTTCCTGTGTTTGGAGAGTTGTTTCGTTTTACATGGAAGTGAAGTTGTGATTATTTAAAAGTGGACACGGACTTCATGATGACCCTCTATGTTTAACTCCGTACTGTCAGTTAGCAGATGTTTTCACGCGTGTCTAGCAGGTGTAGTTTATGTGACACACCAGACGCTGTTTATTTACTCGTAGTCATTGTGCTGATGTGATGGCGCCGCGTTACACGTCTATAATTGTCTTGGAATGCTTAAGGCTTTGGACTTCACACCGTGAGTTTGTGGGTTCAAATCCCACTTCTGACACCAGTGTGTGACCCTGAGGAAGCTGCTTCTCCTGCCTGTGCTCCAAAAGGAAAAACAAAACCAATGGAGCTGATTGTATCTCAAATGTCGTAAGTCACCTTGGATAAAAGTGTCAAATAATAAGGAATAATAATAATAATTGCGGAGGTTCCAATGTAATAAAGAACTTGGCCAATGTTAAGATTTCAAATTGCTTAACAGGTTAATTGAAAGTCGTGTACTCCTAATGAGGTGCCCCCCGTCGTGCTCCTCCTCCTCCTCACTGCGGCCCTTCCCAGTCCGCCTTGCTGCCTTCTTCCAGTTTTTCCAGGTCGGCCTCCTCCCGGTCTTCTGTAGTGGTTTGCGTTTCCTGCCAAACGCTAAGCCTTTCAAGCTACTGTCCATTTGTCATCTAGTTAGCGACTCCGGTGAAATCGAGATGCTCTGCTGACCCTTGCCCCGTAATACCCACCCCCCACCCCCACACCACCCCAGCTTAAGTTGGGCGAGTTGCATCACCTTGCGGTTTGTGCATCCCGTGATTTACGAGGCGAGCCGGAGGATACCTGTTCAGACCGGCGTTTCCCACGGACGCCTCGACAGACGCGTGTGATTGACTCGGGACGTGAACCCTGGGCCTCTGCATCCGGAGCACATCCTGGCCCCGGCCGTGTTCTGGAAGTGGGCGTCAGGTAGGGGCAGACAGAACATGACCCGGCAAGGGGAGTCTCGTGTCCAGTTAGAGAGGAACATCAATCAGGAGTCGAGCTGACGGGCCTGACTTCAAACGCAGGGGTGAAAAGGATTAGCTGTGGACGAAATGGACCAGTAATGGGAGTTTTACTTGCGGCCAACGTTTTGACCTTTTGTTGTTTTTTAATTTACCTTCGGCAGCTCGGTGGTTCAAAGCGGGCGAGGCCTGAACAAGAGAAGCAACTGTTCATGGAAGCAGAGGAAACGTGGAAGAAGATAATGAGAGGACTGAAAGGGGGCCACCGTCTTAAGATGTGCCGAATAAAGCATGTAAACTCAAGTCCAAAGCCATTTGTGCCTTCCTGCTGTGACATCTTGAGACGAAGAGATGGCATCGCCCCATAAAGCAGACTGCACTTCGTCCTGCGCCCGCAGAAGATCCAACCTGAAGCTGCCCTGGTGGCCTCTTTGTCTGACTCTCCTGAGCCGAGTGTGTTCTTGCACCTTGTCCTTCTTGTTGGGGGTACGACTGGGGTGGATGGATTGTTGTAGCTGTGGCCATCTGCTTGACTCTGTCACTGCAGCAACTGTCCTTGTGAGTCACCCATTAATGGGGTGCTAATGTGAGGGCTTCACTGCACACATCCGCTTTCGCTCTGTGAATAATTATGACGTGATCAGGACCGTTTCCTGGCACCGTGGCCATGGAGGAGCCCCCAGCAGAATAATGTCCTATCTGTGGTAGGTGGGAGGGCTAGGCAACCTAGAAACGGCCCTGACTGCAGCTAACCATCCATCCATCGGGAGCCACTTGGGCCTCAGCAAGGGGCCGCAGTCTAGCACCGGGTGGGCAGCTCTAGGAAGAGTCGTGGTTGTTCCAAATGTCTTCTGTTACAGATTTACGGGAGCCACTGTGCCCCAATGCTGCGGTCTCCCCCCACAGCACCATCCTGTCTCTAAGCTCTGCTGTGTGTGTGTCTTTCCTAATCATGTCCAGTCCGGTGAGCTCCAAACAAGAAGCAGAAACATCTCAGTGATGATCAACAGAATGGAGATGCCCCTGAGCCAAAGGGTCTGAACATGTCACTGAAGGATGTAGGCTCGTTCAGATCAGGAAGCCCCCCCAAGTCATCCTGCAATGTGTCAGGCGGTGGTCCTTAGCAGATATCCAAAGGTCCAGCCACAGCGGACGGCGTAATCTGTCAGGCTTCTGTGCACACAATGTTGATGGTCCAGCAGATCAAGCTCGTTGGTTACACGTGTTCTTCCCCCTTTAAATATTTCTAGCCCTTCATAAACTTTTCATTGAGTTCTGCTGTTTTCACTTCCATACTGAGCCAGCAACCTTTGGTGAACTTCAGCAGGTCACTCGCCCTACACAAAGAAATCTGATAACGGTGCGTTGTTCAGCAATGGGGCGATTCCACAGTGGAGCGTCCATGTTCATTAAACTTTGGCTTCGAGTAGACTAAGAGCAGAGTGCGGCTCTGTGCACGTCCGAGCTACCCATAAGCCACTGGGAACGTGCTGCTTTGTGTCATCAGGTTTTATCTGTGGTGGTTATCGCGTCATTTTCAAGTTGCCTTCACTTTTTATTATTATTACCTCACTTCTTTTAACTTCACCTGTTTGTTGTCTGGTACAAATCTTGTAATCGATATTTAACCCACTTCCTATTGTCTAAATGACTTGAAATTTTGCACACTTACTCACTTCTGATGGCAATACATGAATCAATAATCACTTTCATTAATTGATCAATTAATTCATGTTAATTAAGAAATTACATTTTCATATGAAGAATAGTTCAAGATTTCACCAATAGATGGCACTAGTAATGGATAGAAATATCAAAGGAAGTGTTAAAATATTGATTACAAAATTATACTAAAACAAACCCAAGACTAAAAAGTTGAAAATAATATATGTATAAAAAAAATACTTTTTAAAAACCACGCTTAATATATTAAGTTAAAAAGTGTGCAGAAAAGTAAAAAATAAATCACTTGTAAAATAAAAGGTGGTTTTTAAAAAGTCTTTTATTATATGTGTATGTATTAGTTTGATGTACCCTTCTGTCTATCTATCCATCTATCTATCTATCAAGGGAGCTATATAGGCACCTGACCCGACACAGAGGGACACGGAGGCACGTATAAAAATAAACAAACTTTTATTTTTCTTCACCTGTGGGCACACGTCTTCCCCGTGACCCACAGGCAATACACAGTCCCAAACCACACCTGCAACACCAAAACATCCTTTTTCTGTCCTCTACCACCACTCCTCCTGAAGCGTAGTCCTCCTCCTCCCGACTCCGGCCTCTTTAGGGGTGGTGGCTGGCCCTTTTTATAACCCACCCGGAAATGTTTCAGGTGCTTGACCACCTGGTCCTGATTGCACCTCCGAGTGGGGCTGAAGAATCGTCCAGCCAGGCTGCTGACTCCATGCAGCTCCCCCTAACGGCCATCCGAGCCCCCAACCAGGCTGTGGAGGACTCCATCTCCCATGGAGCCATGCGACAGGCTGGGGGATCACCGTCCGCCAGGGAGGCTGCCACCAAGCGTTCCGGGGGAGGTACTGACCTGCCCATGGTTGCTCCCCCGGAACAAATGCAGCAGGGGCGTCCCTGCCGGGCAATGGACCCAACTGTCCACCACACTATCTATCTATCTATCTATCTATCTATCTATCTATCTATCTATTATATAATACCTTTCATGTCTATCTATTTGTCTGTCTGTCTGTCTATCTATCTGTCTATTGTATAGTAACTCTAATATCTATCTATCTATTATATAGTGCCTTTCACACTATCTATCTATCTATCTATCTATTATATAGTATCCTTCTATATAAAAGCGGTCGGGATTGTCCTTCTGTCCCGTGAGTGCTACACAGGCGCGGAGTTTCACACACGCCCTGTCCATTTTGCAATGCACGATGGGATTTGTAGTTTCGTTTTTCCAGGTAAAAGATGATTTTCTACTCCAGACTGTGCGATATCTTCTTCTTCTTTCTTACTATATAAAAGCGGTCGGGATTGTCCTTCCGCCCCGTGAGTGGAAAGCATAGCGGTATTCCGCTTATCACAGACTTACTACTTGCAGCTTGCGGTACGAAGCGACATGATGTGAGCAGAGTTCTGGTGCTCCCATCGTTCCCTTGCTTTTGTGCGCGATGCGCTGGAAAAATAGACAAAATTATGTCTCTGGAAATAATTAATGTTGATGGAGTACAAATGCCTCACTGCGTAGTAAATATCAGGGGGGTTCAAAAGGGCAACCTCAATATAGAAAAAAAGTTTAAATTTCATCACAAAAATAACAGAAATTACGAGTATTAAAGTAGAACCGCTCAAATGCAATATAACCAAATTAATGAGTTTGTATAAAATATCAAATTGATCTACATATTGAATAGCTTTAAGAAGTGGTCAACTTAAAAGTCGGTCGCCTTAAAAGGCGGGTCAGCCTAGTGTTTCATATCTATCTATCTATCTGTCTGTCTGTCTATTATATAGTAACTTTCATATCTATCTATTATATAGTGCCTTTCGCACTATCTATCTATCTATCTATTGTGCCTGTCGTACCAGTATGTATCTCTTTATATCTCTCTGTCTTGGTTACTTGCTTGTGGTGGTCTGTCAACAACGCAACAACAATGTTGTCTCTCCAATCCTCCATGACACAAGTGAATGTGGCTGAACAGACTGCCTTTGCTGCCACACTTTCTGGATCAATGGGGACATCGAAAGGTTCGGTTCATGAGAGCTTTCAGCTGTTGCTGGTGAATTTGTCAGAAATGCTCCTTGCAAAGTTGTGTGCTTGTGGTTTCAAAATACATTGCGCCGTTTTGCACAGACAGTTTTCCAGATTTTATGATCAGCTGTGAGTGTCTCCAATTCTTCTGATGAGGCGTTACATAATTTCAGATAGCATTTGTTGTCCTGCAGGACTCCTGTGGCCAGATTTCAGTTCTCCATACAAAACGACATGAGGGAGATGAGATTGAGGCATCCTTGTGACACGTCCAGCCCACCAAACAGGCAACAGATGATCATTGACTCCATACTCTGAGATACGGTTCTTCTGAGCATCTAAGTATTTCCAAGAATATTTTGGAGGCTACGACTATGGAAGGCCTGTGGAAGGTTTATGTGGCAGTGATAAAAGGTCCAAGTCACTAAGATATACAGCAATGTGGAGACTCTCATCGCAGTCGTGGTTGAGAGATGAAGGTCTCGGTTTGAAAACGTCCAAAGGAGGAAGACGCAAGCTTGAGAGCTTGAATCAGTCTATCTATCTATCTATCTATCTATCTATCTATCTATCTATCTATCTATCTATCTATCTATCTATCTATCTATCTATCTATCTATTATATAGTACCTTTCATATCTATCTATCTATCTATCTATCTACAGCAGTGTTTCCCAACCTTGGTCCTGGGGACCCCCTGTGGCTGCAGGTTTTTGTTCCAACCAAATTCCTAATCAGTGACAACACCTGACAACAATGATCTCATTTAATTAGATTATATTATTTTATTCTACAGTTGTGCTTGAAAGTTTGTCAACCCTTTAGAATCTTCTATATTTCTGCATAAATATGACCTAAAACATCATCAGATTTTCACTGAAGTCCTAAAAGTAGATAAAGAGAAACCAGTTAGACAAATGAGACATATATAGATATATTCTAAAGGGTTCACAAACTTTCAAGCACAACTGTACATTCAGTAAAGCACAGCAGCATGATTTTTACCTTTATAAGACATTTAGAAGTATATCTGCTTTTGCTATAGATTTAAATGCTTAACTCTTTTTTGTTGATTTCATTATATTTTGCCCTTTCTCTGTGCAGTTTTCCTCCTTTGTTGTATGTTATTAATGACAATTAAAAAGGAGCAGAGCAGACAACACTGAATAGTCAAAGGCTGCAACTACTTTAGCATCAGACCGACTAATTAGTAAATAATGGATTAATTAAACAATTAGAACACCTAGAAAAGTAGAATGAAAATCAAGATGAAAATATTGTTAAAAAGAAAAAAAGACATTATTCCCATATAACTGCTTGGTACATTTTAATACACATGTATTTTTTTTTTAACCAAACCTCTACCTAACTTTCTAATTTCTATATTGTTCCCAAAACACAAAACTTGGGGAAAAAACACATCACTTAATTAGCCCAAGAGTCCAATTAAAAACAGAAGCTGGTTGGAACAAAAACCTGCAGCCACAGTGGGTCCCCAGGACCGAGGTTGGGAAACACTGATCTACAGTATCTATCTATCCTCTACAGCTCCGCCCATATAGTAGTGTGACTGGACGGTTAGGAGGCCCCGCCCCACTGATGTCACTCTTTCCCCTCCCCCGGCCCTCAGCCTCTCTCTCGGATTAGCGTGAATATGTCGCTCCTGCAAGCGAACTCTGATTCTTAGCGCGATGAGAGAAGTCGCAAAATCAACTGGAATGTTCAAGCAAATTCTGTATATAGAGATGTCTGTCTGTTCACTTTTCCCGAGAGAACTACTTCATGGATTTAGATTGGGTTTTTATTTTTTAGAATTTGCTTGAACACCCCAGTTGATTTTGCGACTTCTCTCATCTTGCTAAGTGTTATAGTTCGCTTGCGGTGCTGATTTATTCACGCTAATTTGAGAGAGAGGCTGTAGGCTGATGGGAAGGGGGCCCTCCTCACTCACACACCACCCTCCGCCGTTCAAGTTGCTCTCCCTATCGCCATGTGTTGGAGCGCACCTTGCCTCCGCTTAGGTATTGATATCTGTTTGTTCAGCAGACGTTATCATGTAGAGATTGTTAAGTAGTAACGTTTGACGTTTTTGAGAGAGAGATCAGAGCTACTGTATGTGTGTTTTAGGGGGTAGCTGCCCATTGGCCATGTGCTCTTCTCCCCACACGGGGGACGCTCTCCCGTCAGAGCTGAACGCGATCAGAGACAGTGGTGATGTTTGATGTTAGAGCGTACCTGCCTTCCACTTGGCCAGAATGACATTTATTTTAGATTGTTGTATTGATTTTTAAAGCTTGTCCTGTTTCACTACTACTATGTAAGCAGAGCCGCCTGTGTGTCATATGAAGCCCATACACATGGTACAGAATGTGTGTTTAATATGTATGAGCTGTAACGTTGTATTCTTTAAAGTACATTTGGTGTAGAAGGTGCATGGTGAGACGCTCTTGTTCCAGTACATTCTCACTCTCAGCCCGTTGCACTACATTTCTGCTGCGTCTTTTGTGTTTTTTTTTCTTTTTAAATACGCCTGCCTTTCTCTTTTCGTCTTTTGATTTGTTCCGTGAGTGCAGATGTTCTTTTAGATTTTAGTGAGGACTTTTTCAGTTTCGAGTCCCTCCATTGTCATTTGAGGATTGCAGGAGTGGACGGCCGTGTGGGACTTGGAGAGCAGACCGTCACTCACACAAGGCCCAGTCATTATTATTGTTGTTTTTTTCTTACCAGGCTGACGTGTTTATCCGAGGCGCTTTACGACATTTGAGGTGCCGTTGGTTCCATTTCTTTGGTGCGGTGCCCTGATCGTGGCCACGTGGTGTCAGCAGTGGGATGTCACCCCGCAGCCTTGACCGCTACGCCACACAATATGCCTGCAGCTGATTGAAGTGTGCCAGTCCTACGCCTTGACATCGACAGGGCTCTTTAGCTCTGAGGCTGCCGTGCCAGAGTCAGGCATTGGCAGTAGCAGCAAATCCAGACGAGGCTCTCCGTGTTGCTGGTATTAGCCTTTGTGCCGGGTGTCCATTGGGTACCCTGTGACATGCCCGCCTCTGCTTGCTGTGTAAGTGCCTTGATGCCTACTTGACGGGAGTGTAAAATCACAAGTGCCTTTCATCGCAGTGCGTTTAGCCGGACAGAAACCGTAAATGGACAGTAAAAAAAAAAAGAAGCCAACAAAATGAGGAGAAAGCGTTAGATCTTAAGTGGACACGGCTGGCGCTTTTCTTTCTGCCGAAAAAAAAAATTGTATGGAAGCGAGAAACGTGCCAATTAAGGCAGTTGTCGGAGAGATTGCTGAAGTGGAGTGAAAGGAGATAACAAGTCGCTGTGCAGGCCGGCCATCTGGTCATTGTTTCCAGCTGGAAATCCATCGCATCGCTCTGCCTCTTTTAAAGTGGGCCTTTGCAAACCGGGACGTCGCAGACCCCCTTCTTCTCTTACTGTTTCCAGGACGTTTTTTTTTTCGGTTAATGGGTCAAACTATGAAACGATTGCGCAATAAAACGGTAAGACCGACCAGCCCATCCTCAAATGCTTTATAGAAATTCAAAATAATCCAGAATATGTTTGGTAGACCCCCACAAACCAAACCCACCTTAGTTCATCATCCATCAATCAGCTTCTCCAAGATGCATGTCAGTCTCTTGTTGTTTTGTCAAGAAGGTGGATATTCCGCACAAAAGTGGCCACTGCTGTCCTGAGCGGGCAAACTGGACATATCCAGGATAATAGAAGAAGAAGAGGAGGAAGAGGAAGGACCAGAAACGCACCTGCATAAGTGGAGAAGGACATCAGAGCGTGGAGTTTGACAAAGAGAGCTGCCTGCGTGTCACGAGTTGCTGTTGTTTGTAATGGTAGGGGGTTGTGAGAGGGTCACGGCGAGTCGCCTCTCTGACGATCACACACGACCCAGGCGCTGCTCGGGGGGTCGCACTCCATTCACCAATTTGGACCAAAACTGCCATGACAGTCATGATCCATTCACCAAGCCGGATCACCTCTCCTCCTCAGCTGTGACCATCATGCTCAATTCACCAAGTCGCATCACCAAACCACTGCCATTACAGCCTCACTCACTCAGTTCACCAAGTGGGACCACCTCTCCTCCTCATCTATGACAGTCACGCTCAATTCACCAAGTGGGAGGCCCTGACCCTCGTGTTCAAATCACCAATGGAGAAACACCCCCCCAACATTGGTGGGTCACAAAGAAGCTTACATGGGAAGAAGTTGGTCTCAATAGTTTAAAAAAAAAATCACTTTTCAGGCCCTCAGGTGCTCCCTTTTTAAATTCACGTCAGTGTCTTGGCGGTGTAAGTCAGTCCCTGTGAGTTCCTGTTTTCGGCCCGAGCTCGTTCTGCTCTTCTTCCTTTTCTTCTTTTCTGTGTGTGTGGAGACGTGAACACACAGTCTGTAAAACATGAGCGAAAACCCCAGTAAAAATTCCTTTAGCCCACCTCCTGGTGTAAAAGCGAACCCCATCCAAATGGGACATTTAAAAGTGAAGGGCTTGAGCAGACAAAAAAATATGGCGGCTAACTTGTGTAACAGCACTGCCCAGCACATATGTGAACACTCGGGCCGCCTTTAACTACAGCGAGAGTTACAAACACCGCACACATCAGACTGGAATTCTTGGAGCACTAAGACCTGGTGGTGTAAACGCAGCCTCAGGTTCCAATTGTGTAGTCCTTGACGTGGAAGGCACCACACGGTGTACATGTCAACACGTCCGCCACGAACGGGACAATGTGTTTCCAGAGTGAATGTGAAGTCATAATCAATCGTTAATATATAATCAATAATTTCTATTTTCTTTACTCCCATAGATCTGTAAGTTTTGCGTAATGGAGAGCAGCGCTGGATTAAACAGAAGATAAACCGTAAGTCCGCCCATTTTGTCTCTTTTGGTTGTTGTCCATTTTTATATGAGGACTGATCATTTATGTCAGGTAGAATGCCCAGAGGCAGCTGGGTGGTCTCGTGGCCTCAGACCCCCTGCAGATTTTATTTTTTCACTCCAGCCATCTGGAGTTTTTTTGCTTTTTCTGTCCTCCCTGGCCATCAGACCTTACTTTTATTCTATGTTAATTAGTGTTCTCTTATTTCAATTCTTCTTTGTCTTTTTTCTCTTTCTTCATCATGTAAAGCACTTTGAGCTCCATTATTTCTATGAAAATGTGCGATAGAAATAAATGTTGTTGTTGTTTATATAAAGACGGCGTGTGAGAGTTTACAGGCTCTGCGTGTGCTCATCATGCAGAATGAAGAACTCGCCTAACGTGGTGAACTGGCAGTGCAAAAAGGAGACAAGTGTTCTGGTCTGTCTGTCTGTCTGTCTGTTTTAGACATTTATGAAAGCTTCTTTAGCACTTAGTCCCCCAAACCAGGAGCCTTTGCCTTGTAATCACTTGCCAGTAGCTTACTAAATGTTCATCTTCTTTATTCACATACTGGGCTCCATTGTTTTGGAATTGGTGGTAAAAACCCAGTGAGCGCTGGCAGCCTGTCCTTACTGGTGAGCTGGAACTCTGCTTTTGGAACTTTTTGCCAAATGTGCCAGTTTTATTTTGAGAATCTCCCTGTGAACCAAATCTCATAACAAGGAGAAGTGGATCAGGTGGACGTTTGGCTCCCCTGTCAGCGACTCGATCAATAAACATTTTTTCGTTACTTTCACGGTGATACAATTCGAACATTAGATCGGAGAACAGGATGCGCTTTCTAATGTCGCACTTCAGAATGTCATAATGGAGGAGAACACCGGTGACATTCATAGACTGCTGTACGCGGACCAGCGGTAGGGAATGAGAGCGTTAATATATACGTGCCGTGCCTGATTGTCATGGAGCTGTGCCCGTCCACGGACTGGCGTTTGGGAAACACCAAGCTAAGAGATGGTCTGCGGTGGCCCTTCAGCAAGGATGGACAGACGTCCCACTTTAAACTATTAGATGGCCTCTTAGCCACTTGATGGAAGAGCGCGTCTCTGGGGGTCCTAGCCGTTTATTATGGGAATTCTACTGCTCCATGTTTTCATTTTCATGAATATGTGGGGTTTCATGCCCAAGGATTCTGGTGGTTACATCTGTTGTCATCTCAGTTTTGTTTGTGTATTTGTATTTTTTAACGTTTTCTCTGCCATATCTTATCATATCGTATTATTTTGTAAGCATGCCTAATCATGAGCAGGATCCCAGGGTGCTGGAGACAAACCCAGCAAGCATAAGGGAACAAGGCAGGAAGAAACCTCTGGACTGGGCGCCAGTCCACTGCAGGGTGAGTACCCACACACACACACACACACACACACACACTGGCCATTTTAGCACCAAACGGAGCACGTGGAGGAAACGCATGCGGACCCGGGGAGAACATGAAGGGAACAACCAGGTCACGAACCCTGGTGTCCCTGCTGTGAGGCAGCAGCGCCACTACTGTGCCATCCTGTTTCCTCCGCCATTTTGTTTATTGATCACCGTGCTATTTTGAGCTCCCGTTGTTAGTGGACATATCCTCTGAGGTCATGAACTGTTAATCATAACCTGACTAAAGTGAACTCCGGAGTTGTGTCCATATCTGAGCTCACAGATTTTGAACGTCTTTTTGACATTTTTTCTAAGTATTTAGAGTTTTAGTCTCGTGTTTTCACTTTGGCCGCTAGTCTTTTTATCTCGCAAGTTTTGATTTTGCTTTGGTCAAATGGCCAAGAAATATGTCAGTCTGCCGCACAGCAAGACTCTGTGGCACTGGCACCAAAGCAGCAGACTATGGCAGCACAAAAATAAACAGAAAAGTAATAGGACCGTCGCCTCTCAGTTGCCATTTGTGGGTGCAAACACAGGGCAATCTGTGGCACGTTGAGGTCCCAGAGGATGCCCCGTTTAATTCTTATGGCCGAATGAGAACACAAACGTCCTTAATAAGGTCCGTCATTATGCCGTTGTACAAATCAAAGCCGTTTCAGGGCCACCGAGCTCCATGTCCCTTTGTGGAGGTTCTGATGATGAACGCCAGCTTTGGGTGGTGACTTTGGTTAAATGCCTTATTGACAGGAAAGGCTGGCGTTTCGCAGCCACAGGAAGTGACCTCAGCGGTCATCTGGCTGTTTCTTTTCCTCCGCCCTAAGGAAACGGACTCGACACAGGTGGCTGGCGGTGGTGTCACCCCCAATTACTTCCCTGTGTTGAATCGGAATAGGCTCGTAAAACGCTCACTATGCTGCCATGTCTGACGCATTATAGCGAATGCCGCTGGTCATCTGATGGCCACCTTCTGGGCTGGTCCCCTTTTCCACCCCATCAGAAGGAAGTCTGGCACTTGGTACGTGTGATAGGGAGGCCCCAGAGAGCCTTGATTTGCTTTGCTCATCCCTCCCCGTTGGTTTTGGTTTACTGCATTTCTGAGTCACTTTGCGCTGAGGTAACACGGCCCGCCATGTCACACTAGCTCCTTTCTAAGAGCAGCCCCATTTTCTTTTTTTAAGGAATGCCATTATGTGACCAGCTCATTTAATGACAGACCATCCAATAAAAGTCCAGTCTCACTCCCTCACACCTCCCCATAGCAGACCCTTGGCTTGAACAAAGTCAGTCGAGACCCTTTTTCCTCCGGTTGATGATTCTTACGAGCTCCATTGACACACCGCTGAAGAATTCACAGAGACAAAGTCCAGACTGGAAACGGCCAATTCATCAGAAGGCTTGTCAGGGCCTTCAACATGGCTGGCTATTAAATCAGAGAAGGCCAAATTGAAGTGAGCAGATCAAAGAGAAGAATGTATCCGAGATAACCAGATTCTTCGTTTTTGGTGCTAGTAGACTCGGAGCCTTTGTTCGATGTGCTTAATATTATAACAAAATACCGCGTGCTCCTGGGGGACACGCGCACAGCCTTTCATCTCCGGCTCAGATCTGGTGAGCCAGAGAGCAGCACCGAGACTTTCCAGAGGTCAGCAGAGCAAAATCATTCAGCTTACAGCGCAAAATCCACACTCCTCGTGTCTGCAGAGTGCCGCAGCTCCACCGGCCTGGGTTCAAATCTTTACCGCACTGTTGTTCCAGGATCTCCAGCTCCTACTTGTATCACAAAGGCAGAGGTGCTGGGTGTCTGTTAGTCATGGTGACCACCGACATAGCAGCCCACCGACAATCCCCCCAAAACCTGTTCTGTGGCCTGTCCCCATCTTGCATCCCATTGCTTTAGTTGAATAATTTGTAAGGGAATGAAAGTCCAGCGACGTCCGGCAAGCTTTACTGGCAGACTTGTGAGCGGGCTATCCATGGGGTGGGGGTCTTTCTGCCTAGTTCTGACCAGCCGCCTAACTAGGGTACAACATAGAAGGATTGATGACACTTTTTGTTTGTCACTTGCTCTAGGGTTGCCTCTGTTGTGTCAAATTCGACCAAGTGACATTCATATAATCAGTAACAGGAGCTTTGAAAATCTTTGATTTTATCTCACAGTTGACACAGAGACCCACCCTGTGGACAGGCTCTTCGGGTGTAAAGGGCAAGGTTGAACATTCGGACGTCCCTACTGACTCTCTGTGTGACCCTGAGGGAGTTAAGTCACCTTCTGGGGCTTGAAGTGGAGACTAAAATATAACGTGACGTGATGTAACACAGCATGACATGACATGATATTCATTAACAGTGCCTGATCGACGGACAGATAGACATGCAAGGAACTATATAATAGAAAAGGAGATAGAGATAGTGTGTACATGCAAGGCACTATATGATAGATAGACACACAAGGCACTATATCATAATCAGGTAGCTAGATAGACATGCAAGGCACCATATAGTAGGTGGAGATATAAACATGCAAAGGAGTATATAATTAGACAGAGACAGATACATGAAAGACACATAATCATATAAATGATAGATATACAGTACAGGCCAAAAGTTTGGCCACACCTCCTCATTCAATGTGTTTTCTTTATTTTCATGACTGAAGGCATCAAAACTATGAATGAACACATGTGGAGTTATGTACTTAACAAAAAAAGGTGAAATAACTGAAAACATGTTTTATATTCTAGTTTCTTCAAAATAGCCACCCTTTGCTCTGATTACTGCTTTGCACACTCTTGGCATTCTCTCGATGAGCTTCAACAGGTAGTCACCTGAAATGGTTTTCACTTCACAGGTGTGCCTTATCAGGGTTATTTAGTGGAATTTCTTGCTTTATCAATGGGGTTGGGACCAGCAGTTGTGTTGTGCAGAAGTCAGGTTAGTTGGACGATCATTTATTTTTCAACAGGACAATGACCCCAAACGCACCTCCAGGCTGTGTAAGGGCTATTTGACCAAGAAGGAGAGTGATGGAGTGCTGTAAATGGTCATGAAAAGAAAGAAAACACATTGAATGAGGAGGTGTGTCCAAACTTTTGGCCTGTATTGTACATGATGGATATGCAAGGCACTATAAAATAGATAGGTAGGTATATACTCTTGCAGGACATGATCTGATATACTGATCAGTAGATAGACAGACATACAAGACACTATATAATAGGTAGATTAATAGCTAGACATACCAGGTGCAATATGAATAGGGACTAATAAATACACATATATACTCAGCAAAAAAAGAAACGTCCCCTGACTTTCAACTGTTTTTACTTTCAGTAGACTTAATGTGTAAATATTTGTATGAACACTAAAAGAGTCAACACCATAAGACATAAACTAAAAATGTTTCACAATGTGTCCCTGAATGAAGGGAGGCTCAAAATCAAAAGTACCAGTCAGTATCTGGTGTGGCCACCAGCTGCTTGAAGTACTGCAGTGCATCTCCTCCTCATGGACTGGACCAGATTTGTCAGTTCTTGCTGTGAGATGTTACCCCACTCTTCCACCAAGGCACCTGCAAGTTCCTGGACATTTCTGGGGGGGAATGGCCCTAGCCCTCACCCTGCGATCCAACAGGTCCCAGACGTGCTCAATGGGATTGAGATCTGGGCTCTTCGCTGGCCATGGCAGAACACTGACTTTGCTGTCATGCAGAAACTCACGCACTTTTTGCCACTCCTGTCTGGTCCAGCGAAGGTGGGTTTGTGCCCATAGGCGGCGTTGTTGCTGGTGATGTCTGGTAAGGACCTGCCTTACGACAGGCCTGCAAGCCCTCGGTCCAGCCTCTCTCAGCCTATTGCGGACAGTCTGAGCACTGATGGAGGGATTGTGTGTTCCTGGTGTGACTCGGGCAGTTGTTGTGGCCATCCTGTACCTGTCACGCAGGTGTGATATTCGGATGTACCGATCCTGTGCAGGTGTTGTTACATGTGGTCTTCCACTGCGAGGATGATCAGCTGTCCTTCCTGTCTCCCTGTAGCGCTGTCTTAGGCGTCTCACAGTGCGGACATGGCAATTTATTGCCCTAGCCACATCAGCAGTCCTCATGCCTCCCTGCAGCATGCCTAATGCACGTTCACGCAGATGAGCAGGGACCCTGGGCATCTTTCTTTGGGTGTTTTTCACAGTCGGTAGACAAGTCTCTTTAGTGTCCTGCGTTTTTAGAACTGTGACCTTAAATGCCTACTTTCTGTAAACTGTTAAGGTCTTAACGACCATTCCACAGGTGCATGTTAATTAATTGATTATGGTTAATTGAACATGCATGGAAAACATTGTTTAAACAATTTACAATGAAGATCTGTAAAGTTATTTGGATTTTTAAAACATTATTGTTGAAATACACAGTCCTGAAAAAGGGACGTTTCTTTTTTTGCTGAGTATACATTCCAGATAACATGTAATGGATAGAACAATAGATAAAAAGACATCCAAGGCACTATAAAACAGATTCATATAAAGACATGCGAGGCACTATATAATAAATGTATGTTTAGATAGTTTGGTGTGCAAGGCACTACATAATAGATAGATTGACAGACAGACATACAAGGCACTATATAAGAGAGAGGTAGTTAGATTAATAGGTTTATCTGAAAAGCATTTTATAAGAGGAAAAGACATGCAAGGCACTATATACAGTAAAAAGTAGATTGATAGCCAGACATGCAAGGCACTATATACTAGACAGACAGATGTTTCGATATATAGGATTGCTAGACACAGTACTGCTGAATAGTTGTTTTGGCTAAAGGTACAGCATGATTGTGTGTCGCAGTGTCGGAGACGTAACAGAGCTTTGCTACTTTTGTTTGTTTGTTTCTTTATAATGGTTTGTAACCCTTTTTATATTTCAGCTGTTTGTTTTTTAAACTGCTTATTTATGTGTGTTGTTGTGGTGATCATTTTGTAGGAGTTCTTGCTGCTGTTTGTCCTGTTGCTGGTCATGTAACCTGTTGTTTCGATGGCTCAGGAGTTTGCCGTCATTCATTTGTTGGAGTTTCAGTGACGATTGGGTTCTCTCAGTGGGATTTTCTGCATTTATTGGGTGCTGTTTAAAGGATTACAATTTTTGGCTTTTGCTTTGTGAGACTCGCTTACTTAGGATTGATTGCCTTTTAGGCCACACCATTGTGCCTCATTTTGCTGTTTTGAGCTTTTCCTTGTATTTTTTCAATTCTAAGCCCCAGATTTATAAAAGACTCTTCATTTGCCCTTGAATACAAGCCAAGGGTTTACAGTTATTCCTCCCCTTGAAGGATTTTTGGAATATTTTCTGGTGTTTTCCTGGTTCCCCATTTTTTTGGTTCTCCTCCAGCCGAATCCAGCAGTCTAGCCTTTGGAGGCCTGGCTGAATCCGGTGACCCCATCCTGGGTAGACCAGGTAGGATTGTGGCCTCTGCTTGGAGGAAACTCCATTTCATAACAGCATTGAGAGTACCGAGCTCGTTATACATGAATATATATGTTGAGGTATGATGCGAGATGTGATGTGAATAAGCAGTTAGTAAGGCAGCTTGTTGAAAGTATGTGACTGATATGGAGGTACCAGGCGGACATACTGACTTACCAACGGTCTCTCATGTTAAGGAATGGAAGATGTCTGCCTCACAGGAATCATTCGAGTTTGGCTCAGTAGCACCCACTAGAGACCACTGAGGACTTATGGAGTATCTGACTGATAGGAAGGTGCCGGACATATGCACTGTCCATCCACACACACACACACACACACACAAAAGACACACATCAGGACAAACACACAGAGTCCATATTGGCAGTGACTGGTGTGTGAGATTTGAGCCCTGGATGATGATGATGATGATGAGTCATCGTCATCTATTGGCACAGTCCATAAACCAAAAGCATCAGTTTTGAATTATGAAATTAAGACAACTTCCAGGGCCTGGCATGTCCGTCTCTACCTTAGAAAATCTTGTGACAAGCGTGAATATGCAGTTATCTGAATAAAAAGTAAGCATTAATGTTGAAAATAATTTAAACAACATTTTTTCAGCAGTACTGCCGCAGTAATGGAGGTCGAGGTGTTGTTAGTTCTTGTGCATTTATTGCTACTTCAGAGCATCAATTTAAGGAATAAGTCAACAGGGCTAAAAAAAAAAAACAACAAAACACTCTGAAAAGAGGAGACGACTTTCACGTTGGGGTGCAGACATTCAAGATTCTGAGGCAGAAATAAGACGCAGCCATTCATTGAATTAAATTTCTTGACACGGATTCAACAGTTGGGGTGCCAAACCAGCAGTTCTCCTTTTAACTTCATAGCTTTGAAAGAAAAAAAAAAAACAAAAATGAGCGCGTGCCATCCTGTCGACGTGCTGTGAACAGACAATACAATTTTTTAAAGAGCGTGAGGTCTGTCTCTCTCGGTGTTTCCAGGGTTAAAAGACGACCTTCCCGGCTGGCTGGCCGGCACCTTCCTTCTGTGCCTGCTCTCCTGCTGACTGCTCGGAGCTGTGGGGACCATTAGAGGGGGCGATGCCTATGCAGACGTGCAGGACGGTGCACCGTCAGTAATACTCTAATGAAAGTCACGTTTAAATCGTCTTCATCACTGTAAAGGCTCAGCTCTTTTAATCTTTCCTCATAACTTATCCCTGTAGTCCTGAATCAGCCAAGTTGCTCTTCTCTGGACCTTTTCGAGTGCTGTTATGTCTTTATGGAGTCATAAACTGCACTCCGTACTCCAGATGAGGCCTCACCAGTGTGTTATAAAGCTTGAGCGTCACCTCCTGTGACTTGCACTCCACACATCAAGGCGCTATATAACCTCACAGTTTGTGAGCCTTCTTAATGGCTTCTATACATTGAGTGGAAGGGGATAGTGTCAAGTCCACTATGTCTCCTAAATCTTTTAATCTTTCCTCATAACTCATCCCTGTAGCTCCCCTGTCGTCAGCCTAGTCGCTCTTCTCTGGACCACCTCTAGTGCTGTTATGTCTTTATGGAGTCATAAACTGCTCACAGGACTCCAGATGAGGCCTCACCAGTGTGTTATAAAGCCTGAGCATCACCTTCAGTGACTCGTACTCCACACATCAAGGCGCTATATAACCTGACATTCTATTAGCCTTCTTAATGCCTTCTGTCTGTTCGCTGATAGCGTCGAGTCCACTATGGCCCCTAAATCCTTCTCATACGGTGGACTCTCGATTTTCAGACCTCCCATTGTGTATTCACACCTCACAGCTCCTGACGCACCCTACGCCACTGTGTTTGATCTTATTCTGGAAAAGATCCCAGTCGCCCCACGGGAGAAAGACTTTCCGAGACTTTGGTCATAAAGCTTAAGAAATTGTTTCTGGACAAAGACAGAAGCGTAACAACAGTTGTGTGGAGCTTCACCGGCAGCTAAAGTCACATCAGTGCACATGCACTGTGTCATTGTCCCCGTGTCTGTCAAGCGGAGGAAGCTCTGCAGTCCACTTGTGACTTTACACTGTAGGTAGGTAAGTAAATAAATCAAAGTAAATAACATTCAACCTGACTTTTATATACAAAGTACAGTGACTGGAAAAGTGCGACGGCAGCTTCCACCTGCAGCTATCGACTCTTCAGTACACGAGCGACTCTCCATGCTAGTGTTTACATCTGGATGGTGTATGTGCCCCTAAAAGAAGTCTGGCTGCATTCTCGTACCATTGCTCGTGTACTAAAGTGTCAGCAGGCATTTTTCGTGGCATTACACGTGTAACTTGTGAGCATGCCCTTGTCGATCAAACAGAGAAAGCTCTGCAGTCTTCTTGTGACTTTACGCTGTAGAAAGATAAGTAAATAAATCAAGGTAAATAACCTTTGATCGGGCTTTTATATAAGTAACAAATGATCATCACAAAACATAATCACAAACAGGACTTTGCCCGATACTTTGACAAGCTCTGTAAGCCATGCTGTTTCATTGAAGGACAGGCGTGGGGCAGACTGACTGGCAGGATGACACCCGACCTCTTGTTTCATCCAAACGGTGCCATCTTTCGCTTTTACGCCGGGTGCAGCAGCGTTGTTCTTATATGTGAGTGGACGTTTCTTGTAGGGAGGGCTTCTGTTCTCTTTCTCCAATGTAGAATCCTCGTCCTCATCGGAGTCTCTGTTATAGCTCGTCTTTATTTGAAAACCGCAGTGTCAGATCGGGGCGAGCGTGAACACACCTGAGATAATAAAACTGAATTAAAAAAAACGCTAACCTTTACAAGTACCATGCATTTACAGCGGCTGTTACAGACTCAAATCAAATGTGTGTTTTATATTGTATAATACTGTAGTAGCAATAAGAGCAGCTCACTACTCAAAACATTTATTTTGTGACACGGGAAGGCTCGAACCCGCGATCTCTCGATTAGGAGTCAGCACTTCTTACCGCTGTACTACCAAGTTAGTCACGACAGCACACCACACTAACCCAGTTTCTTTTTCTCCGATTATAGTTGTGAATAAAAGCGCACTTGTTCTGTTATATTTGTATCTTTTGTGAAAGTGTTTATTTGATATTTGGACTTCAGTCTTCACACATTATACACTGCCATATGCCTACATTTTGTCATTAGTACTAAAACATGAAAAAAGTTTGTCTTTTAGGTATGTGTTCAACATTTCTGCCATGCTACACTTACACAGATCTTTGTGGACACGGAACACACGTGAAATGCATGTCTTCCAAATAACGAGATATTATTTAGCCTCTACAGCTCCCAGTACCTCACTCCCTGATAAACAAGGCTTGAGCTGGGAGAGCGATTTTTGCCGTTTCTGTGGTGGGAGTGATGGGATAGCAGGCTGCTTACTGCTTATGCTGATCAACAGATTTACAAGACAGAAGACGCTGACAAAGAGGTGCGAAGTGATTTAAGGTGGGCCGGGTTTACAACTTTTTTCGTAGGCTTTAGTAATTCTAGTGTTAATGATCTGAAGACAGTTGGGACCACTGCAGTCACCAAGTGCACCATTGGTAACACACTGCGCCGTAATGGATTGACATCCTGCAGCACCCGCAAGGTCCCCCTGCTCAAGAAGGCACAGCTACAGGCCCATCTTAAGTTTGCCAGTGAACATCCAGGCCTTTTTGGTGGATATTCTGTCTCTCTCCATTAACATGAAACTACCAGAGAAATTTGCGACTGTTCGTTTCATTGTAAGTGAGCAAACGTACAAATGCAGCGGGGGGGGGTCAAATACTGATTTCCCCCACTGTAAGCTGACTCTCTGTAATGATTTAACGGATTCTCGATTATCTGCCAATCCACCTAGCTTGGTGTCACCTGCTGACTTAACCACCTTGTCACTTATATTCCTATCTAAATTACTTTTATACGTAAAAAATAGCAGCAGCCCCCTCCCACTGCCCCCAGCTGGATGCCACTCTTAACACAAGCCAATTCTGATGCTGTTTCTCTCACCATCACCCTCCGCTCCCTGCGCCTGAGCCAATTCTGCACCCATCTAAAAACAACAGAGGTGACCAAAGGATTCTTTAGGATAGTAAACCGCAATACACACACATTTCTAAACCGATAGTCGCACACACCATTAAAGAAAACTCCCATTGTAACCCCAACATCCCGATTACTCTACACTGGTTTTCCTGTCGAGCATCTCTCTTGTGCTGTGGCCCAGTGACATCCCCGTAAAGGCTGAAAAGTCAACGTTAATAAACATTTCCACCTTGTGAAAGACGTAAAGGTGCACTTTTTACCCTCGAAACTGAAGCTGACATCACATGCAGAAAGCTGATTTGATTGCTTTGTTCGGGAATTAATGTGATAAAAGTGAGAGGCTGCCTCGAAAGCCCTGGCGGACCATCCCAGGAGATGCCGGCACAAATCATTTTGAAGGCTGTCAGGAGGAGGCCGTCTGCAGGACTTTATCCTCTCGATCTGAAACATATTGATTAGCTGCCAAGTGGCGGCCGTAAAGCCGGGCCTAGACAAAGTTGGTGACGCAGAGGGCCGCTGCCAAACCGGCCGCTGTGGCACGTCATTTATTTATTCTCTACCTCGGCCCGCGTTTCTGGTGAAGGTGTTACTGAGGGACTCTTTGGATCGGACTGACAATTAGAGATTCATCTGCTGTCGGCCCAAAGGGTCCGCTAGGGCAGCGTTTGATCCGTGGGCATCAGCTTGACTTTAATGAAATACGTTTGCACATGAAGCACTTGCCATAAATCCCAGCGATATTTTAAAAAGTATTTCTGTCCGAGGGTCTGCTCCACAGGTTAGTAAAAGGAAAGCGTTCTCGACTAGTTCTGTCTTCATTAAAACTTAATCCATTTTTAAAAGTGTCACCGAGGCAACACATGATTTCTTTTTTCCCCCAATTGATAAAAGGATTGTTTCGGATTTGGGACAAGACAAATGCATATTTTATCACTAATCCGCCTGCCATGCTCAATAGAGGGCATGTCGTTTGTGTGTGTGTGTGTGTGTGTGTGGAGGGGTCTTCTGTTTGATTACTGCTAATGTATTAAGGAATTGGAATAAAAGCTCCGGCATGGAGCGGCACATGAGTGTGAAGACCTTGGAGATGGGCTCATCACGCCGGCTCAAGTGTCACAAGGCTGCTGCGGCTCCCCTCAAGTGTGATTAATGCTGGGAATTATTTATCTGCCGGCAGGGTGTTAGCTGAGGTGGGCCGTGTGCTACACAGGACATCCATTTAGATGTGCGTGACCGTGAATGCATTACTAGGATGTTCAGTGAAGAGTTTTGAAACTGCATCTGCATGATGCCTCAAGGATGGGGGGGGTCCCCTTTCCTTCTCATCGTACCTTACTTCACACGGAAGACCCCCTTCCCTTCCTGCACACTTTTTTCATGTTTATTTGTGTTTTAGGGGATAAAGTGTGAGCATATTGACTGTCCTTTGACAATTCTTCCTACTCTTCATCATTTTCCACTTCTATGTGGGGTCAGTGTCCCTGATAGACCCACAGCTCGGTCCTGCGCCTCCTCCCCAGTCAGACCCTTTTCCTTCAGGTCTTCTTTGACTTGATCCATCCACTTCCACTTTAACCTTCCTCAGTTTGTCTTCCTCATTCCCATAACTCTTTTGGGGGGCCCCCCCCCCATATTCTTTGTCTCTCCTCATCAAATGTCCATAGCCCTTCCACCCGCTCTCCTCTACTTTCTTAGCCATCTCTTCCACTTCTGCTCTCCTTCTGATGGTCTCATTTCTTATTTTATAACTCCATACATCTATCTCCACATTCTCATCTCTGCCACCTTTCACTTCTTCTCATGACTCATCATAGCAGGTCTTAAAGACCTGACCTTTGACCTTCACCTTAATTCCTTGATCACACAATACTCTTGATACCTCCATCCAGTTGTTCCAGCCCCACATTGCACTCTGTGGGTTATCTCTGCCTCTAGTTTTCCATCTTGGCTCACCTTTAAACTTCTCCACTCTTCTCCCTGCAGACCAACTTCTGAATTCTGATAATCTTTACACCTCAGATATCCTGTCTTCTCCTTCCTATTTATCTTCAATCCTCAATCTACCAAAGCCTTTCCTTCCAATTTCCTCCTTTGTGGTGCTCCACACCCCAGTGTCATCAGCACAAAGTCTCCACTACCATAAGTCTTCTCCAAATCAGTGACCACCCTATGCAGACCTTTCTGTTTTTCTCAATGCTTCTCTCTCAGCTGTCTCAGTGCAAAGACTCCATCAGTTGTTCCTGTCCCTGGCATAAAACCAAGCTGCTGTTCCTCATCTGTGGTGGTCTTTTCCCTAAGCCTTTTTTCTATAACCCTAGCCCACATTGTCATTGTGTGTGTGACATCAGCTTAGTTTCCACAACATCGCCCTTATGCATTGGTGCAATCCCACTGTTCTTCCACTTCACTCTCCTGATCTCCTGCATTAGATCCCAGAACATTTACTCCTGGTGGTATTCCATCCGGTCCTGTTGCTTTTCCATTTTTCATTCTTTTCCAGTGCCTCCTCTCCTTCCTTCCTCCTTATTTTTGGGACTCCATTTCCAAGTACTACCTTTGGATTTCTTCCATTCCGCAGCTTTTCAAAGTGCTTCTTCCATCTCATCTTGCTCCCATCTTGCTCCCATTTGACGCTGTACTTGTCACACTTATTGACACCTGGCCATTTTTTTAACCTGACCTGTAAGTGTTTAGAAGGTGAAGGAAGGCAAGGGGACCCGACAGAAAGCCCAGGCAGACCTGGCATAAAGATTTGACTGACATCACAGTGCCATAGCTTAAGATGCCAGAGTGGGGGGAGTCTGCTGGTAAAAGTCGGGTTTTTTCGATTGGCACTGCTGCCTTTGGAGCAGAAAACAAACAATTAGCTTGAACTTCAGCGCCACAAGCGAATGAAAAGTGGACGATAGAACGGAAAGGAGTAGAAGAAGGCAGAAGCGTCAAGAGATGTGGCAGGGCCTTTGTAGCAGTTTGAAGAATGGTTCAGGGGGCACCTGTGCTATTGGGCACCTTTTCAACTATACCCCCCCAACCCAGGGCCCTATGGTTATGTCTGTAATAAGGGTGGTGTTGGTGAGGGGTGATTCACAAAGACCCCTTCACTTTCTGCACACTTTATTTTGTTGTAGATTGGTCGTGTTTGCCCATCGATTTACACTCAACATCCCATAAGGACAAAGTCAACACGTGTGACCAGAAACGTTTGCAAGCTTTTTCAAAATCAAATCCTGAAATCTGTCATTCATAGAGGCATACAGACTCTTCATTCAGTACTTTCTAGAAGCCCCTATGGCAGCAGTTCCAGCTTTGAGCCATCTTGGCACGTCTGTGCACCCCTGGATTTGGGCAGCTGATCCCACTCTTCCTCTCAAGCTCCGTTAGATTGGACCTTCAGGTGCCCCCACACTTGAAGTCTGGGACACTCGAGGACACTCAGAGTCTTGTCTTGGCTGAGTTCTTTGGAACGTCATCGTCGTGCTGAAGGTGAGTCCTGGCCCCAGTCGCAGGGCGGGTTTCTGTATTCAGTTTGGACCGCCAGTCTCCCTGTGCCATTGCTTCCATAACCCCACCGTGCTTCACCCTTGCGGTGTTATTAGGCAGGTGATGAACAGTGCCAGGTCTTCACCAGACATTCCGTTTTGGTCTCATCAGACCAGAGAATCTTTTTCTTGTGCCCTCAGAGTCCTTTACGTGCCTTTTAGTCAAGATGGCATCTGTCTAGCTACTCTTCTGTAACCACCTGATTGATGGAGTGTCCTTGCAACAGGTTCTCTCATCTTAGCACTGAAACATCTAAACTTCTCTTTCAGCGACTGTTGGGTTCTTGGTGACCTCCCCATCCAAGACCCCTTCTTGTCCAGTTACTCCACACGGCCAACTCTAGGAAAGGTCCTGGTGGATCCAGACTTCACAATTCTAGAGACCACCGCACTCCGAGGATCAGTCAAAGCTTCACAGAAGGGTCGATCCCCGTGCCCTGATCTTCGTCTTCCCACAGTTTGATGGTGGAGGTCTGCAGAGGGTTCGCGGTTTGGCATTTGTCCTGAAATAATGCAGTGTGAATTGTGAATGTCCAGAGTGCCTCTCTTAACGATGTTGGTGGACTCCAGTCACGTTCTCAAGGAGAATTGTAGCAAACAGGAGGCACAATTTCAGGGGCTACAGCAGAGGGTCTGAATCTTTCTAGGAATGGTAGATTTCAGTTGTTGATTTTTAATAAAGTTGCAAAACATTTCTGTCGTCACTTCGTCACGATGGGTTACTGAGTGATGATCAAAATTGGCAAATTTCTTCATTTCCAATGAAATGTACAACACCATAATGTGCAGACAGTGACAGGGGTCTCAATTCTTTTCTATTTGTTCCAAAAAGATGCACATATTTGAAATGGTGCTCAAGACAGCGGCTGTAGCTTTACTCTGATTTAAACCTATCAAAAGTTTCTTATATTTAGGAAATGCCACCATCTGAGTAATGCCAGCCTGCTCCCGGCACTGCCAGTCCTTCACTTTACACACATTTGTGTCACATAGTGCGCTGAGGGCTTCCATCACAAAGGAGTGCTTGAACATTCCCCCTACTTGGTGAGGTCTTGACTTGGACTCCCTGACCGCCAAGCAGCCTCCATGTACACGTCTTCAATATCTGGGGGTCAGACCACCGAAACACAGAGTAAGCCCGGCCCCCTGTCGTGGTACACCAGCAGGAGACGGAGAAGAAGGTCTCACACGAGACATGTTGGACACCCTCTAACCGGTGGAGTTCCTGGTCGACTTGACTGCTTGGACCACCTTTCACATGGGTGCTGGAGGTCATGGGACTGTCAGCAGCAGGCTGGGTGGGCCGTCTTCTGGCATTCTGAGGTACCTGGAGCCTCCTCTGTCTGGGTTTGCCCTGTGCTCCAGTGCTGGACCTCACAGGGAGGTGGCAGTGTGGGTCTCCTAATAAGAAATCGAGGGACCTCTAAAGTTCAGTGACGTGCATTTCAGGGTGGAGACGCAGATGGAAAGCTGCAAAGAAGAGACGAGCAGTTAAAGTGGCCGAGTGACCTGCTGCGCTTCGGACTGTCCATCATGCATTCAGGACATAAAGGGAGCGTCACCCCGAAAAAGAAAAATCCGAGGAGTGGTCCGAAGCTCCTGTCGAGCCCCCATTTCAGAGTTCCACAAACTCATTTGAGCCAGGAAGGTCTCTACTAGGTGGACATCTCCAAGCACCCAGCAGTACCAGAAACGTCACTTAGTAGAGACAAACGCAAGGTACCAGGATGGCTATTGTGGGGTCCAAGCGGTCCATTAAACTCCCCCCACCCACCGTCTGCAGGACAAACATGGAGGCAGCACTTTGGCTTTACAAGTCCTGCTGTAAGCCTGCACCATGGCTGATTACACCTGGAAAGCAGCTGACAAACACGCACAGCCATCCATTATTCAGGAGCAACAAGCTGCACAAACAGCGGCAAGACGTCGCAAAAACGACAGACCATGTCTAACGGTAATGGAAGGCAGAAAAGATGCACTTTGCATCTTTAATACATGAGGGATGCTAATGCTGCTAAAGCGGCGCTCCAGCCGAAGGCACACAAACAAAGCAGGCAGTGAGAGGAACAAAGGGGATCAGTGGCATGAGTACCGGGGTCCCGTTTGCTTGTTTATTTACTATTTGTGTAAAGCAGCGTCCTCTCAGCGGTAGCTGTGCTTCCCGATGACAGTCAGAACAACAGGGACGTGCTTTACAAGCCCCCAGGGAGAGGCGCCGCCATGTAAGGAGAGGCCCGCTCTGAGCTCTGATGGCAAAGTGTGTGTGGCGTTAGGAGAGGCTCTCCAGCCTGGTGTCCACATGGCGGCGGGGGGACAAACGTAGGTGACCCCCCCAAACTCATCTGCCCTTACCTTTAGGTGTCTTAAACGTCATATACCAGCCTCCATGCATTCCTGCATCCTATAATGCAGTGCTGCTGGATAGAGTTCTGGAGGAAGTGGCGGACACGTTGGCACAGGCAGGCAGAACTGGGTGACCAGCGCCACATACTGTAAATGATCCGTTGATTCAAATCATTAATTGTTCTTTTGCATTTTTTAGGTGATACTTATTATTAATTGTTAATCATAACAAGGTCTGCCTGACAGAACATTCCGGTGTGTTTGGTGACTTTGTTAGTGGATGTGAACGTTGGTGCTTGTCACACTTTTTATTGACTTCCTCCAAAAGTCGGCTGTTACCTTCTTGTCTTGTAACAGTGAGTTGTCTTCAAAAGTAATTGCGATTATAAAATGCAGTGCCCCGCTTGTTAACTCTTTAAGGGCTGAATATTTTTACCAAAAACACGTCATTTTCTAAAAAGCACACAAAGCAATGTTTTTACATATAAATTAACATAAAGCATCTGTTGCTGCATGCTGTGGCTGCTGTTGGCAGCTCGATGCCCAGCAGGAATGCGTGGCAGGCTGGCTGGCTGTCTTTGCGGAGGAGGGGTGTGGTGGTAGCAGTCACAGTGTGTGAAGCAATCTGGTTTGTACCGCTTGTCATCATAAGTGGCAGCCATTGCTGTAGGACATCAGCTACGCAAACATGTTCAGCACCACAATCAGCTGATGCTGGCACCTCACTTTTGTTTTTGATCTCCATCTCCATCAATTTTGGAGTCCGATTCAGCGATAACATGCACAACGTTGTTCACGGAGTGGTGCTGGGTGGTAAGACCAAAATTCTATATTACGGTATCTCTCAAAATTATCCCGGTTTCACGGTATTCAACGGTATTTTTTCCCCATACATGAGTGGATGTTAACCACATTTTCCACTGCAATCACTGCAGTAGACTGGCTAAGAATAACCTATTCCGCTGTCATGAGAACTGTACATTGTACAAAAAAACATTTTAATGTGCACACAAGATTTAATACAGGTTTGCATGGCCTCATAAAGTGATAGTTTTCAAGGGGGTGGCACTAATGAAGAGAAGGAATCACTTTGCATGACAGTTGCAGTTAAAATATAGAATCTTTTTATTGAACACATTTTGCAAACAACTTAAACAAAAATTTTGACGACATATTTTCAACCATCCAAAGAGGCATTTAGACTTAATAAAATATCCAGAGGTGCTTGTCAAACGTTGTATTGTACTGAGCACGTCTTAGAAAAGGAATAAATAGTAAATATTATTTGTAAAGTAACTACACTTTCTGTTAATGTTAATAATCTCTGTCCACTGACACGACAGCTATATGGATTGAAATGGCGTTGGTTATCTCGATCCACCACTGGCTTTTTTTGTCATAGGCAAACGCGTCTGACTCGAGCGTCTTCTAGCTTTTTCACTGAGGATGTGGAGTGTGCCAATCTTAGTTCCATACATTCATGGTACTCCAAAGCGTGTTTGCAGATAACGTGGTGCAGCAAGTTGCTCGTGTTGACAAACTTTAGCTCGACAGCAATTGCAGTAAATAGTTTGTTGGTCCACATTCGACCTTTTAAAACCAATGCATCTCCAGACAACAGACATGGCTCCTTTTTTCATCAAATGTTCTTCGGTGTCATCATGTTCAACTTTATCGTCTGCTACAGCTTCGGTTTTGGAATGTTCTCTGTCCATTTTCACCGCTCAATACCTCCACTAATGCATGTACTCTGTTGCATAACTGTTTAGTGGTGGAGCAGTGAAAACGGTCCCCCCTTAAACAGTTTCCCGCTGCGCCACGTTCTGAAAGTTGTTTAGGCTATTTAAACCGGTATAAGAAAAATACATATCATAACAAAAATAAAAAACGGATTTCGGTATGAACCGGTATACCGCCCAGCACTACCATGTTCCTTTGCAAATCCACTTTGGTTTCTCATTAGATGTCAGTGCCATTTTAGAAGTTGTTTGCTCTTCACTACTCATGCATGCACAGTGAATGGAGGTCAAATCAACGAAGCTAACTTTCCTTTTAGCAAAAGCATAGTCCAACTATAACATAACAGCGAGGTTTGTTGTAGTGTACAGCTGATTACCGCCCTCCACCCCTAAATTCCAACACAAGTCTGCCTTAGGTTGCCAACCAGGATCCTGAGCTGTTTCATCATGTGGTGGGTGCGGCCATGTGCTGTACCAGTGCATGCCCCCAACCTGACCTGAAGCAAATGCTCACAAGATAGAATTGAGACAGTGAAGAGAGTCCTAGTTGAAGTCGCACCAAAGATTTTTCTCCATTTTAAGACGCAAATGAGTACATACTTTTCAATGAGAAGTTTTGAAATTTCGTACAGTGTGATTTTTTCAAGATATCTGGATGAAGACTGAGCTGTCTCGACACATTTCTTTGAAGAATGAGTTGGCCAAAATGCAATGAAATTGGTCCACCTGGGGTCCAAGTTGTGTCCTGGGGATGGAAAGACAGACATGGGCTCCCACAATTGGTGCTCCTTGCATTATATACCAAAGACCCTAAAAATGGACCCTGTCACTGTTAGGATTCCACATAAAAATGTCACCCAGAAGACCAGGATCCCTTTAGAAAAGTTCATGAAAGGAGAATTCAATCATTATAGGTTCCTATGGAGATGTGTGGAATTCAGTTTTGTTACATAAAACTTATTGAGGGATGTTAGAAATATATAACGTCCCTCCATTTTGCAAATCGTTTTGAAGCCCCAGCAATGAGTGTCATGTGATGTCATCTACGTGACAGTTTGAAGTTAGGCCAGTTGCACTTCCTGTTCTTCTGAGGTTGGAGTAAACCCGCAGTGCTAGCGAGTGCGTTCCTTTAGTGGTCGTCTTTGGTATTAGACTTTCGTTTTATTGTTTTGATTCAGATAAAAGATCGGACTGACATTCCACTAATGACCTTTTTAGCCAGGTTAAAGTTAATGTCTCGTCTTCTGGTCCCTTCCATTAAAAATACATTCTTGTTCTTTTCTGATTTAATAGTTTGTCTTGCATGTGTTGTTTTCTTAAACGACTTGTCCATCGCTCTGCTGAGGCGTCCGTTTCCAGCTCTTGTTGCTCAGCTCCCTTGGTGTTGTTTGCTTCAGGTTTGTGTCTTTTGACTTACGATTTTGGATTTGATCTGCCAGGACAAGAAGAAGGAAGATTTGTTGGAAAAGGGAGTCAGTCGATGACGCATAGTCTTAAATCAAGCTAACACTCATAATGGAAAGATGACATTAACCAAAACTCAACATATGTAGTCAGGAGTGAAAAGACAGCAAATCTATATCTTAAAATAACACACCGTTTGTTTTTTTTTCATATCCGCAATCTCGGTCAACCAGGACCCAGTGCTAATATAGAAACCCCCACATAAATGACGTCAAGCGCCAGACATCTCTGCTGATTCATTCCCAGCAACAGCACACAAACATTGTGAGAAACTGGGGACACCCATGAAAAACACAATGGGTTGTGATATGACGGGTTTCTATATTCAGTTTGGTCCACCAATCTCCCTGACCCGCTGCTCCCATAACCCCACCGTGCTTCACCCTAGCGGTGTTATTAAGTAGGTGATGAGCAGTGCCAGGTCCATTTTGGTCTCGTCAGACCAGAGAATTTTTTTCTTGTGCCCTCAGAGTCTTTGACATGCATTTTACTCAAGATGGCGTCTGTCTAGCTGCTCTGCCGTAACCACCTGATTGATGGAGTGTCCTTGCAGCAGGTTCTCCCATCTCAGCACGGGACATCTGAACTTCCGTTACTTTGACTGTTGGGTTCTTGGTGACCTCCCCATCCAAGACCCCTTCTTGTCCAGTTACTCCACACGGCCAACGCTAGGAAGGGTCCTGGTGGATCCAAACTTCACAATTCTAGAGACCACCTCGCTCCGAGGATCAGTCAAAGCTTCACAGAAGTGTCGATCCCCGTGCCCTGATGGTGGAGGTCTGCAGAGGGTTCACGGTTTGGCATTTGTCCTGAGACGCAGTGTGAATTGTGGACGTCCACGTGTGCCTTTCTCAACGATGTTGGTGGACTCCAGTCACATTCTCAAGGAAAAACATGATGGGTTGTGATATGACGTCAAATATTAAATAATAAAGCAAAGTTAAGACAAAAAGTGTTCCAGAGAAATGAATCCTTCTGTAAAACAGAAAAAAAGATACAATCAAAATCCGAGTTTCAGAACGCCATTTCTTGCCATTTCTGCTTCTGTTTCTTGGGTCTTGTGTTTCAAATTTTGGACGTGACACTTTTGCGGTTTTTGCTCTAATTCTGCAGGGTGTTTTGTGTTTTTTTTAATTTATTTCTAACTTTTGTTTTATTCCTTTTTGAATGTTGGACTTTTTTTTTGGCTTTATGTAATCAAATTAATTCCAGGCTCGTTATTTGCATGCCAGGCCTTTTATGGTTGCCCCTTTCCCCTTTTGGCCTTTTTTTGTTTTGTGATTAAGCCAGAGCCCTTTTATGTTTTGTAATTATTGTTCACATTTAATACTCAGATGCGTTTTTCTTAATCTTTTATTTACAAGTTGTTTTTATGAATGGTGTGTGCGAGTGACCAGGCCATGAGGGGGCAGTAGCGATCCAGCCGCAGCCAGCTTGTCAAGTAAGCATCTGGGGCAGCAGCCGTGTATTCATTGCACCCCTGCCGCCATTGATATCATTACGCACGGGTCTCCAGCAGAGAGTCAGTGGCCACAGTGCACGAGGCCATAATGAGACGTGACACCGGCTCCAGGTCTGTCCCGCATCCTCAGGAATTCGGCTTTCCCATTCAGTGCATCAGATCAAAGATCATTCATTACCTGCTAATCAAAACGCATGCACATGATTTCTTCAAGAGTGAAGGGAGTCGATCATGGGAGCTGGGGTGGGCTGCGGGTATCTGTAGTCATTTTATGCATCAGTGCTGAGAGTGAATAGGATAATGTGGCCGCTGGTCCTCTGACACAATGACCGGCAGCAGCCGGCCTTCCTGACAAAACAGCTCACGTGTTTGAGCAGGCAGAGAGTGCCTGTCGGCCGAATGCTGGCTAGTTGAGGCGTAAGGCAGGATGTCGCCTGTCTGGGCCGGGGCTGTTCTGCCAATGTTTATAATGAAAGGGACCAGAAGACAAGACAGTACACTGTATCGAGTAAATGTGTGACGGTAAATCAATCAGCCAGTAATTGGAGCTCTTAAGATGCAGTCGAGTTCAGCGGTTAGAATAACGAATCAAAGGTAACATGAAAATAACGAATCAAATGTAACACGAGAAACTAATAAAAGGTAACATGAAAATCGAATCAAAGGTAATACGAGAAACGAACCAAAGGTAACACAAGAAACAAGTCAAAGGTAACACAAGAAACGAATCAAAGGTAACAAGAAAAACGAATCAAAGGTAACAGGAAAAACAAATCAAATGTAACATGAGAAACTAATAAAAGGTAACATGAAAATCGAATCAAAGGTAATACGAGAAACGAACCAAAGGTTACACGAGGAACGAATCAAAGGTAACACAAAAAATGAATCAAAGGTAACACCAGAAACGAATCAAAGGTAACACGAGAAACGAGTCAAAGGTAACATGAGAAACGAATCAAAGGTAACACGAGAAATGAGTCAAATGTAACAGGAAAAACGAATCAAAGGTAACATGAGAAACAAATCAAGGGTAACACGAGAAACGAGTCAAAGGTAACACGAGAAATGAATCAAAGGTAACACGAGAAACGAGTCAAAGGTAACACGAGAAACG
>JANRMT010062838.1:2368672-2387481 GCA_026402145.1 Polypterus bichir lapradei | reverse complement strand
AGAAACGAGTCAAAGGTAACAGGAAAAACGAATCAAAGGTAACAGGAAAAACGAATCAAAGGTAACACGAGAAACGAATCAAAGGTAACACTCTGTCCACATTCCACTCTCAGATGATTGGCAAGTCTACCGTAGCGACTATTACACCAACATTACAGTGATGCAACGTACATTTGGCTTCCTCTGCGTAACAACTTTAAAGCAGCCGTGCACAACAGTACTGGAAATGGCGGCGTCCAATGTAGGACGGTAATGGCGTCACAGACGCAAAGTTACTTTAAGAAAAACACTTCAGAAGTAGCAGGAAGTAAAAGAACTGAATTCGCCACCAGAAAATAAAAGTCAAATGAACACAAAGTCAGCAGTAAATAGTGCAGGAAACTTCAGAGAAGAAGTTAAGCTCGGACTCGGATACGACAAATGTTCACCCACTAAGGCCTGTTTTTGTTTTAAAAGACATGTCACTCATTGACTTGGACAACAACTGGCCATCGACTAAATATTTTATGTTAGCACACTTGAAACCCTGAGATTGCTAATATGCACTTCCCGCTCCGTGTCATAATAGGCGAATATCAGTACCCTCAAAACTCCAAGGGGAGCCCCCCAGCTCCAGGTTAGCATGTGGGTATATCAGCATTCTTGACACCACAAGGGGGGCTAAGCTCCATGTTATATTATGTGTACATCAGTGCGCTTTAAAATTATAGGCGTCAGATGGACGCTAGTATAACCAGAGTGTAGGGTGGGAGTCGGGTTGTGAGCTGGGGTCCATATCCTAATTCAAAACTGGAAAACAGCGTAGCCCATCGAAAATGTGCTCAGCTGTGTGTTTTAATATTATAACGCTGAGCAAAGGTCCGATGTGTGTCCCGCTTCTCACGGTATCACAGCCATCAAAACACGCCACTTACTTGGTGGAGGCAGTCAAGCAAATGGCATGCAGTTGCATCCGTTAGTATCTGAGCTGAATGGCCTCCAAATTAGCTTGATGGCAGAGAAAAAGCTGACCGTCTGGTCCAAAACGTAGCCTCCTAGTAGTAGACCCTGTGTTCACCTGCAGCAGGCTCACCAGTGAATGGCGACTTACAGGCTGAGCGCCTTTTAAGTAGCAGAAGGACTGGAAAGGGAGTGGATTGGGAGAGGAGGTGACATCGGAGGTTAAAGAGAGAAAGGAAGTTCACAACTGTGTCACCCCCCCAATTCCTTACAACGACCAAGCGTTCAAAACACACCTGTGTCTGATAATATATAATCAATATATATGAGGTGTGATCAAAACTACTAGTCCCCCTCAAAATACTCTCCTCCTCCACTTCGAATGAACTGCAGCGCAGTTCTGGAAGTTTTCTTTCAAGAGGTCTTTAGTTGGGCTCTCGTGGCTGCCTGGATGTCCTCAGTGGATTGAAATCGTTTGCCTTTCATGGTCATTTTCGATTTAGGGAACAGCAAGAAGTCATACGGCGCCAGATCCAGTGAATAAGATGGATGCGGACACAGCGTGATGTTTTTATGTGACAGAAAGGGATGTGTGACGAAGAGCGTTGTCACGATGAAGAATGAAGCCGTTTCAACATTTTCCTAGGTTACTGATGTTGAAGGACGTCCTGATCTTTTCTCATCTTCAACCGAGTCAGATCCGTTATAAAATCGATCAAAACACTCATAGACCGTCTTCATTGTCAGTGCAGTGTCACCATAAACCGATTTTAACATCTGGTGGGTTTCCTGAGATTTTTAGCAATTTAAAACAAAATTTCTAGTTAATGCGTTGCTCGATATCCATTATTAACGACACACTTGAAAAACACACTTGAACTCGACAGTGGCTCACTAACGACTCTAGGATGGACCTGTCAGAACCTGCAGTGAATTGTTCTGCGTTGCTCTTGGATGGCGCTCGGCATCGACATTCTCCGTACTTTTTGATCACACCTCGTATATATCTATATCTCTATATATAATATCCAATGTCTGTCTGTCTGTATGTCTGTCCGCTTTTCACGAGAGAACTACTTCACGGATTTAGATCGTTTTTTTTTCTAGAATTTTCTTGAACATTCCAGTTGATTTTGTGACGTCTCTCATCGCGCTAAGAATCAGAGTTTGCTTGTGGTACCGATTTATTTGTGTCAATCCGACAGAGAGGCTGTGGGCCGAGGGGAGGGGAAGTGGGCGGGGCCCTCATCACGGTCAGAGATATCACGGTCATGTGCTCTCCCCCCCACACGATCAGATACAGTGGCGACGTTTGACGTTGGAGTGTACCCACCTTCCGCTTGGCCAGAATGACATTATTTTCATTTTTGTTATGATTTTTAAAGTTTCTCCTGTCTCATTACTACGTGGGCAGAGCCGCGGGGGTTTACAGGTAGTGTAAAATAAAGCAGGTTAACCGAAGAAAGTGTGGGGTGCTGAATGGGGAATTCCTTCTTCATGAAGAAGGAGTAAGCCGTAGGTGCAGTCAGTCGCTGCTAGCATCATCACTGGCACAGTTTGTCACCTGAAGTCATTTGAGGTGGGTTTTGGGCCTGGCAGAGGTCTTTTTAAGATGCAGTGAACTGCAGGTGTGTGTTGTTGCGAGGAGTCACCCCACCACACCTTTAGTACCCCCAGTTTACCCTCTGTCTGTTTATTACTCTCTGATGGTGAGCACGGACCACCCAACTCAGGACTGACTAACTGTAAATAGAGCGATCAAGCTGGGGGGTGGATGGAGCTTTACAAGTCTTAACCGTAAATGTCCTCCATTTGTATCATGTGCCTCAAGCTGATGCAGCACAGCATTTCCATGTAAGTGTGCCGTTTACCCCTAATACACCCGGGCTGGACAGCAGCGCTTCTCAACAAAGACTCGAGTGTTCAGGTGGAAGATCTCCTTGCCTTACTCAGTGAGCTGGTCAGCCATTCTGGCAGGCCCCCCAGGTGCAATGCCCCAGCCTGTCTATTAGCTCTAATATTGATGTCTTTTTCACACTTCCCTGCGGCATTTTTGGGCCACTGGTGCGTCAGAGAGTAAGGGGGTCTCTGGATCAGTCCCATCCAGGTCCTACTCTTACTTTCAATGTTGGACCCCTCGAGACTCGAGAACAAACTACTGAGACATGAAGTTGAAAAAGGGTCTGGAGGGGGTATGGGGACAAACGGGCAATAAATGGGCTGAATGGTCTCCTCTCGTTTGTCACACGTCTTATGTTTCTTATCGTGAAATTTTGCTGGTGTTTTTATCGAATACCAAACCTCTGGTATCGTGACACCCTTACCCTAAACATGCATGTTAGTTTTAGTACCGTTGTATTAAGTGTCCAGTCAAGCAAGAGAGACACACAGCATATAACCCTTGTGGACCACCCAAGCTGGCACTGCCGCCTGAACCCGACACAGACAAGTGTGGGACACAAGTTCAAGGCATATACAATTTTTTATTTTTCATTTTTTACCTTGTGGGAAACGCCTTCCCCTGTTTCCCACAGGCACAACACAGTCTCAGCACAAGCACAGTACAAATCCTTCCTTCTCTCTTTTTTCTTCTTTGTCCTCCACTCCTTAGGTCAAGCTTCGTCTTCCTCCTCCTGACTCTGGCTACCCGAGTAGTGGCTGCTGGCTCCTTTCATAAGACCCCCGGAAGTGCTCCAGGTGCTTGATGACTCATTTCCGGGAGCACTCGCAGGTGCAACGGAAAAACTGCCCATAAGGGCTCAGCAGCAGCCCCTGGTGGCTCCTGCGGATCCCAACAGGACTACACCAAACTCCCATGAAGCCCTGCAGGAGTCCGAGGCACCGCTGCAATCCTGGGGGGGTTGCCATCTAGCTTCCTGGGGGGAGGTAACGCTCTGGCCACGCTTGCTCCCCCGGTCCTCCCAGCATAGAGGCATCCTAGCTGGGCAAGGGCCCTGGCCGCATGCTACATCCTCCACAGTCACGTCAAGTGGCTTTACTGTCCTACCACTCACACCTCGTATTGCAGCGTCCAGTGGTATGAAAATGACGTTCCCTTGGAGTGGTAGTGCAACGTAAATAGAGGACAAGTGTAGGGCACGTGATGATCTGTAGCCCATTGTAGTATAAATACGTAAGTAGCGGGTGAATTAATGTGTAGTCATACATTGAAATAGTGGTAACGTGATAATACGCAACAGCAAGTGTACTTCCTATAAATAAACTACTAGGAGCAGACCGGTGGGCAGGGGGCCGCACTGCCAAGATGCTGAAGCTCTTGTAGAACCTGTCAGAACTGGTTTGGATTAGGAAATCCATTCCTGAGCTCCCGATTACCTGAAACTGATGTAATTCCCGGGAAACCAGGAACGGCCAAGCTCGAATATATAGCATGTAAAAGTGTAAAAATCGATCAAGAAATAACAGAGTTATAGTTGAAAATAATTAAGTGGCATGGTTTTTTAGCCAACGGTGTAGTGTGTTGCCGATTAATTCAGTCAACAACAGACCAGCAGCATTCGTCAGTCTCCCGGCTCCCACTAAGACTGAGCTAAGTGGACTGGGAGGAGTCTGCACTCTGCAGCTCAGGAGTGCCGGGACAGGGCAGACTTCATTGACGTCTGTCAGACAACAGCTTGGAACAGCAACTTGAAATTGAAATGCGTCAGTCTGTGCCAAGAAACTTGCCATCACAGAATGATGACAAGAAACTGGATGCATCAGTAAAAGCTGAAATGGCGGTGTTTCACAGCAACGGCAAGTGCGGGCGTTGTCTAGAACAAGTGTATCAGTATCTGATGACTGTGCTTCCTACTTCAGTGAAGGCAGAGCGTGCTGTCTGAGCGGCTGGCGTACTCTGCATGAAGGTGCGCTCTAGCCTGGACGACCGCACGCTGGACACGTTGTGCTTTCTACGCTCTTATTACCGCAATTAACTAGATACATGTACTTATATGACAGCATGAACCGTTTGTAGTTAAGGTTAATCTTTAATTTGGTGTCAACATATTGCAGTAGTTTTATTAAAAATAAGTGTTGGTCGTTCTAAAACTGTTCACATGTGAGATGCCCATGCACTGTGCCATCCCGGGAGCCCGGGATTCCCGAATTCCTGGGAATGCATTCCCTAGTTTGGATGATAAAGAACCTTCGCCAGATGGACATGGGACAAAGAGGTAATGGGAGCAGTGGGGGCGACCCCCACCATACCGTCGGCTTCATGAGTACAACGCTTTATAAAGAGCAGGGAGGTCCCAGTGATCATTTCTGCCGTTACAGGACTCAGCGGTCAGCAGCTCTGCAGTTCCCAAACCTGGCAGAGATGCAGCTGGTCAGAACGTTCTCGGTGACGTCCCTGAAGGTCCGTCCCCATGAGGGGGGCAGGTAGGCAGAGCCAATCATTGGTAGATCTTCTTCCAGGTTGGTGGCTCCGTAACCCAGGTGTCTTTACTTGATGCCAGGAGGCCCGTGTGAACAACACACTGTATATCTTGCCGTATTTTGAGGCACGCAGTGGGACGTCTTCCCACCCCACTTAAGAAGACTTGGCCTGAAATCACAGCTGTCGTGTGCGGGACACATCTGTTTTGTTGGAGCTCGTTTGCCAGAACTGCGCGTAGGACTCCATGTGCCACCTCTATGGCGCTAAGGGCACATCACAGTACGTCCTGGACATTTCACTCGCCCGCCAGTGTTCCTAGGCCCGTATGTTCATTCCACACAATCTGAGATGACATCTGACGCTTACGACGTTGCTGGAACAGCTGCCTGTGTGCTGCCTTGTTGTTGTGATTTCAAGCAGAGAGCCTTCCTGGATATGAATTGGCCCAAAGACAAAACTCCAGATTTATGAATTCCATGGCTGAAATAAATTATTTTCAGTGTGTTTTCCATCAACACGCTTTCAGTTTTCAAAAATATGAATGAGAGCAGATAAAAGTTAATGTGCTTATCTCTGCCGAGTGTTTGTACAAGCAGACTGCACAGCCACAAATGGAGGCTTCCTCCCGGAGCTGCAAATAACACATTTTTATGTGCGGATTCATCTTGTTTTGCGTGTGTTTTACGTCTTCCCGGGTCTTGAGAAATCAAAGCACTGGCATACGTCACCAACATTTGAACGTCTTCCTCCCGTGAGTTTTTTCCTCATCATCAGTCCAAAAACAATGACACAAGTTGATCAGCTGCTATGAAAGAAATTGGTGTGAGTGTAGGGGGGGAAGGTATGGTGGGCTCAAATGGCACAGCAAAGAGAGGGGAGCAGGAGGTGACGTGGTCACAAAGGGAGAGGACGGAGATAGTGAGCGTTGCTACTTGAGGGGTTTTGTCGGAGCTGCGGGTTTCTCAGTAAGGGGGTCCAGATGAAAATAAATGGGGAAGAAGAGTCTTTTGGGAATTCAAGATGGCTGCACACAACCCACGATGAGACAACAAGGCCTAACTCACAGATGAAAAATGTCGTCCACCGCGGCGTGGAAACTGTTATGCAGATTAGCGAAGAACAATACGCTGAGCGGGTGGTCTGACGCCCTACTCGGACAGGACTAGTCTTACAGCAGCCGCTGGTTGAAGTGGCCTGATAGTCACCAGTAGTTCATGTGCGCGCCGTCATCATCTACCACGTTATAACAACAATATGTCTGTTTACACCTCCTAGGGGTTTTGATGTGAAGTGTGCCTATCAGCGTGTCTTCGGACCACCGAGGGGACACCCCATCCTTCTGTTACTCAGCACGCACAATAAAGAGTCCTCTCCAGGCGCTGGTTAAAGTCGGAGCACCTCTGTAATTTTAGTCCCGTCTGACTGACATGTCGATTTACACAGGACTAGTTGAACCTGCAGTTACGGTTTACAAAATATCTATGCCAGGTAAAAGGCTCCGTCCATTTTCCTGAGACGTGAATGTGCCATCCATAACAAGCTACCAACATGAGCGATTCGGACGGGACTCGAATTTTAGACGTCCTCCCCTGATGCGCACTTCCTTTACTCCTCATGTGTAAAACTGATCTCGCCCGACCAGGACTTTAGATAATGGCGTCGTCCTATCAGCCCCAGCGCCCTCCTGCTGCCTGATGGGAGTTGTACTCCCTGTGCTGGCTCTGGTTCCTGGGTTGCCCCCCATCATATTACAGCCCCTAATAATAGCCTGTTTTTTAATTTAGGGCCAACAATAAGGCACGTGAAAAAGGCGTTTAGCTTGATTGGCGAGCAAACAGCTTATGATTTTATTTATTGTGGTCAGAAGGGGACCCCACTGAGCCCCAGACCCCCAAACACAGTCAAGGTTTCAAACACGAACATTTACTGTATGTTATAAAGTGCGTCTTACCGCTCTCTGTCACTCTCTCTGTCTGTGTAAAACATCACACTACCTTCTTGTCGCTTGTCGTCCAGCTCCTCTCCCGACTGTACTCTAGCGGAGCCGCTTCCTTTATCCAGGACACTGGAATACATCTGGTGCCATGAAGCTAGCCCTTGAAGGCACTTCTGGGTTCAGCCGAAGTCCCATGAAGTGTGGACCATAGATTCTTTCAGAACCCACAGACCCCAACTTGGCTGCACCACGGGACTGCAGTTCCCAACATGCCCTGTGGGTATCCGGAGAAGTACCATAACCCAGGGACGCTGCCATCTCGCATTTCTAGGAGTAAATAAGCCGAGTAAGTTTCCTACCCCAGTCCCTCCATTTTCAAGAGAACAGCAGACCCTCGATGTCTGTGCTTTAAATAAGACAGTCAGGTCCTATAGGTCTAATCGTTGGTACCTCATTCTAATTTGATGGATTTAGAGTGGAAATAAATGGAGGAGGAGGTTAGCGGTCCGCTTCAATTGTTTACGTGACAAATCTGCAATTTTGTTCATTCAGATGATGAGAATGAAAACGCCATGTCAGTCTGATGTGCCATTTGCTCAAGTAGCTTAGCTGTGCCCATCGCTTGCTAGGAAAGGTGCCAGCTGCGCCCACCCTGGATAAGCCATTTTTAGATTTTTCTCAATCACCAGTCCATAGAACATTTTTGACGATCCATGAAAAGTTGCTGGTCTGCAGAGCTCTTCTCGTAATCATCCACGAAGCTTATGATGAGGTGTTTCCAACCCGGAAGGACAACTGAGCGTCATTAAACAAGTGACTTGAGACTTCCTCAGGGGCTCCTCCTGTCCCCAAAGGTGGGCCACCAGCCCATAAGACATTTCAGCTTTTTGAAAGCGGTCCACTTGCCATAGAAGTTGAACACCCCTGGTTGAGAGGACGGTTGGATCACGAAGGCTACTCTAAGTCACTGTCACTTCTGCTTTGCCCATCCTTAAAACAGACAGGAATACTCATCAATTACAGGTCCAGTCACCTTTACAGGTTTAGCTTCAGAGACATTTATTCAGTTTGTAGTTTCCTTCTTTTACTCGACTAAAGGATACTCCTGATGGCAAACAGATCCCCGGTAATGAGGATGAGCGATTGAAACGGTAACCCACATGGCCGGGGCTTATGCCTGTCTGTATACAAATCTCGAACACGCGTCACACTGTGACAAAATATTTAAAAAACAATGTGACGTCCATCTCTTTGATGAAGCAAACAAACAACAAAACACTCCAACGTTCAAATCACTTGACTAAGTCGCCTCTGAATGTAACACACTGCATACACTTTCAAATTTGTTAAAATAAGAAAGTGCTATGTAACTATGTAGAGCGGGGGATCCAGCTCGGTTCCTGGTGGGCTGCAGGTTTTCATTCTAACCGTCTTCTTAATTTGTGAGCCGTTTTCGCCGCTGATTAACTTGTTTTGCCTTCGTTTTAATTGACATGACTCAGACCCCTGAGCCAAACAATAATGAGACACAAAATGAGACGCCACATGACCAGCTCACCTGTGACTTGTGAAAGGTGAAGGGGTCTCGGTCAAGTCAGTCTGCTCAGGTCACCAAACATTTTGACGGTGGTCTTAGAAAAAACAGAAAATCAAATGTCTGCTGTGGCAGAACGAGGGCAGCGACAAGTCCTGATGTTCAATGACGACTTCTCATTAAGAAACTGGTTGAAGTGAAATTGGCTGGAGTTTGACGTTCGTCTGTCGGCTCGTTTCACGTCTTATTTCTGTTTAGGGAAGAAACGAATCAGTTCAAAGGACTGAAACCTTACAAAAAGGGCTATGAAAAGCAATGGAAAAGGAGTTAATTAGCCATGAAAACTGATTAGGGAAAGAGTTAGAATGAAAACCTGCAGCCTCTGCACCCCAGCAGGACCACACTTGGACACCCCTGATGCAGACAAACAAACTTAAAACCACAGCGTTTTCTGTCACCTAAACATCGGTGACGGTGTTTGTGTCCTTTTCTGTGACGATGACTGACTTTGCGAGCCAATTTGAGTGTCATAGAGCCACCCTCTTGGAGTTGTGTGCTGAGCTGAAGATCATCATACAGAAATCACACCTGTAGGGCCCTAAACCGGACAGATGAACGGACATCAGAATGTGACTCACATGTGATTGAAGTTACATTTTCTGTCCACTTTATTGTCCTGCTGCCTAGACTAGAATGCGTGGCCATCAGTCATTAAGTTGAAGCTGAACCACAGATCAGGACCCGAAGCACACTAGCAAACGCGCCAAGGAATGGAGGGCTGTGGACCGGCTGAATCAAAGCCCGGGTTCGACTCCCGCTGAAAGGGGCTGGACATGCAAGAAAACCCACAAACGTCTTGCAACTCGCGTTTCACCGAGTCGATGTTAGAGTTCTGCAAAACGCCTGCCAGGGGCCACTTTGGCTGAAGGGGGGCAAGGGTGGGCTTACTTCTTCCCCCGGTAGACCGTTACATCTCTTGATATTTGTGTTGACCTCATGATTGTTATATGTGTTGTTTGTGATTTTATTTGAGTAGACCCACCTTACCTGTAGGCGCCATTTTTGTATGAAGGTCTCCCGTTTGCCTGTTGTAAAAGTCAACCGTTTCCATGGGGTGTACTTACTTTTTCACAGGACTGGACGTAAGAAGGAGGTGTCAATGTGGATGCTGCGCTTTTGGACCCTCGTCCCACCCCTGAAATAGCCAGGGTGTGAGCTCCACCAACTGACTTCTGCTGTTAATGATGCGTTGTGTGAAAGGCGCTATAATTATAATAACAAGTTCTTCAGACGGCCAAACTTTAGTTGCTAAGTGGCCAAGGCGAGGCACGCAGTGACCTGCTGATGGGGCTCAAACACTAACGTGTGGCGTGTTTCACTTTGTCCCCGTTACTCATTTTGTCTCCGTGTGTGGACGTGGAGCACGGTGGCCTGCATTTTTTAATGGCCACCGGAGCTTCCTTGACGTCGTGGCGGCAGGCCTCGCACTTTGGATTCTTTTTCTGGTGTTTTCCTCCTCCTCTGGCTGTGAGTGAATTTCTTGCACAGACAATCTTGGCATGCACACCCTGGCAGAACATGGAGGACGCTTCCCGAGTGTCTGGAACGGCCTTTTAAAGCCGCAGACTAGCAGTACGGACCGCTTTTCTTGACTTATATGAGCCGAGTGACTCAGCCACAAAGCACGTGCCCGTCCCGGCCCGGCCTCCGAATTGAATGAATCGGCAGAAATGAGCCAACCCGCTGGCGTCAGAGCCTGCGCCGTGGACCCTCCAAACAGGCTGCCCCTTTAAAAGGCTGCCCCTTTAAAAGGCTGCCGGGGGGGGTGGCTGACAGCACCGAGGCCTCTGTGGCCCATTAATCGTCTGTCGGAGTTTCCGCCCCGGTGAGCATGTCAGCTCTCCATTAGAAGGGGTTTGTTTCTCCTCTCCTGCCTGCCTCTTAACGGCAGGGGGCCCTCACACATCTCACTTGGCCTCGGTGAGGGCTGGTGCCAGACAGGCTGACTAATGGGGAGGCTGACCCCGGCATTCCCTCCGACACAACGCCTAATAAGAGTCTAATGATGAGTGTGGGACGGGGGCTCCTGTGCCTGTAAATCCCGGCCCGCCGAGATGATGTGGGGTGGCACAATTTAAGGGAAATCCTGTTTGTGGGGGTGATAACAACAGCTGGAAAGAAAACCGCTTGTGTGTTCATCTCTGTGGACGTTTCTCCGAATGTCAGAGGTCCCGGGACTTCTTACACGGCGGTCTGCCACTCCGTTTCTGACCTTCATTTAGCCTGTTTGGGGCACGGCTTTGGCTGATGGTGAAGGTAAAGCTAGCAAAACGGTGATTCCCTCACGCCGCCTGTATTCGGTTTGCTCTGCCACTCCATCATACTGTGACCCCACACCAGAGGAAGGGGGCTCAGTGTTTCACCCTGGCGGGACAGTCCAGGCATTGTTGGTGGGGGGGGTGGTGCATGAAGGAGCCGGACAGAGCCCCTCTGGGACTGATTAGTTAAAGGGAAATGAGCACAACCCGATAGGCCGGCTCGACATTTTCTACCACCAGACCCTTCTTGTGTTTTATGGTCCATCTGCAGGTGGCGTTTAATAAAGCACGTGAGGCGGGCACAAAATGGCACCTCTGGCCGAAGGTGTAGCTGAGCTAAAGTGTGTGCACGCGTATTAGGCAGATGGTGCTGCTCATTGTTGATTTCCTTATTGGACGTCAAAACCTGTTCAGCCACAACCCCCTGTAGTTATATAGCGTCTTTCCCATGCGCAGAGCGATTCACAGAAATTCACAAAAAGCATAAAATGCTAAATATGGGGTATACAAAGCATTAAATTACAATAAGAGAAAGTAAACCTGACTAGAATACAAAAACACAAGAAACCCCTCAACAAGTAAAAGCACTTGTGGCACAAACACAACTCTTCCTGGGTGTCTGGACGGAGACGTCAAACCGAACGGAGGTCAGCAGTGTCAGGGTCAGCTTAACGCCCCCCTGAACAGACAAGCTTAGTAAAGCATGGACTGAGTCGGCTCGTCTCGCCTCCAAGTCAGGGTGCTATATACAGTACCAGTGAAGGCTGTGCCACCCATGGAGTGCAGCTTAGTGTGGGACACAACGAGATGACCACTGGAGGAGGAGGAGGAGGAGGGTCCTGAAGTAGTGCGGCCCTCGGCCATTTAATGCTTTATTGGTCATTAATAGAGTTCGACACTCAGGGAGCCCGTGATGTGCCCGCTGATGCTGCCACTTCTGCAGCAGAGTTCTGAACCAACTGGGGCTACGATAACACATGAGAAGGGGCACCTGCCAGTCGGGCATTCAAGTAGATACGTGACGGAGGTGACAGCAACACTTCTTCATGTGATGAATGGGGAAAAGGAGGAATCGAAAATGATGGCAGGGTCCTAGTGAGAGGAGGAGGTCGGATGACATCATCACCAGAGCTAAAAAAAAAATCCCTTCTTGGGTCAAAGTGCAAGTGTGCCAAGTTATTAGGAAACTGACGAGATATTTTCTTCACTTGTTTATTCTTACACTTTCTAGTAAATTAGCAAACCAACAGCACAAAATGACACAGCAGCACTTAACAAAGAATCGGCCGTTCCAGACTATTCAGTGAGAGATGTGGCCACCCTTCCTTCTGATGACCGCCACGAGCCTCCCATCCATCGAGTCATCTTTCTCTGAAGCAGCGGCCACATCCTCCCCGATGCTGTCCACACAGGTGTATCGCCTGCCCTCACGCCTCAGAAGGGCCTGTCGCTGGAGGTAACAAAGCCAACACGATAGTCGGTCAAGCCAAGCTGTGGCGTACTTGGGTGCACGTGATGAATCAGTGGTGTGGCTCGCACCGCTTGTAAGGGGCAAACTCAAAACCCTCCCAACCCCATTTTGCACTGTATTGTATGCATATCTGTGTTATCGAATCCCCCTAAGGAGGACCACGCCGCTCTTCAGGATATCAACGTGCTGGAAAATCAACAGGGGACGTGTCACAAGGAGGAGCAAGACACCGACAAAAAGCGCTACCGAAGATATGTCGTGGAGAAGGACACCCTTAAAGGGAGCTAAGACCCCCAGCACCATCCAATCCTTAGGAACACCCACAAAAACAGAAATTCAGCCAGGATTCCATAATCTGACTTCTCAAACAGACTTCTAGCCTAGAAAGAAAAAAAAGGAAAAAAAAAACGCCATTGGGGTGTAAGATCGTGCTATATGGTGCCGGACCACTTAAAGTGGAATAGCCTGCGTCGTGACAGCCCTCTTTTAATTACTGGGGGCACTCTGATGACCTCATGGCCCAGTTCTGCTCGTTTATTTTCATGGTTCCACTGATCATTTTCAAGTTTGCCTTCACTCTTCATCAAGTGCTGAGCGGACACATTTGTTAGGCGGACCCCCGATGTCATCGCTCCCTGATAAGTCACAAATTCACGCTGTTGACTAAATCCACATATGGGCCATCCTTCTTTTTTTTTTGCACATTTGCACAACTTAAGAATCCCCCTTATTGCCCCCCCCCCCACCTTTCCCATCTATAGACTGTTACTATCTGCAGGCTGAGACACACACACACACTCGTAGGCCCAGATAAGCCGCAGTGGGCTGTAAACATTCCCAGGGGCCCTCTCAGCATGCTGGACAGGCAAAGCACTTGAGACTGGAGGGGGGGCAGCACCTCGGCCTAAGTGAAGCTCCCCTACTTTATTCGTGTGACGCTGAGACCCTCAGGCCACTCAGATACGCGGTTATCATCTCGGGATGGGATTCAGAAGATTCACCGCGGCCATCGGTTTTAAATTATACAAAGAAATTCAGCATTGACAGCCGAGAGTCTCATCAGGCTTGGCCATCAAACGGAGCCGACACAAAAATGGAAAAGTCACTAAACGTGAAGAAAAACAACAACATAAGCCCGGACTTCATAACATCTAAGCAGGCTGTGACGCTGTTATTAAAGATTTGAATAAAATGGCCAGGGTAGGAGGGAGGGGTCACGCGCCACCTGCCTGCTGTTGTGGAACTCTCCATTGGAGAGAGAGGAAGGCGGGGCTTCAGATGGCATGTCATGGTGGCCCCACCTCCCGAGGATCCACCCCTAAAACGCTAAACCACAAGTGCACTTCATATATAAATATTAAACTATAATTACACCAAACAATATGCAGACCAAGGGCGGCATGGTGGCGCAGTGGTAGCGCTGCTGGGTTTGCCTCCCGGGTCCTCCCTGCGTGGAGTTTGCATGTTCTCCCTGTGTCTGCGTGGGTTTCCTCCCACAGTCTAAAGACATGCAGATTAGGTGCATTGGCGATCCTAAATTGTCCCTAGTGGGTGCGTGTGTACTCTGTGGTGGGCTGGTGCCCTGCCCAGGGTTTGTTTCCTGCCTTGCACCCTGTGTTGGCTGGGATTGGCCCCAGCAGACCCCCGTGACCCTGTAGTTAGGATATAGTGGGTTGGATAATGACTGACTGACTGAATATGCAGACCATAAAATACAAAACGATCAAAAGCCTCAGCAACACAAGATGACACAATGAGGTCCAGTGTGCCCAAATACTTTACTTACTGAGGGCGCTGGGCAGCGTCAAAGCTGTGTCTGGTCACCATACGTGCAGTTTACCCAGGAGGGGGTCCATTTGGGGGGCTAGGGGGCAGCATCATTGCTTTATGGAGATGATGTTGTCCTCTTTGCCTCATCTGACTGTCACTTTCGGCATTAATTCACTGCTGGGATGAGGATTTGAGGTCAGGGTTCTCTCTCAGAAAAGAGTGGATTGGTCTCTCCTGGTGATGGGGGGCTTGACAACTTTCCTTATTGGAGGACATTGAGTGTTTCAATGTCTTTTTCACAAATGATGGGGCAAGAGAACGTCAGAGCGACCAATCGGATTGGAGCGGAGGTGAAGCGGGGGCCGAGTCTAAAAACACAACTCTCAGTTGGTCGATCTGCCCCCCCAAACCACCCCCCGTCCTCCATTATGGTCAAGAGCTGCAGGTAATGACCCAAAGAATGACAACAAGTATGCAAGCAGCAGAAATGAGATTTCAGAGAGAGCCTCAGAGTTGAGTCACTGCTCCTCTGGATCGAGCTGAGGTGCTTTGGGAATAGTGCCCCAGGGTGGCACCCCTTAGAGCTGATCCGGGCAAGTCCCATTGGGTGGAGACCCCGCAGCAGGGACTAGATCTCTGGGCTGGCACAGGAAGGTCTGGACTCTGTAGCTGGGGATAGGGGAGTCTGAGCTGACCCGTATAGCTTGCTGCCACCACCACCCTCACCCGGAAAAGCCATTTCAGAAAATGAGAGTGAGAAATTGAATAAAAAATAAAAAGGACTAAATCAAGGAGCCAGGAAGCCCTCTGCTGCTGGTGGTGGGGGCTTCTGCTTGCAAGGCAGGCTACGAAACTGTATGGGTGGCCCGACTGAACTCTACGGCAGCAGGCTCTTCCGCTGGGGATGCACGTTTGCTTTCCAGTGGCTCACTTAGGGGGGCATCCACGTGTCGTGTCCATTTATTCACCTGTAAGATTCCGTTGGCAGTTCCCAGTACGCTGGCAAGCCAGAGGCAGCGGTGAAGCTGTGCCCGCCGCAGGCCTGTGCATGGTGCAGACACGAAGGGGGCCGAGGAATGTCTCCCTGTTGGTGTGAATGGTAAAGGCCAAGGAGAAAAGCGAGAGTGGCGGCAGAATGCGATCCGATTGTCTGGCAGCCCCGGCCCGCAGTCACAGGGGAGAGGCAGTGGGATGTTCAGGCCTATCTTGATGTTAGTTTGACCCCTGACCCCTTCTCTTTCTTCAGACAGCCGCTCAGTGACCTGTCAAATGGGGGCTTTCTTTCCCCTGACCCAAAGGGGTCACGTCTTCCTCTTTAAGTTGAAATATGGCAGCGTGGTGACCAGGAGCAGACGATTATCTCCCGGACTGAGATGTGAGCGGCACACTGAGCCGGGGCTAATGATGATTTCTGTTTATCTGCTCATGCAGATTTACTGCCCTTAACTTCTCACTCGCTGCCCATTAGGCATGCGGCAGACTCACTGATGAGAGCGGTCGCCGGACCACCTTTTTAAGCCCTGCCTCTGGTCAAATGGCTCAGGAAAAGGATTTAGGGGTAGCCTGACATTTGTCTTCCTAATGAGCATGCTGGCTCGTCTAATTTCGGAGACCCACTGGGTTTCTTTCTGAGCCTCTAAAAAAAAAAAAAACCAAGACCCTCATCCAGCTCCTGCATTAGTCTACCTTGAAACCGAGAGCGATAGGCAGGGTCATGTGAAAAAGTAAGTACACCCCATGGAAACTGAGGACCCTTTGAACACATTAGGAGAGCAGATCTTCAATCAGACAGACGCGGAAATGCGTCAACAAAAATATGTGATGGTCTACTCGGGGAACCAGCAAGTCCACCCTTGACCTCGGAACCTGGCGTTGCCCCTTGTAGGTGTTTCGCAAAACTGCCCAGCAGTCTCTGACATCGACTCGGCGACATTTCTGAGCGCTCCTTCATTTGCCCCTTTCCTTCATTTCAAAAAGGGCTCTGCCTAGGCCAGTCCATATCCCCACATGTCTCTTTTTGAGCCATTCCATGGTGGGTCTGCTAGTGTGCCCACTTCTGGTTCATTCTCAACTTTTGGGCAGATGGCCCCACAATCTCCTCAAGCTCACCGTGACACGATGCAGAATTCATGGCTGACTTAGTGTCCTGAGGCAGCAGCTCAACCCAAAACCAGAACCCCTCCATTCTTCAGAGTCGCCATTGAGGTTCTTCTCCTGATTTGCTGTCAGCTGTTACTGCGGCCAAATAGCTCTCTCTGTGATTCATCTGTCCAGGGCACGCTGTTCCTGAAGGCCTGCTCTTTGCCTAGATGTTCAATGGCAGACTCTTGTCTTGCTTTGATGTGCTTTTTGGACAGCAGAGGCTTCATTCCTGGCACTGCAGATCTGCCAGGAATGAAGATGCCTGCAGATTGCATTTCTGTGGTCTCGTTCTAATTGGAGGCGTGTGCACTTTGACTCCAACTGTGGTAAGAGTTACCTGAAGATCCTGTGGTGACATTTTTGGGTTCTCTGGGATTTCTTTTAGTATCAAACGGTCAGCTCTTGGGTTGAATTTTCTGTTTTGACCAGTCCTGGACCATTGAGCAGTCATTTGGAATCTACGGCACTTATAGATGGAGTGATGGATTTCAAGTCATTTGGCCACCTTTTGAAACCCCTTGCCAGCCTCCTAGGCATTGGCAGCCATCTCTTTGGATCTCGGCATGATGACACCACACAGATGTGAATAGCAAAGAGAACACGAGAACACTTCACATAAGGCAGTCAGACCCACCTGCAGACTCCCTAAAGTGGGTCTAATCAGTGGCACCTCATTGTAATCTGATGGAGCTCAAAAATGGTGGGGAGGACTTACTTTGTTCATTCTGGATTTTGAGGTTATGAGTGCCCCCTGTCAGTCTGAGTTGTCATTTGTTCAAGCAGGTCACCTTTGTCTGTATTGTCTGTCTGTTCATCCATCCATCCATTATCCAACCCGCTGTATCCTAACACAGGTTCACGGGGGTCTGCTGGAGCCAATCCCAGCTGACAATGGAATGTACCATGGGGTGTACTTACTTTTGCACAGGACTGTGCCAGCTCGCATTGGCGCTCAGCTAGAGTGACGGTGTACCAGTTTAAATGAGGGCAGACATTCTGCACATTCCAAACCAAAGCAAGTCAGAAAATGTGCGCTCAGGGACTCGGGTGACTGATTTGTTGGAGCAGTCCACATTGTTTCAGTGACTTCATCTAAGAGCCTGTTATCACATTTTTGATTATTCCATATTTTTGTAACAATGAGCTGTATTTAAAAACTAGTAAAACACTGCAAATTATAAAACAAGTTAAAGATAAGAAGCTCTTGGTACTTGTTATGGTTTTAGGTTCAGGTGTCCATTGATGTACATCCTATCTAGTAACATCCAGTCGCATTTAGTTCTAAGGTCCATGGCGAGTGTCCGTCTTATATCTGTCCCAATACAATACAATACAAATGTTCCATAACAGAAGCACAACATGAGAGGAGACATACCCCAGCTGGGGTGGAGCTGGATTACTATCCCAGTCAGATGAATAGATGGACTGGGGGAGGTGGTCTGTCAAGAGCAGTTCCTCCACCAGTACAATAGATGGCAGTGCTCTGCTGGAGTGGACCTGGTATGGACACCTGTAGGGATCTGTTGGATTCATCATCCTGTGGGGCAACTCTTTTGGGTGGATCTTGTGTGCCATCAGAGGGCTCTCCAGGGAGAAGGACTCCATGTCCTTGTGCTTGACCCAGAAGTGTTTCCATCAGGGCTGTGCCCTACCACAGAATTTACTCCTGGGCCAACATAAAAGGAAGCCGTCCAGCCTTCTCCATTTGAGTCAGAGTTGTGAGGAGAAAAAAGAGTTACTGTACATTTAAGAATGTGGTGTGGCTGTGTCTGGGGTGTGGGCTCAGTGGTGTCCCCTGGAGGTCACAGCTAGCATAGTCAGCAGGATTTCCTGGCCATCTGTTTGGTTGGAACCTGTGTAAAGAATAGTTGTGACCTCCAGGGGGTGCCACCAAGCCTCCTATCATGTTGTCCTGCCGTTATGGCTTCCCAACTGGGCAGGGATCCACCTGCCATCCCATTGGGGACACCAGTCCATCCACCATGTTGCTTACATTCTGTATCCTGGACTTTGAGCCGCTGTGTTTGTCTGCTGCTCCATTGCTCTGTGTTCAGGATTACTTCTCGCTTGTCAGTGTGGATTAGTGTCTTGTCTTCTTATTCTTTCCCAATTTTGTGTCTTAAATGCCTCCTGTGATTTGCTTGATGTTCATCAGATGTCACTGCTGTTCCTTTTCTTTCTGTCATTATGGTGGTTATCACTTTGCAGTAAACACGTAGGTCACTTTATCATTCTTTACGTGGGGAGAAATAATGATAGATCTATCTATCTATCTATCTATCTATCTATCTATCTATCTATCTATCTATCTATCTATC
>JANRMT010062838.1:2349089-2362812 GCA_026402145.1 Polypterus bichir lapradei | reverse complement strand
TCTATCTATCTATCTATCTATCTATCTATCTATCTATTCCTGCGTACTGTACCAAACTCTATCTATCTATCTATCATATAGTCCCATTCACATCTATCTGTCAGTCAGTTTGTTCTGATTTATGTTTTTCCAGTTTCTCTACTTTTTGCTTTGTTATAAGGATTTGGCTTTAGAATTGGGTGCTGATTTGCCTTTGACGGCGTACCTTCATGAAGTTATTCCTGTTTTGTCTTTTGAATTTTTTTGTTAATAGATAGATAGATAGATAGATACTTTGAATTTTTCGAACACTAAGAGTCACTCGTTTTGCTGTTTGGGGCCAGGGGTTTAACTGAGTCCCCTCTTCCTGTCAGTCTGTTGTTTCTTTTGGCTTTTGCAGGCTATGAATCCCTCATCTCAGGTTTGAGGCCTACTTGATGTGTTCAGACTTGTATGGGAGTATAGCAGAGCTGGCAAACTCACTTTTATTAATGGCCAAACAAAACTCTTTCTGTGCCAAATTTGGGCTGCAGTAATGGCAACAAACATCTCACCCCAGATTTCCTTTTTAGACAGTTCAGTGGTACATTCTGCCTCCCATCTCTCCTAAAACTCTCCTCTCCCCTTTGTCATCTTTTGTTTCTTGGACATTCAGTGGGTCAGAAAAGCTACCAGTGGGAACAGCACTGAGTGAAAAATGGAAGTCAGTGCTTAATGTCAAGGTAGTGTGGCAGTCTGGACAACGGTGAGAATTGGCAGCTAAAGCAAAGTGTCTCCATTTACACCTCCATGAACGTGCATCACAATCAGATGGTACTTGACCAGAATGAAAAGTCAGGTGTAAACACCCTGGCATATTTAACCAAGGTTGCCACCTCCTACTGGTAAAGGCTGGGTATAGCCTGCCTTTCTTCTTGGCCATTCAGTATGGCAGCGTCCCAGCCAGGTAATGAATTGTGCACCTTCCCGGTCGGGATGCCAACCCATGCATGCCCTCCTTTAGACCTTTAAGCCTTAATCTTCAGGTCCCTTTCTGCTCAGTAAGTAACCATGAGCACCACAGTACCACCCTGACACAGTCGGCTGAATAGGATGAATGAGCTTGTTGGCTCCCATCCCAAGTGTTCTAATGTGCTCACAGGAGTCTCCTTTGTGAAGAATGTGCCTAGAATAGTATTAGAGTGGTACTAAAATTGTGACTTTGGTATCGATACCAACTTTCGGACCACAGGACTGGCACCCAAACCATTTCAAAGCAAATAACAGATTAGTCCCAAACCCCTTGCTGTTACTCTGGACCTCCTGATATGCCACACAGCTACTCGCCCTACTGGTGTGCTGTGCCATTGCACCACACCACGCACCACTTCCTTCTGAAGTCCTGGAGGGGGCTTCCCTTGTGAAGTTCCAAAACAATGAGGGGTCTTGTGAGGTTTATCTAAGCTTATATTGAGTGTTGTGAGAGGTGGGGGGGGGTGCAGGGTTATCATCGAGAGGAAAGCTGACGATTACTTCAGGTGCTCCATTTTAAAATTTCTTTTCCAGTACCGGCATACCACACAACTCTAACATAGAAATGTTATCCTTCATCCTTCTCTTGTTATCGTAGAGTCACCAAGCTTCAGTGGAGCCTTGAGAGCGAGACAGTAAGTGGCACTGCTACCCAACCTAACTTATCGTCTTTGTCATCCGCTCCTTTTAGTAAGAGTCTTTGTTGGCATCTTGCCAACCTAAATTGTCCCCGGTGGAGTATTAGTCGTGGCAGCGCCATGTGTACAGAGCACACTGACACCCATCATGCGTCACATTACTGCTGTCATCAATTAGGAGAACTGGGAACTGCCATACTGTATACCGTAGCCTTTACTGAACCCCCTTAATCCTGAGCCGAAGCTCATTTATTTTTTCGTTAATACTTCTTATCGTTTTTATATTGTTATCTGTACAAGTTACATTCGATTGTTTATTAGTTAGTGTTTGTCACTTGACTACAGCTTGCTTTTGGCGCTATTGTCATCATTTTGATTTGCCATTGCTACATCACAGTGGCGAGTTGCTAGAGGGACACCTGGTGACTTTGTGTCCGTGTTTGTGTTACGCAGCCAATTTGCAGGGCTCTCCAAATTTTTTCCCGGAATATTCACTATATGGTTGGTTTTGGCTAATTTGTGTTTTTTCCCAGTTCCCCATGATGCTTTGAGAGGCCAGTGTGATATCTCAGAGCTGTAGCAGGCACATCTCCCAAGAAGAGCTTGCAGTCGAACTAAATAATTGTCACTAGTCTCCAAACTCGAATACGAAAATCTGTGAATACGTTTGGGGCCGATGGTGACCGTATGTTCGGCTGTCTTCCATCTCTTGGTCCTGTCTCCTCCTGCCAGAGAGTACAGCCACTCTGCAGCGCCATAATGAACAAAGATGTATCAGTAAAGTCGTTGAGTGCCAACCTCCAAATGTGTAGGCGGTGAACAGAATGCGCCCCCCCGTTTCTGTCTGATGCCATCACCCGTCCGTCCTCTGATATCGCCGCTCCACCTCACTCTCCCTTTGTGTGTCCCTGAATGATGTCCTTCTCTAAACTTCCTCGTAACATGACCAGTTTCTGTACCCGAATGCAGCAGTCGTCTTTCCCAGTCTACTTGCCGTAAAACTCGCTCATCTGTTTTGTGTTCCATCAAGGAAACCCCAACGATCTCCAGTAGCACCGCATCTCTAAAGCTTGTAACACAGCTGGTCATTCATCGTCAATGTCCGCCCTCCACGTCTGCACGTCTCTAATGATCTAAGGTTCATCTCCACTGTGATGGTCCTGCATCTCCAGACATTTCTGAGCACCTGCGCTGAATTTCTAGCCCTAGAGTAGTGGAGTCAAGGGGTACATTGACAAGAGCAGGCCTTCTTGGTTCTCCAGGTGACGATTTAACAGAGGAGACCTTCAGTAACAAAGTGGAAACGTCTCCAGTTAACCGGGCCCCCCCCCCCCCGGGGGTCGATTAAGTTGCCCTCAAGAGTCTGAATTAGATGTTTCAGCTAATATGTGCCATGTTATCGTTGCCAGTATAGTTGTATTACACTCACTTGTTATGCCACCCCAGTCCTCCTATGCATCAGCAGCCTCATACCACTCAGTGTCATCGGCCCCGGGGGTCTCACATCTGTGAGAAGACAACGAGAAGTACAAGTCATTCCCTCCCTCCAACTCGTACGTGTTGAGAAGTGTACCGAGACCTCCCCGGGCTGGCACATTAACACAGTGTCTCGTGCGCTCATCGCCCTCTCAAAGGATAGAACCACCACAGTGATGGACACCATGGCACTTTTATAATGCCTTTTCTGTGTTCTGTGGCACACAAGTCAACCCATGAAAACACTCGTCCGTGGAGGCCACCAGGAACTTCTAGCCAGTAATGCCTTTTCTGTGTGAAAATTAAAAGCGTGAAGAAGTAGTGCGAACCCTCGCTAAGTGGCGGCCTTTGAGCGCGATGGCTTGCTGGGTGCAGAGTGTTCGTTGAGGTGTTTATAACATGCTGCTTGCGTCCATTACAACGTTTACACGACACAAGACTGTGAAACTGCCCTGCGTCCCCTACACGGCGTAATGTGGCATGAGAGAGTCACATTACTTAATATGGTGATTTTACAGACCACTTAATTCTCGGGTATGGGAAGTCAGTTTGAGTAAGACAGGAGTCCAGTCCATCATGGAGTACGTTCTGGAATGGGACACACTGTGTATGCCCACTCGTTGGGTGAAATGCTGAATATTGTGGGATGCTACACAATGAGTGCGCTGTGACCTGTAGGGGGCCTCATAGCATCCCCTAACCCCCAGAAGAAAACCACACAGACACAAAGGTTTATTGTAACAAGGTGTCTTCAACAGGTTTCCTCCCACAGTTGTACAAGCACAAGGCAATCATTTCTTCTTCCTCCACTGCTCCCAGGCGAACTTTGTCCATCCGTCCATCCCTCCCAACTCCATCTTGCCTGGTGAGGCAGAGCTACTCCCTTTAGTACTTCTGGTGCTGTGGCATAACCCACAGGAAGCACTTCCGGGCCAAACGGAAGTCCCCAGAAGTAAGGGTCACATACTCTAGCGGAGCCCACGGAACCCAACAGGGCTGGCTCGTGGGACTACAGCTCCCAGCATGCTCTGCGGGTGTCCAAATGGGTACCGAAACCTGTGGACACTGCCATTTAGTGTATCGTGGGAGAATTCACACTTGATGTATCTTCTGCCCTGGGCTCCTTGTTGTGTTGGCTGGGTAAGAACCCTTGCTTCATCCCTGCCAAGACACCAGTGTATCTACATCTATCTCCGGCTAGGCTTCTGGTTAAGGCAAGGAACGTCCTGCTATTTTTCTGGCCCACTCATCACCATGGCCTCTTGGCCCAGTAATGGACAGGGACTCCAGCCCATGTGTGTCGTGCATTAGAGCGTTTACATTCACACACAAAACCGAGGAAAGGTGAGTTACATGCGTGATTCCACATCTGGAGTTCTCCTTTGATAAAACACTCTGACGTCATTAAATGTCCTCATCGGCCACCGTGAGTCCAAAAGCAAGCGTGAAGCCTGTGATGAGTTGTGAGGAAAGATTAAAATAGCAGAGCCTGTTGAGAGATGAAGAGGAGACCTGACTGAAATGAAAGGAACCAGTGGATCAAGATGTTGACTTTAAAATGAGCTCAGCAAGAACACAGCTGGAAACTTGTGAAGGGGAAATTTCACTTAGACTTTCACAGACACCTGGAATAAGTGACCAAGTAGTGCGATGGACAGCAGCACCTTCAAAACTCGACATGATGTTATTTTAGCAGAATTATGTGGATAGAACTGAAGAATTCTGTTGGGCTGAATGGCAGATTGTCCTGGTGTTCTAAACTGATCTTATGGATGCTTCAGCCGGTGGCTTCAGTTAGCGAGTGTGAAGCCCAGCAGGTGACCGGAGGGAAGCAGACTACGAAATGCACATGTAAGTGTAACCCGGTTAAGGGTTTACATGGCCAAATGACTGAGTTACTCACAGAGACGTCTGCATGTCTTACCCCGGAGATCACAGAGACCAGTCCTTCTGTTTATGTGACATTTTAGAAACCGAGCCTCTGGGTAACTGCAGGGTAATGGAGTGGCACAACTGGGAACATTCACACACAAATCCACAAGTTACTCATAGCAGGCAAATTCAAAATTGAACATCTGTGGGGAGAGACAGCTAAATGTGTTTAATTCTGCATGGGTGGCTGTCACATCAAGTGACACTTTCACTCAGCTAGCGTTCTGTCAGTGACTGGGAGACGGGCAGGAGCTCCTTCTGAACCCTCGCCTGCCATATTGAAATTTATGGCTGACTCTTGATCCAGGCGTTCACCATACTGAATGGCCAAGATTTTATCTTTTTTAATTCCGATTTTTGTTTATGTGACACAGGAGACATGTCACATAATAATAATAATAGTAATAATAATTCTTAATAATAATTCTTTGCATTTATACAGAGCTTTTCTCACTACTCAAAGTGCTCAGCAATTGCAGGTTAAGGGCTGCCTTGCTCAAGGGCCCAACAGAGCAGAATCCCTATTGGCATTCACGGCGTTTCTGTGTTCTGGTGGCCCTCGGGTAGCTTGCCGTTTGTTAGTTTGCAGTGCCAGGCATCATTTACCAGTTTTCGATTTCATTTCTGGCTTTGATTTTTGGTTTGCCCCTGTGCTCTGCTTGGACTACTACGAGAATTTTTTGGTAAGGAAGATTGCAGAGACAATGCCAACTCATCTCAAATTCTTGGACCTCTCTTTCAGGCAAATTATTGATGGCCAAGGTCACTGCACAGTTGTTTTTTTGCATGAAATTTTCTTTCTTTCTTTCTTTCTTTCTTTCTTTCTTTCTTTCTTTCTTTCTTTCTTTGTCTGTCCAGCCATGCACATAGTTTAGTCTCCCATTTTTATTAGAAAAACAAAGCATTGAGAGTTGAGGAATCCCAGAGATTTGCCAAGGAAAGCGTAGACTGCTGGAAGCCAACGGAGCTCAGCGGATCACACGGAGGTGACAGGCGGGCCGCTGCCTCTCGGGGGTCCCGCTCTCTTCTTTTTTGTGGAGCTGTCAGCCTATCGATCCCTGATGTTAACAGCTTTTGTGACCTCCGGTTTGCGTGGTGCCTGAGTGCCCCCCCCCCCTTCTCTTTTCCTCATGCCCGCCTCAGTGGTGCTTTAAAACTTCGTCGTTGAGACCCTCTACTTGGTCACTGCTCAGAAGATAACTTGCTGCCCCCAAAGCCCTCCCAAATGCAAAGAACTCAACTGTCAACCAAGTGACAGCCATTTCTAAGTCCCAACAGTCGCTTGTGAAAGCTTCCAGGGCCCCTTTGGAGGTGTCAGGGTCCTCAAACAGAACTCACAAATCAATAACCTAATGAAGGGGAACACAGCCACCCACCCACGACAGTTTTCACTTCCCAACTGCAAACTGCAGGTCAGGGCGTTTGTATTGTTTTATGCGTCCAAAGCTCTTTTTTATTTTTAAAGTTAACCCTTTACATGGCAGTCACATAATAGTACAAGAGGGGCTTTGAAGCCCTTTGTGAAGCCAGCAGTCCAGCAGTGGTGAGCAGCGCAGAGGCGACCATCTCAGACCTTTAGGGTAAGGAAGACACAAGTGTCGGGGTCAGGGTGCCAGGATGGATTACAGAGGACTCTGGTGTAGCACTAAACGCCTGTTGTGTACACACGTGTGTGCGTGTCTGTGTGCACGTGTGTGTGGTGGTCTCATATGAAGATTCAATTTATCAGGTTTATTTTTCATATGGACTTGTTTGAAAGAGTTCAGATTTATTGTCTTGGTTTTGTTGTTTGTGCCACAGCATCAGGTCGTGTCACACAACCCCATTAGTCATACTTATGGCATTACAGAAATGATAGATAGATAGATAGATAGATAGATAGATAGATAGATAGATAGATAGATAGATACTGTAGATAGATAGATGTGAAAGGTGCTATATAATCAATAGATTGATAGATTGATGAATGGCGATCCCCCTAGTGGCCCCACCTATGTCTGTATCTTTTCATTCCAACCTTTCAATGCAGGGACCCTGGTCCTTCGCACCATTTTCGGACAAATTGCCCCCAATACACAAGACCCTGTTATGCTCTTAAGACACACGTCTCTTATTTTTTCCCACTCCTCTCCTCTCCTTTCCTGACTCTGACTGCCCCGGCAGAGAAGACGTCACGGTCATTAAGGGTGATGGCAGCGATTTCGCTCCCCAAGTTCTCCCTCCAGAGCTGTCCCACTCAGTGGTGTCACCCAGTTGCTGTGGCAGGTGGTCTTCCCATCAAGGAAATGTTCAGTCAGTGTCCCCAGTCGGGATGCCAGACCAGTCACACCTCCGTCTAGAGCTGTTTGTTCTTTAGTTCGTTTTCTTTATTTTTGTTTTTTAGATTTAATTCTCTTTGACATGGTGGTCCACAGATTCATCTCCCTCTATTCCAGTCCACATTTTTTCTTTCTGTTATAAGTTAATAATCTCTCTTTGAGTGGTCCAGGTTAACAGCCATGCAGGTGAGCCCACCTTTTGCTTGCGTCCCCTTGGTGTGTCTTGACTCGCCATTTCTGTAGACGTGTCCTGGGCACTTTATGCCAGGGTGCCAGGGATTTTCTGCAGCACCTCCTGAAGGGGGCTGGCACACCGGTGACTCAGAATGGCCCGGTGTGGACGGATTGGTGGACCATGTCAAATGACGGTCAGGGGGCTCACATTTCACTCTTTTAAATCCTTCAAAGTCCCAAAGATTTTCATTTTTACCCCCAAAAGAAACCTCATCACAATGCACGCGACTACATGGCCTCTGCACCCCCATGAGGGAGACGCAGTCAGCAGTGTCACGTAAAATGAGCCTCGTCACTAACACGCATGTTACCAAAATACAGGGAAGATGTAAATACCGTGAGCTCAGCATCGGGTTTGTCCTCCGCAGGACACGGAAAGCCAGAAGTGTTGTCAGCGCCGTCTTCGACTGTTTAAAGTGGTGCCTGCGTGAAGTAAATACCCGCCGTCCTCTGTTTACACATCGGCCTACTCGGTGGAGATGTGAGGCTGCAGCATGGCCATCACTTTGCCCCCTTAAAGTGAAGCTCAGCTGTGAGCTGGAGGTTTCCATTCCCCTCCTGATGGGTACTTCATAAAAGTCGCCATATGCCACAGCAAGCACTCGTCTCTAATCAAATGCATTTTCTGCTTTCCTCTTAAAATTCCACTTTGCTGAAATCCTAAAAAATCTTAGCCCCTGGGTTTCCAGTGGGGCTCAACCCTGTTAGAACCCGTGGCCACCACCAGGGGACGCATGGGCCTTTTCAGGGCCTTATTTGGCCACACTTCCACCACACCTCCTGGGTTAGGCACCTGGAGTCCTTCCAGGTGCCCTATAAAAAGGCGTTTACGGAAAGTTTGCCCCTCACATTTCACACCCCCTACATTTTTCCTCCATGATATTTCTCCCTCGCCCCAGTAACTTCTAATACCCACACCCAGACGTTTTGAATGTTGGAAGTTTCTAGAAAAAATAAAGTGAATAATTGTTCTCGGCGCTCAAAACTGACTTTCCTAATTTAAACACACGTCTTGAAATGGCCGTAGTGCTGGCAAAAAAAAATGCGCGAAATCGAGTACAATCGTACAATACGATATCACATAATACAGAGTAAATCTGGAGTCAATACTCACCTTTTATGGAGGTACTCACGCATAGTATTTTCAGTGGATCACGTTGATCTGTCTGATCAGTCGTAGAAGAACACTACCTGAGGGAACTGTTTTTATTTTCAATGTAGGGTTAGGTTTATTAAATTTTTTGATTGCAATTATCAATATGTACATAAATACCGGGGCAAAATCTAGTGGTGGCGAAATGTGTTTGGGTGAAAATTGTGGGGGGTAACTTATCCAGACGCCATAAAGAGAGGCCAGTCCCACCATTCGGGGGCCTGAGGAGGTTGTGTTGGTGACTGGTGCCCAGAGTGTTTGCTGTAAATAAACTGGGTGTGTGCCCGAGTTAGGGTGGCAGTAGGCCCCCTGGTTGCTTACAGTTGAAAAATTCAGTAACCTTTTCAGCAAAAAATGTTATTTCCATAGGTCTTAGAATAAGCGTGAATAGGTCAGGAACGCTCAGAACAGAATTATGAAATATCTGCCAGTAATATATATCTGCATTTACTGTTTTGAAGCAGCTCAAATAAACAGGATTCTTTTTTTTTCCATTGTATGAAGACCCCCCGCCTAAGCCTCATTCAGAAGGGCAGATCTTACTTACATATAGACGGGAAAGAAGTAATACTGTGCATCCAAATTACAACACCAATGACATCAGGGACAATCTGAAGGATAGAAAATGGAAAATATACAAACAGCCCCCGCAGCCCGGAGTGGAATGTGGTGACATTTGAAATTTGAAACTCAACACCCCCCCCCCCCGTTTTAGTAGATAATAGTCTGTTCGTGAAAGTGAACGCGATTGAATCAGGACGTTCACGAAAGGCGAATTGGTGGGGTAGGCGTTTCTGTGCTATGTCTTCGAGGGGAGAGCACGCTATTTGGGTATGCGATAAAACTCTCGTTCCGCGGGGAAACGGATGAATGATTTTATGTGTGTTTTTGTTCTCAAAATTTTCCATTATTGCTCAGTCCAAAACAATGGGGCCGAGTTTAAAGGGTTCGGTGTTTCCTATTGCTATCGTTATTGTGCTATTCTAATGTTCTGTTATTATTCAACAATTATTATTATACTAACATGTGTCACGCATGCACGTCAGAGGTGTGCAACAAACAGCCAAGGCGAGCCGCTAACGCCATCATCTCCGAGAAGCGGCCCGGGGAAGGCATTTAGCTCCGCCCCTTCCCGCCCCACCCTGCCACCAGCGTCATGGAAGGAGGTGTCACTTTTGGCCGGAGCAGCCCACAAGATGGAGCTCTGCTGGGAGTGCCGCTGTCCCACCATTTTCTTTGTGTCAACTTCCCGTTGACGGGCCACATGCCAACGGGCGCTAGTTCTCTTCTTTTTGTTTGCTTTTCTTGTCTTTGGACTAATAAAAGTGCATGACTCGATTGGCACTCCAAAATATCATTCCCGCACCCGGCCACGCATGCTTATCAAATAATCGGTAACTCAAAGGACAGAAAACGCGTTATACAAAAATTAAATAGCAGAACGTTTAGACACATGGGATTGTAGATGAGGCAGAGAGAGCAGAGGCCGTAGATGGAGAGGGGAGCAGGAGTGAGCTCTGACCACAGAGAGTCGTCCCTCGGTTTTCAGTTTTCCTTCATTTTTTAATTTTCTTTGTGCACATTTTCTGAGGATGGACAACATTTAGGAAAGTTGTGGATGAGAGTCTGTTACAGCTTAGTCATTAGCTCCACAAACAGCTTGACCGACTGAATGGCCAAATCTGTTCCAGGGCGGCTCCCTTTGGCCCTGTCTGGTCAGACTGAGCTCCGTTTGTAAGCGACGGAGAGCCAAATGGATGTACCAGATGAACATCACATTACGGTCCAATGAGGAGTCGCTTGGGACGTTTCAGCGTCAGTTCCTCTTTTCAGGGAGAGATAACAATTCAGGAAGGAAGAGCGGGCGAATGCAGAAGGCCGTGATGGGCAATCAAAGGTCATCGCCTCCCGATCTCCTCCTGGAAGGCGTTTAAGGATGACAATGACGGTTACCGGCCGGTTCGGCAGCCGCAGGGTTAATTGGCGCGGCTTCCCCGCTCGTCACCTTTGTATTTTCACGGGGGCAGAGGCGCAGGTGAGGTGGCCGAGGAGGGCCGGCGGGAGAAAGTGAGAGGTGGCCGTGTTTATCCTGTCACGCCAGCTCCTTAGCCGGCCTAATAGCCCTTGTGTATATATGGGCGCCTTTTGAAGTGTTTCAAGACTGTTATCCTAAACTGTAACGTTCGTGGGATTTCACCCCCCCCCCCGCCCCCCTTTTCTCTCACATCTCTCACATGGGTTTTTTCAAGAGATTTAAGTCTGACGGAGGGAGGGCAGGAGAGGGTGAGGCTGATAACATTAAGTACCACTTAGGCACTTTGATCACAGGCGAGCATCAATCTCCCGGAAAGAGCAGTGTGTATATTTTACAAAGTGAATCAATGTTATTAGTGGAACAGCTGGGATATAAATAGCCAGCCGTCCTCGGCGTGCGATCGGCCCATCGGCTGGACGCGGACTCCCCTCAGCTACGGCAGGGCCTCTGGGGGCGAGTTTAGCGCTTGCGGTGCAGCCCGGTGGCTCAGCGGTTGGTGTCGTCCACTCTTAATGATTGTCTTTGGGTTAACTTGTACATTTTGCTCGTCTTGGTGACACATCAGGGCCTAAGTGGGTTTACAGCTATACATAGAATCTGTTGGTGTGCTTTAAATATTTATTTGAATTATTTTTCAAGATGTTGATATGTCTTTTTCAGCTCTGCTTTTGTTTTTGCCATTTTACGGTCGTTATGGTTGTGGCCAACTGAGAGTACGTGATGTGTGACGTCACCCATGTGCCAAGATGGCACGACTGACCCTTTTGAGTAGCCCGTGTGTTGCGTTTTGACTTTCATTAAAAGATTTTTTGGCGTGCGTTAAGATGACGACTATTTTGGTTTTGATCTTGTTCATGTTTCCTTGTTGCTGTCCATGTGTCTGAAGCCCCTATCCTAGATTTGCACCCAGCCCCACTTTGGTGTGTCTTAGACCTGCCCCCTGCTATCTCTGCCTCCCCCCCCAGTCCCACCCTCTGTGTCTCTGACTCGGCTCTGCACCAGTCCTCTCTTTAGTCTGATATTTGCCCCTCCTACCCATGTCTGCGACTCCGCCCAGTCCCTGTTGTTACCTGCCTCTTAGGCTCCACCCCAGTCCTCCTACCTGTTGATTGTTACTACTAAGACTCTGTGTGCGTCTGTAGCACCTTCTCTTCCTCAACACACCGAGTGCTTTACGTTTTTGTAATTCTGATTGTTTGTTTTTTTTGGGGTTTGTGATTTTTGTCCTGACCGTCGTTGGAGACTTTGATAGAAATGGCCAGATGTCCCTGTTTCTACTAGCAGGTCTGTTTATACCTGATTGTCTTGACTGTGTAGTCCTCCACTCATTCAGGTCTCTATGTCAACATTGGTTTGGCACTAACAGCCACACTGTATCCTACAGCTTGGCAATGCCAGCGGAGAAGCTGCTGCTGAGGGGCTGTGCTGCACGCGCCCCGACCTCTGAGGACGTTTTATAAGCCTGATAATTTGTGCTGTGCTCACCACAAGTCAGCCCTTACAAGGCTCATTGAAATCAGTTGTAATTGTCTTTAATAAAAAAATGCCGCCTTTTCTGGGAATTTCTTGATGGAGATTTTGGTCTTTAACCTGAAGGATCAGAATCCGATTTTGGTACTTGTGTCTCTTTAGTATTTGATTTCCAGCAGCCGTCCCGCCTGCGGGTCACCCCACCTGAAGCTAAGTACTTGGATTTGAGTCCATCTAGGGATGGAGATGCGGGTCAGAGTCAGCAGGGGGCGCTTACCCAGTGGTCTGAGTGTGGATGGCAGTGACCGGGTCAGTGTGCTGAAAAGATGAGACATTACACCAGACGTCCTGACTCCCCTGGGGATCTTTCCTAAAGAGGAGGGTGTACCTCGATGTCCTGGCTAAATTGCCCACCACAGCCTGGTCCACTCTGGACCCCTAATAGAGTGTCCAGGCACAAAATGGCCGTCATTGCATCCTCCTTATTGGTGGTGGTTGAAGTGGCTCCCCCTTCTCTGTGTAAAGCGATTTGAGTGCCTTACAAAGCCCGATATCATGTAGTCCATGCAGCATTGTTTGAGAGAGTTGTACGATGTGTAGCGCTCGCCTCGCCTGCGATGCCATTTTGTTTGTTTACATGTGGGGCCATTTTGTAGCCATCAGGTTTTGCTACGGCCATCCTTCCCACGGCCACCTGCGAGTGTGCAACATTCCCGAATCCTCCCAGTTTGAGGTGAACCTTTTCCTGATTAACAGCCTGATTTTTGACACTGAGGTCTTTGATTTTTGCTTAATGTTCCCATCTTGATGACAGACCGACGGCCGTGCCTCGTATCTTCGCGTTACGTTTCGTCTTCTCAACCTTTTCATTAAAAATTGTTCCGTCTCACTTTCAAGGTCAGTGACTGCAGCTCATTGGTGTTTTAGTTTATCTCAAGGTTACAACTCTGCATTGGAAAGACCGTCGTAAATGAGAACACACACACACACACACACCCCAATATATTATTTATATATTCTTTTTAAGTCTGAATCACAATCTGATTATTAGTTGCTCTCCTACCCCTTAACACTTGTGGTTGGTCAGCCAGTCGGCAAACATCCGCCACGTCCTCTCAGTTGCAAGGAGCAGATCATAGATATGTGATAGATATCGTAAAGACACAAAGAAGGCAGGAAAAGGTTTGGGGAACCACCCTCCATGTTGTACAACGCGACAACATTCACAAACGCAATAAGTGGCTCCAGAATAACGTCTGCTGCAGTGTCCAAAACGGGCACAACTCAAAAGGAAAAGGGCTGGGCTTTTATAGGAAGAGCTGGGTTCCAGTGATTGAGGCCGGAAGTGACCTCGGTAGGAGGCGTGGTTAGGAAAGGGAAGCAGGAAGTGGAGCTTTATGCTGGAGAGGAAAGGTTAGGGCACTTCGGAAAAACCTGCTCTTGTTTTCTGCCTTCAGTTAAACCCTTAGCCTGCCCC
>JANRMT010062838.1:2316691-2348989 GCA_026402145.1 Polypterus bichir lapradei | reverse complement strand
ATATATATATATATATATATATATATATATATATATATCGTAGAAGATCAGCCTGGCTACAGACAGACACACAGACCCAGAATGTCCAGAACACACCCGTTTATTTATTTCAATGTCCTACACACAACACTGTGCTCCAATATACTCAACTCAACTCAACCTAGTCCTTTCTTCTGCCACCTCCACTCCTCACCCGCAACCTCGTCCTCCTCCACCCAACTCTGGCCTCTTGCTGGAGTGAGGTGGCCTCTTTTATACCACACCCGGAAGTGCCCCAGGTGCTCCTCGATCACGGGTATGGTGTAAGTGCTGTAGACCACAGCTCCGGAACTGTCCAGGCGCCCCCTGGTGGTGGCCAAGGGCCCGTGCAAGGTGGAGCTTCTAAGCTGCAGTTGCATTGCCCCGATGTGCCCTAGGGGGGCTGCCCTCTCACGTTCCGGGGGAGGTACTGCTGCTGATATGACCAATCCACTGGTCCTCTCTTCAAAATGCAAAGTTCCCGGCCCCCTATCACTATATATATATATATATATATATATAAACGGAAAACGGTGCATTGCCTTCGTCAACAGTTTGTGTCAAGAAATAACCCACTAATAGGAGCAGGCAGCTGACGGATCCCGAAATAGAGATGACATTGTACAAAAACCCGTCGACAGAGAAGATACTGTAGTTCATTTTTTAACAAAGGCTTAGGAAACAACCGTCGCAGTATAACAAAAATAGCAAGGTGTAATTGGAGGCCGCAGGCAGTGTAGGGAAGGGTTTGGAATCGAAAAATGCCTTGTCGGCTGCGTCTGGGCGGGACCGGTTTTGAAGTGGAAGCAGGACGAACCAGAAGAGAAATATATATAAGAGATAAAATCCTCTCCATGTGAATGAATGCACTCGTCCTAATGGTTTTCCCACTGGTGGAAACATTTTTGGAATCGCTGAAGAGTAACGTTGTGCCCAAGGCCTGCAGAGATTTTTCTTTGATTTCCTCCACGGTACACAATCGCTTTCCTTTGAGTTCTTTTTTCATATGCGGGAACAAGAAAAAGTCCCACGGAGCAAAGATCAGGCAAGTAGGGAAGGTGGCGAGACACACATGACAATTCAGAAATCTCTTCAATAGTCCGACGATGATGACGATCTTTTTAAATTGCATTGCGAACTTTTTCAAGATTTTCGTCATTCCTAATTGTGGAGGGTCGGTTGGTCTTCGTGTGACATTTCCCCTCGTCCGAAACGTGAAAACCACTCGTAGACCTGCGCTTTACTTACAGCTTCCTCTTTAAAAGCTGCTTTAAGCATCACAAGAGTATCAGCAAAAATCGCAAAGCACGTTTAATAAGCACCAAGATACACTGGCACAGAATGGCATACGCACAACACAGAGCAATGGCACTGGGCAGACTGGCACAGAATACTGTAAGTAAGTATGCTAAACCTAGGGATGAAATTCACAACTACATCGAGATTGGGTGCCAGGTGCAGATTCCGGTAATTTTTGCGTGGCCATCATATACTGTACACATATATATTTTATAATCAGCCATAAGGTAGAAGTGGGATTCTCCTATGTGAAGATTTGAGCACACAAAGTTACAGAAGACAGCAGAAGCGAGGCCCGGTGGCTGTGACTGAGGAGAGCAGATTTGGACGTAGTCTGGCACAGACAAAAACATCTCAGATCCAGGAATAGTTAAGAAGATGGACGGGCAGCAAATGTTCTATCGGCGCACTGGCACGACTGGAAGACGCATGTAGGAAAACGAAAAGGAAACAGCAAAATGAAACACAAGATTCGAGACAACAAGCAAGGAGTTTAAACCAAAGGTAACAATCGAGAAGGCTATTTGAGGTTTGGGTATCCACAGATTTTTATCCCGTCGCAGTGATTGAGCACAGGTCACAGCCTCAGAGGTTACATCGGTAGAAATGCGGGGAAGAGAACCTAAGAAGGGGATTACAAAATGGTGGCAATCGAGGACCTAAAATAAAGCCCAGGATGTTGCAGAGCAAAACACAAAATCTGAGTTCTTAACGAAATATGAGGAGCAGAATCCTTGAGCTCAGTAACCCTCGTCCAGATTACAGAAACCTTGACAACCAATAAGGTGAGCCTGGAGGAGATCTTGGGACAGCTTAGCCATTAGCAGGTTCTTATCACGACACCAAAACGACAACCCCAGAGTCCAAAAAGCAAAGCAGAAGGTCGGTCTCCATCCATTTCTGTTCCCACCAGATCAAGGACACACACGCAGGAGTAGATGAACAGGTCTTAAAACAACTGCTGGTTCAACTACTTTGGGGTGTAGTCACTGGCGTCCCCCAGTGGGACGTGTCTGATGACCCGTGAAGCTCATCGGTGTATGTGGCCTATTAGGTTCAAGGTGCTGGTTCTGTCACCCCACCCATAAGTTCACTGCCAAGCAGTGGGTGTCCAGGTGCCCGTATCAAAAACCTGGTCAACGTATGTGAAGAGGAGAACTCCAGAATCAGCTGAGACGTGAACAGCGATTTAGGCGTACCCACAGTGATGCCCCCCATCGTTCCCTTTTCTACCCCTTTGGGGTCTCTGAGGGTCTCTGCTGGTCTCTGCTCTTGCCAGTGAAATTAGATCTTCTGCTCAGACCTTTCATATGTTTTCGTAAACACTCTCGCAGGGTCCTGCCCGACACTACAAACACGCTTCGCGAGTGTTTAAAGAAAGCGTCCCAGTGGGCTGGGAACGTGAAGGATGAATCTGAAGGCGCATCCACGTGTTTCAGGGCAGCATTGCTGGGTACAGTGATGGATGACACTGCGAAAACACATTTCGGCCCTTGTTGGTGGGTGTCCTCGTCATAATAATGAGGCTGAGTGAAGTGAACGGGCCCCGAATGAAGTGGAAGGAAAAGCGATAAAAAAAAATAAAGCCAAACACTCCATCACCAAATGTAAACACCGTAGTCTTTTGAAGCACCTGGGAGGGCCGGGATCACCCAATTGGTTATTCCTTAACTCGGCCGAGCCATAAAAACATCAAATGCCTAAGTGGGCCATTTGTCTCATTTGACGGCTCTTATGCTCCTGACAGTTTCCCTTAAATGTCATCTCCCCGGCCCACCCCTCGGTTACTTTCTTTCCACGTATGGTCATTAAGAGGGGCTGTGCCTCCAAAGCCTCGCCATGCCAGCGCCGGAGGATTAAGGGCTATTATTCCAAGGCACCAAAAGGCCGTGCAGAGAAAGCAGGCACGTTCTCATGTGATGTCACTCACAGTGCCTCTCAATGGACTTTTTTTTTTTGGGTGCCATCTGCTTTGCAAGCTTTCTTGCTTTACTCTGTTAAATCCTAACATGCTAGTGTACTGTCACCTGCCATATTAGCAGTAGCTGCTGGGATAATTGTTCAATGGCGAGTCATATATGTAGCACGACTAATGTTGTCACGCACGTGCGTTGATCGAGGTATGTGGTGGCGAGCAGGGGTGCTGTCGCTAGCGTTCTCTTCTTCTTCTCACCAAGAAACCACCCACTTAGGGCACTTGGCCCTGCCCCTTCCGGTTTGTGCGGTATAAGGAGCCCGGCTGCCCGGATGGAGAGTGAGCCGACGGACGGAGCTTCAGTAAATGACCCTCAGTTGTGCGGCGTTATGTGCCCAAAGGGGCTGCTTGTACAGACGCCAAGAGGCGTGTTACAGTTAAAACGGGACGACCCTGTTGGCGTCCACCAGCTTCTCATTCTTTAAGCGAGCTGCCATTCCTGTACCCGGCTGCAATGTCTCCTCAGAACAGCTCCTTCTGAACAGTCAGAAAGTCGTCAGCCCCCTTCAGGTTTCTCACATTTTGTTACGCTGCAGCCTTGTGCAAAAATCGTTTCAATTCATTCCTTACCTCGTCGAGCAACACGCAGTACTCCAGAATGACAAGAGAAACAAACAGCGACGGGATGGTACTCGCTTTTGAAAAAATTATTAAAAATGATAAAAGGAAACGTCACATTGACGCAAGTATTTGAAGCCTTTACTTTGGCTCAGGTGCAGCTCGGGGGCTCCCGTTTTAAAAGTTTTATACCCCAAAGTCTAGCGTGTTCTTGGCGTGTCCAGTGCAAGGGTGAAAATGACGTCGGATTTGGAGATGAGCCAAACACACACTCACACACACACATACACACACACCAGGCCCTCATGGCACACGTCTTGCTTTCACTTTTCTAACTGCAGATTTAGATTACAGATTTATTTTTTTTAGTGTGTTGCCAATACTTTGTATGGGTTTTTACTTTTTGTTTAGAATGTTTAAGGTTTGTATTTTGAATCGTTTGATTGTTTAATCACTTCTTTGGTATTTTTAAATTAAATGAAATGTTTTACGGCTTTGTTTTAACAGGGCAGGGTTAAGTGATTTTGTAGGCCGTTTTTGGTGGTAGTGAGGCCTGAAATCACACCGGGAAGAACCTTTTGTGTTCCGTCTTTGGCTCCCCGTTATTCTTGTGTTTTGGTGGCTTGGCCTGCTGCGTATTTATAGACCTAACTTTTGGCTTTTCATCTCCTGGTGTTATCCTGCCATCATGTCAGTATGGACGTTACACTTGGGGGGAGGACACTTAATAGACCACTGGCCGTCATGGACAGTGACACTCGCTGTCTAACTGGGAAATGGTGTCCTGGGGCGCAGCCCTGTTGGGATCCGTGAGAAACATCGTCAGCCTCGGGGGGGATTGTGGAGCACTGCCATACGAGTGCGTCAGCACCACCAGGCCTTAATGCCCCTTGGGGGGGTTGACGTCATATTCTTTAAAGGGCTATCAGGTTGACTTCACTTGACTTGTCACCATGTCCTATGGTGTGTGATTCCTTTTATTATTTTATCTTTTTTTATTGTTTACTACCCCACTGCCTGCCATGTGCTGGTTAGTTTAAGAGCAGCCTTTCAGTGCAAGCCCAGAACAGGTTTCTCTTGCGGATTCGCCTGTCTGCTGTTACAAAAGTGTGACACCCATGGTATCTATTCCTGGGTAAGGTCCTCGTTGTGGGTCGCGAAATGGGGCAAGGACGCACATCAGGGGGTTGTCATTATGAGCAAAAAAAATTCAGAGAGGCATATTGTGCAGAAATGAGCAAACTGAAGAGATCTGAGATGTCCGGGGCTGCACACGCCCTTCACCGAACGGTTCAGCGTATGTCTACCTGGCGCCGAGAGGCGTGGGTAAGCCGTTGAACCCTGTTCACGATGGGGTTTATTTCTCACGAACAAGTGTGGCTTGTAAACTTGCACTGGGTAAGTATGTGACCTTCGTACACACCACCTGTCTCTTCTACCGAATGGATGGTTTAGTGAGGGCCTCACCTAGAAGACGATCAAACTTGGGCTGTTACTGTATGTGTACCTGCAGAAGGATCACTGCCGAGCCTCAAGAGAAAAGAGCGGTGGGCCGGCACGTCTGGCTAACCCCACTCTTCCTACTAGATAACAACACCCATTATTTTTCGGGAATGTAACCCCCACGGATAACGAGAACTGACAGTAATAAACAATGTTGTTTCATCTATGTGAATGGTTGGAACAAGTCAGATAGCAGTGTAGTTAAGAGTGTGACCTTGTGGACCTTGTCACAAAAAGATTTGGGGCAGCCACCCGTATGATTATTCCTGGCTGCAAAAGAGTTCAATTGAGAGTACATTTGTGTACAGATTTGAGTCCAAAACAGAACTGATGAGGCAAAGATGGCGGTTTTAAAGCAAAGGATAGGAAGAGACGTCATCAGGTCCGGAACTGGAAATGACATCATCATTAAGGCCGGAACCGGATGTGATGTCATCGGGACCAGGCAGAATTTCCTGTAATTGGTCTCCAGTGGAAAGAGAGAAAGGGTTAGTAAACTCCGCCACCCCCTGGTCTGGCATGGTATTACCCTCATTCAAGCCCTTTAGCTCCCTCCCACGTGCACGTGTGTGACAACCTTCAGGCAATGGAGGGGTGGACACGCCCCAAATATGTGGTCTTCCATCACTGATGAGGTGAGTGACGCCAACTAACCAGGCTAACCTCATCACTGCTTCCTTTTGTGTCTTTATAGCAACTTGAATGACATCCTTTCTGAACTTTAGCAGAAATACGACATCTTGAGAGTTTGCTCGGTGAAGTTACAGTGTTATGCAAAGGTTTAGGCACCCCTGAGAAAAGCTGACCATCCTGTTGAATTTTCAAGTCAAATGTATCCCAGCAACAAGTAGATATTCAAGGACAGGTTTTTTAGCAAGGCTATCGAAAATGATCAGAGCGCTTCCTGGCTTGCAATTAGTACTGTTAGGAATGTGATGAAGAAATGGCAGTTGAGAGGAACAGAGGAAGTCAAGAAAACTTTCTAAGAGAACTGTGTGCATTTCAGGCTGAGAGGGACCACAAAACCCCTCAATCACTACCAAGGATCTGCAGGAAGATTTAGGCAGGAATGGAGTCGTGGTGCACCCTGTGAAACTTGCAGGTGGATCCATTATGCTTTGGGGTTGTGTGGTAGCCAGCGAAGAATTGATTCCACTCAATTTTAGAAAATGTCTTCTACAACAGGACATTGAAAAATGAAACATATGTCAGAGTTCACCATGGCCTACCTGAAGAAACAAAAGCTATAGTTTCTGGAATTGGTCTCATAGTCCCTGGAGCTGAACATTTTATACACGGCAGCCTGGAAATATCTCAGAACCTGAGGTTATCTGCTAGGAAGAATGGGGCAGAAATTCAAATCCTGAGAATAGAAAGACTCCTAGCTGTCTAGAACAAGCATTGGGGAAGCTGTGACATCTGCCAAAGTCAGTAGGCCCTAACGGGGGGTGCACAAACTTTTGCAAAAGTCACAATCTGTGTGTTCTTTATCTTTGATGTTTTAAGGTTGTGTTTGAATGTCTGCTTCTTGCAAGGGGGTTGCAGTTAATGCTTTCCACTTCCAAAATCCACAGCATATGCCATTGTCTGGGGCGCCCACACTTCTGCGTAGCACTGTAAGTGCCCTCCCTCCTTGTGCATTTCTCTGAAGTAAAGGTTTTCTGAGTTATTTTCCTCCCTGATTAAATGCTGTGACCTCAGGGTCCATTTTTATAGGAACATTAGACATAATTTGATTTTATCCAAATTTAGTGCCCTAATGCGTTAAAGCATTGAAAGTGCCCCCGCGGAGCCAGTCTGTGTGCAAATGTGCTTGACCTCTGTGGTTACAGAGGAACAGTCCCACGAGACTGCAGACCTACGGTACGTGTGCGCATTCTTCATATTTATGCCCGTCTCAATCGTCACAAGGCATGGCCTCACCCTGATCCTCGCCTGCAGCGTTGGCGCAACCACTCAGAAGGTCAAGTGATCTGAAGACGAAACAGAAACGGAGCGAGCCGGAGACACAGGGAGTAAACCGTAACACTGCCAGCTGTGTGTGGGCCTGTGTCAGGGTTCAGGACAGGCTTGTGCGATATACCGGTACGGAACAAGTCACGAAAAGCCCCGTTTTTTTTAAATGTTATGGTATCCGCATTTCTTTAATTTCTATGCTGGAAATAAATGAGAGTCTTCAAGCACCTTGCGCTCAGGCGTTTATTTGTGAGATTGAAATTCCAACTGCCACCCCTCTGTCTGTCTGTCTGAATATACAAAGGAGAATCGAAAAGTAACAGCAACTTACCCATTAATATTGGTACCGGTGAGAGGACGAACGTCACGGTTCTATGACTCCTCTATATCGTCTCCCTGCAGGGTGATATACTTCTTGTATCATTCCTGCTTTACTGTCTGCTCCCAAATCCAAGTCTGTCCCACTTCACGAACCTGCGGCCGTGTGGAGCCCCTTTAATTGGGCTGAAGGTGAGACTGTCGCATGGTGCTGCGTCAGGGCTGGAAGGGAAGGGGTTGTGGAAGACATTCAGACTGTGGCTGTTGCCCCCTCCGTTGTGGCCGCTGCATGAGGACACGTGTGTGTGTCATCGAGCTGCCTTCCTTTGACAGTACTGTGTATCACAGGTTTCAGCTTCTCTCCAAGCATTGCACATTATGTTCCACTTGTCACCGACTGTCCGGGTTCCTGAAAACGCACCAGTCCCAAAAGAAGGTCATTGTGATTTTCTTGGCGGGGTCTGTCGTTCCAACTTCTTCTTTCCTAGAGAAGACGGGCAGTTTTGCTGCAGGCTTTGTATCACTGTGATGGACGCTTGTCTTATCTCCGGTTACAATCCATTCCAGAACACTTCAGAAGAAGCTTTTACGTTGTGCCAGCATCTATCCAATGTAGTTACAGCTTAAATTTTCAAATTGCCTTTATGTTTTGATATACCCGCACATGGATGAGAAAATGGGTTGGCCATTAGACACCATCACACACTGCCTGTAGTGAAGCCACGCTTTAACAATTATATGTGCTACTTTTAAATGAAATAAATCGTTCAATAAAGTATTTGAAGTGTATCACTTTCCTTAAGCTAATACGTTTACTGGATGTTGTGTACAAAATGGTGGACGTGTCATTTAAAATGAAGAAAACAAACAGGATGAAATTCTCAGTAAGCATATTGATTGTCTGCATGTTGAGGACCAGGAGTCCCAGAGCATCAAAGTCCTAAAGGTTCTAGGAATGCCCACATTGGCACTGTCAGAAACCCTGGCTAGACACCAAAAGGGTCTCGTAGAATCTTTACAAAATTGAAAGGGGTATTCTTAATGAAGACGTTCTAACATAACATGAAGCTCAGTTGAGCGCAGAGGCATAAAGGATTTGCCTGAACAGAAAGGCAATCCAAAGTGAACAAAGTCCAAATACAGAATCCAAAAATGAAATTGGAAAACACGGCAGAGGTTCCAAAATATCCATAAATAAATCATAAGCACAGCAAACTCGAAATAAACACTCCAAAGGGCATTCAGAATGAGCCAGCTGGAGTTGTGGGAGATGACTCTGGAGTGATAGGGTGATTGACAGGTGACCCCACCCCCTGGGGGACCACCCACAAAATCCATGGACCATAACAAAGGCAAAGAAGATAAAGCTGATAAGGAATAAAAGTAACATCGACACATAACAATGATGGACCAATTCAGAAAACTCCAGGCGGGGAGTGGAGCCCTGGCCGAAATGTAACACTGCATGTTTCTTGAAGTCATTCTGCTTTTACTATAAACTCCGCCATTGTGTGTGGGAAAATTCAACCCGTTTGCTCTTCAGACGGCACTCCTGAAGTTCATCCATCCTGCACTGTAACTTCATAAATCTCATCAGATAGGCAGTTGTGCTGAATAAATAATCCCATTTATTAGAATATGCGATGATGAAGCAGCCGCCCTATCTAAATGAGCTGCACTCCTCCAGGCTGAGAGCCGCGCTCCTTTAACAGGCCTGTATGATTGCAGCAGGAGCATTTCCGCCAGCCATTCCCATAAATATACTGCTGGAAACAAACGTTTGACGCCTCGGAGAGAAGTTTCCAGAAAGCTTCTTTAATTTCAAGGCAATTTTTCTTTTTCATAACCTTGGTAAACAGCAATTAAAAAAAAAAAATGTGACGTAAACCCATCTTAAAAATGTGCATCTGTCATGTCCTCCCCGGCTGAGTTTCACATTCCTCTTTGATGTCCCTTTTGTTCATTTTGACTCTTTTGATTATGTGCATTGTTCTTTATTTTTGGTTTGTCAGTGTGTATAAGCTTCCTCTGTTATGGGCCTGCTGCTAATTACCGCCCTATAAATCTCAAGGGTCTCCCGCAGTGCCTGGCGGTTCATTGTGAATGCATTTAGGAGTCGTGGAGTTCATTTGTGTTCTTGCTTTGCTTGCGCCTTTTGTAAGTTTTTGAAATTTTGACCCCCACACTCGGTGATTGACTGGATTACTGTTTTGGGACTTTGCTTTGGACCGTCTTAGAGTTTTTGGACAGTTTCTTTGCTACTTGTGCTCCACGGTGTGCTCCACAATGTCCTTCATTGACATTCATGTTCAGAGTGTTGAGATGTTACAAAGTGTAGTACAAACTTCACCAGTTTCAAACTGCGTTTTTGTAAGATACAGATGTGTATAAACACAACGTCATTCCGAACCGATGAACATGAATGGACCTAACAGTGTGCGTCCATTAACGTCATCCTTGAGCTGTGGCCACTTGACAAAGGAGAGGAAAACGAAAAAATCGAGTCCGCAGAATTACTGGGGAAAGACACTTCTGAGGGGTCCCTGGCTGAGCAAAACAGAGAAAGTGGGACACGGTCACAGCCCTGAAGACCTCGGCCAGCCGGTATCCCACAGGCCGCTGGTCATTCCGCCGTCTGTGCTGGGCCGTCTCATCTTTACATCCTTGGATTCCAAGGCCCCCAATGTCCCATGCAGGGCCGACTAGGCCGAAGTGAAAATGTCGCAGCCAAAGCACGGAGTTTTGAAGTTGCCTACTTTACACTTCATTCCCTGATCGCACAGCAGTGGGGTATGGTGATCCACTTTGAGATTTTGTTCAAGTTGTGCATGGATGTCATAACGCATATCGGGGTAGAATGGGGTCCCCCTTGGTTAGCTGGGATGGGGTCCCCCTTGGTTATTTTGGGGCACAGACACACGATTGTTTTATCAAGAGTAAGGAATGTGTTCATTGGTCACCCAGAACTACCTGGTGGTAGATTTGCAGCTGATTACAAGTTAACTAAATGCTGCCCTCCCACCAAAAAGTTTCCCATCCTAGGAGACCACCTGGTTCGCCTGTATGGTAAATAATTTTCTTCTTATCTATGGTAGGGCCAGCCCTGGTCTCGTGCTGGGAAACCACTTGGAAGTGGAGCAGTGGCAGCAAGGGCCACCATGAGAAGAAACACCTGAAAGGAAGATTAGTAATTCTAATTATTGCAATTCATAGCATCTTACCCAAGTGGCTAACCGACGGAGATGCAGTGTGCTCAGCAAATCAGCAGCTCCAAAGTAAAGTAGTGAGATTTCAACCTGAGAGGTTAAAGGAGTGAGCAGTGTCCATCAGAAACGACCACAGTTTAGCTGAGGGGGGGACCAGAAGATGGAGATGAAGTAGTTAGTCTAAAGACGCGGCCTAATCAGAAGCCATAAACACCAAAGTGGCACAGCCTAAATGATTACAAAAATTAATGACAGAGTCATTCGAGGCATGGAGTCTTTCCCCAAGAAGGAAGCACACGAAGTAGTTACTCACACAGTTTCTTTGAATTACCCTCAAACTACCCATTCACACTATATGGACGCCCGTTGACGATGTCACCAATGAGACGAACGCGTGTGATCATGTGACTGCCGTGATGCACTGTTGTTAAAAAAACACTTTGTGGGCCACTTGTAAAATACACAAAATGCCACTGAAACGCGGAAGTAGACAATACACAAAATGGTGTCGCACGTGTTAAATAAAATGAAAAATATTAGATGTGAATCAAAATGAAACGGATAAAACAGGACAAAACATAAATGATATCAACACCAAATAACCCAGCTGTGTAAAGATCATAACGAGGGGTGTCTCCTCTACCAGCAGGCTGTTCAGTCCACGGCCTTGAGGCCCTGTAGCTGTAGGCTCAGCCTCCCACTTTTATTTTATAACGCTTGCAGTCTTTAGTGGGCTGGCGTCACATGATTTTAACGTGCACTCCTGTTTGTCAGTAATGATAAGCTCACATAGGTTCTCCCTCCACAATCAGACCTGCTTCTTCCATTTCGGCATTGGCATCTCTGATGCGTCATTCCCAACAATCAACTTCTATTCTGACTCGTGGTTATCATCAGAGCAGTGACAATGCGCCTCTTCTCTCGACAGTTCTGCTAAGACAGTTTTTTGAACAAAGAATTCAACAAGAACCTGCCTCCCCCAATCACACAAAGTTTGAGACCCCTCAGCTGTTTCAGATGCTACAGGCATCATGACAAGATAAGATAAGGCAGGACGAAAAAGGACATGGCCTGCTTGATGGATGTACCTGGAGAGAGAGCTGCAGTCTGTGGAGGCCTGAAGAGGTAAAAACGGGGCCCAGACTCACTTGGGGGTCCAGACGGAGCCTTTTAAATGAACAGCAAAGCAAGGAGGTGGTCCCTCGATGAGAAAAGTCCAACCTGCCATTGTTATCAATAAAACAGTGACTATCACAAGCGACAAGTTTAAATGTCCAAGACGCGGGGCTCAGGGCTCCGTTTTCAAATCCAGCCTGCCCTCTCCTCCGGCATGGGGTGTGTTTTGTAATTGCTGGAGGTCCTGTCAGAGTATGCGAAACCCTTGAGATTACAGGATCTTAATCTGGGTACTCCAGGACTCCTTACCAACGAAATGAGTTTTGTCCCGTTTGTGTAGCACCCCAGTTAAAAAGATCAGTGAGGAAAGCCGATGTCTTGAGCTCAGGCAGATCTACTCACCAATCGTGATACTGGAGAGTGGCAGCGTGTTACATGTTGATGAGCACACGCAAGTAAGAATTGCACTGGTCTGTGCAGTGCGTAGAGAGAAGAAAGTGGGGTCCGGACAGAGTCGGGAGAGTGAGGACCCCATAAACCTGTTAAATGCATTCGTTAGTTTGAAGCTGCCAGGTTATTAGGTTCACACACATCCCATCCCATCTTCCTCTTCTTCTTCTTTCGGCTGCTCCTGTTAGAGGTCACCACCGCAGGTCATCTTCTTCCATATCTTCCTGTCCTCTTCATCTTGCTCTGTCACCCCCATCACCTGTGTGTCCGCTCTCACCACATCCATAAACCTTCTCTTAGGCCTTCCTTTTCTCCTTTATTGTTTATTAAAGAAATATTCCCCCCAAATGATCATTTTTTTAAATTTTTCTTGTGCCAAATAGTATGTAATGATTTAAATATTAACTATTCAAACTCATTGGCATTGATACAGCACTGGACAGCGGCAGATGATGTAACTTGAGGTAACTCGTGTCACCTTTGTATGCTCAAAGCGTTATTAACGGTCACTCCCTGGAACTTCTACATTGAAGTCAGCAAGGAAGGCGTCATTCCCACAATGCTGTGCGTTACAGTTGAAGGTCGTTCATTGGAGAAGAAGCTTGTCTATGGCTCAGATGCACTGCATTGTGGGTGGTGATGCCCTCCCTGTAGGAGACAGTTGGTAACCAAGGTGACAAATCCCCTTGGTGCAGTCCTGCAGACACCCCTGGCTGGAGGCTTTTTACTCCTGTCCATTTCAGATTCGGCACATCCATCTGCTTTTACTTCATCACCTTGTTTGGTCGTCTGCCTTCCCTATAACTTGTAAATATTTGCCATTTTACTTTAACTTTACCTTCTTTTCTGTAGATGACATTAAATCCACATCTTTAACAGCACTTTACAAGGCCATGTGGTTAAAAACACTGCTCAGGTGGGCTTGTGGGGCTTCAAAAGCCTTCAAATACACTAAAGTGATGTTACAATGTGTTGTTGTTAGTTGTTGAGGGTCCGTGACTAATTGGAGGTCACATGTCTTAAACATTAAGCTTTTTGAAATACGTTCCTGATGGAGAGCTGAACACTCTCTTCAGGTCTCAGACCAAGATGGAGAGCAGGTGTGGAGTTTTACCGACAAATTCATTATTTATTGGTGTAATGGACATGTGTGTTCACTGAACACTCGCCGGCCACTTTATTAGGTCCACCTCACTAGTATCGGGTTTGACCCCATTTTGCCTTCAGAAATGCCATAATTTTTCATGGCATTAATTCACAAAGGTGCTGGAAACATTTCCCAGGGATTTCGGTCTACATTGACATGAAAACATCACACAGTTGCAAGAGATTTGTCGGCTGCAGATCCAAAATGAAAATCTCCTATTCCACCACATTCCAAAGTTGCTCTATTGGATTGAGATCAATGGACTATGGAGGCCACTGGAATACAGTGTACAGTGGATCGAGACTTGTATTTTAAAATGAGTTCATCAAGAACACGGGGACACAGTTGGAAACTTGTTAAGGGTAAATTTCGCACAAACATTAGGAAGTTTTTCTTTACACAAAGAACGATAGACACTTGGAATAAGCTACCAAGTAGTGTGGTAGACAGTAAGACGTTAGGGACTTTCAAAACTCGACTTGATGTTTTCTTGGAGGAAACAAGTGCATAGGACTGGTGAGCTTTGTTGGGCTGAATGGCCTGTTCTCGTCTGGAATGTTCTAATGTTCTAATGTTCTAATTGTCAAGTTTGAGATGATGTGAGCATTGTGACATGACAGGTTATCCTTCTGGAAGGAGCCATCAGAAGATCATCATAAAGGGATGGACACGGTCAGCAACAATACTCAGGTAGGCAGTGGCATTTAAATGAGGCTTAGTTGGTACTAAGGGGGCCAAAATATGCCAAGAAAATATCTCCCACACCATTACTACACCACCACCAGCAGACTAAACTGTTGATATTAAAGCAGGACGAATCCATGCATTCATGAAGTTGATGTCAAATTCTGACCCTACCATCCGATTGTCACAGCAGAAATCGAGACTCATGAGACCAGGCAATGCTTTACCAATCTTCTTTTGTCCATACTTTGGTGAGGCCGTGTGAATTGTAGCCTTAGTTACCTGTTCTTAGCTGACAGGAGTGGCACCCGGTGTGGCCTCCTACTGCTGTTACCCAACTACTTCAAGGTTCAATGTGCTGTGCGTTGAGAGATACTCTTCTGCATACCTCGGCTGTAACAAGTTCTTTTCTGAGTTACTGTTAATTTTCTATCAACTCAAACCAGTATGGCCATTCTCCTCTGATTTTTGAGAACAACAAGGTTTTTTAGCTCAGACAACTGCCACTCACTGGAAATTTCCCCATTTTTTAGAACCATTCGTTCTCTGTAAACCCTAGAGATGGTTGCACCTGAAAACCCCAGAAGATCAACAGTTCCTGAAATAGCAACTCGTTTGGCAACAACAACCACGCCATGGTCAAAGTCACTTCAATCACCTTTTTTCCCCATTTTGATGCTCAGCAGGTCGTCTCGACAATGTCTACACACCGAAATGCACGGAGGTGCTGCCATGTGATTGGCTGATCAGATTTTTGCGTGTACCTACTAAAGTGGCCGGTGGGTGCGTGTTTCCATAATTCTGCACCTCTCACAATCATTCTAGATAAACTGACATTTTGTTTTTTTTCTCTCTTTCACAGTTAACTTGCCTCAAGCAGCACAGCAGCGAGCTGGTGTGGTGGCAGATGGGGCACAAGCACCTCTCCTGGCATGGGGCTGCCTTGTACCGGTGGTCCGTTTTGCCGTCATCAAATGAGAGTCTGTCGGACGAAGACAAGGAGGGAAGCTGAACAAAATACACAAGTCGGACGTGACTTCTCCCAAGGTAAATTTGAAACCGTAAACTAATCCTTGATTAAATGTTATGAGTTTGCAAATTCACCAAAGCTTTTCAAAGGGAGATTTCAAAATCTCCAAAGTGTGTCCAGCCTGCTGTGTCTGAAACACGTTGACGAATATGAAAGCGTCCTCTGAAGGGTAAACGTGCCCAGTTTCAGTTCAAGTCGCTGGCTTGGTAGCCCAGTTATTTCTTGCAGTGCCAGTGGGTGTCTTATGAATTGGATGCTGATGCGCCATAAAGCTGCTCTTTCCTAGCTGGAGAATTTCCGTCGCTTCATTGGAGATTATTGGCATATCTCAGGCAGGGCTTCAAATTCTCTTTTGTTCTTTTTTGTTTTGTGTATCTTTCTTTCTTTCTTTGGTTTTATCCATGTATATAAGCTGCCTTTATTATGTCCCGTGTGTTTTGTGGGTGGTCCCCCAAGAGGCGTGGTCACCTGCCAATCACCGCCAGGATCCGTCCTGACAATCCGCACTTGTCTCCCGCAGTTCCTGGTGGATCATTTTGAATGTGCTTAGGAGTATGTGGTGAGTTGCTGTGAGTTTTCTGCACTTAACTCTTTTATTTTTTGAATATTTTGGAACCTCTGCTGTGTTTTCTGACTACGCCTGCGATTCTGCATTTGGACTTTGTGTGCTTTAGATTGCCTTGCTGTTTACGTAACTCCACAGAGGTTCATGTCATGTCGGAGCATTTCCATCAAGTACTGAGGCAATTCATTGTGAAATTATTGGTGTTAAGCCGTGCTTGTGACTTTTGTATATTTTTTGGACTTTTGACTTTCTTGCTCTTTGGATTCTGCATTGTTTGAGCTGGGCTGCCTTTGTTTCAGGTAATTCCATTTTGCCTTTTGTTTCCACAGAGTGGAATCCTTTTTTTGAGGAATAAATCTTTTATTATATAAAGGTTTGGTGCTTGCTGTTATGACTAGCTGGGCTTTGATGGGGATATTCCCCTCTAGTGGGCACCATTGGAAATGTGTGGGACTACGTGCTTTGGAACTCTTTAGTGCCTGGCACCCGTAGTTCACAATAGCGTTGTGCTCAAGTTTGAAGATTAAAATGACGTAAAATCCTGGTTGTGGGTAAACTCGTCACGCGTGTCTTGGCATTACCGTTTGTGTAAACATAGGTATTGCATCTGTAATCGTTTATTTTATGAAATGAATCATATTGTAACAGACAGACACGACACCAAACATCCACAACACGCGTGTTTGTTTATAATATTTACAGTCCAGTTCCACCAACTCACACACGACTGCTCAGTCCTTTTCCTCTCTTCGGCCGCCTCCACTCCTCTCGCAAGCTCCGTGTTCCTCCTCCCGACTCTGGCTCCTCGAATGGAGTGAGGCGGCCCCTTTTATAACACCCCGGATGTGCTCCAGGTGCTCTGAGATGGTGTGGCGGAAGTGCTGTCCTCCAGGGCTCGGGAACCATCCAGGCGCCCCCTGGGGTTGGCCACGGACCCCTACAGGGTTAAGCTTCCCAGCTCCGTATCCGTGGTCCTTGATTGAAATCAGGGGGGCTGCTCTCTTGTGCCAAGGTGAGTTATTGCCCCTCTCCTGGTTCTTCCCTGATCCAGGCGTCCCGGTGGGGCAAGGTCCCTGGTCATCTGCCACAGTATACTGCAGCGTTACTTAATGTGTTTGTTAAGACTTCGACTGAGCCAAACAGCAGTGAGTCCAAGGAGCGCGTGCAGCCTGACGTCACTCACGACAAACTGCTGGTTTTCCTTGCATTTATTCATTATCATATCATATCAAAAGTTGCAACGTATGGGTCCACAAAAAAACATTAGAGACTGCAGGTCACGATGGTAAAACGTTTCAGGTGTTGACAGCGCAGTTTGTGTGACACTTTGTGAGAAATTGTCTTTTGGAGAAACCAAACTGTCCTTTGTGGCCCCCTTAGAGAGATTCTCTGCAGCTAGCGATGAGCCAAACGAGTCACAAAGAACTGGATGTGCAGCGAAACTCTGTGTTTTCCTTTGCAGAAAGTTTCTGTAAGAGCCATTTCCTAGTTACATAAGATTTATAAATGTTTTACTGAATGACAATGCATAATCTATGGGAGGTTCCTATAACCCCTATAAGTAGAACTGAATTGGTCTATTCTAGCTATTTCTATCTGCTCTGACTAAACCTTATTCTCAGTTAGTGACCAGCCTTGCCATGTGTAAGGTGTAGAGGGCACAAGGTTTTAAACCGGGCCTACGGGCCTTTTGAGTGTGCGAAGTAACTCGTAAGACAACGCACTTATTTAAGTGCAGAGCCGTACATTTAAAGCGTACAGAAGAAGAAGTAAAGAACTTTTAAGTACTGAAATAACTAAAGTTTCTCAAGAAAAGCTAAGTTTAGAGAAGATACATTTTTCCCTTTTTTTTTGCATTTTATTCTACGTGTGTAACTTCTTTTTACTTTATTCTTGTGTGGATTATTTGCTTTTAATTTTCAGTAAATATTTTTAAAACGAACTTGTGCACTGAGAGGTTTCTTTCGACACGCGTTTTACCCGTGCTTGGATTCGCCTTATACTTAGGCGGCTACAGTTTCCAAAATGTGCTTTGTTCCCAGTGACATTCACGCCGTTGCCATTAGAACGAAGGTGTTTATTTCCTACCTGGCCGTCTTTTCATGCGCTAATTCTGCATGCCTCTGCTTGCCATTTAGTATCTCAATAAAGATAACTAGCGAAGGGAAAAAAATCACCTGAAATGTGCGTCTCCTCCGCAAGCTGCTCGTTAACGCCGGGGATCAACTTCCCTGTTGAGAAAATGCAGCTACTTTACATGCACAGTGGTGCATTGTGGTGCCACTTGGTGTGGAAAATTTGCAGCGCATCCCACATTTTGAAAGCACTTCGATCTGATTTTGCTGGTGAGGTGCGGATGACGTGTGTTACGCTGTAAAGCACACAAGTGTGAACAAGACTTTAGGGAGCAGTACCCCTATGAAACCCCCAACAAAGTCTTTTTAGTTAACTTCATGTTTCTCAAATTCTAAATCGCCTGCAAAATAAATTTGGTGTCAGTTCTGTATAACTGTATACTGTTAGGGTTGTGGTTTCGTTTTTTTTTTTTTTTTAATGCATTTTTCTCCATGGAATCCTGCCATCTACACTTATTTTAGTGTCCGTGAGGCTGTTGAATGTGAATGTGAATTGGATTTGTTGGAAAATCCAATCGCTTCAAGACTTACAAAATGTTTTGCACCGTTTTGTCCACCATTTTGTATTTTCCGTGATCGTCGCCATTTTAGGTTGCCACCATAGCTCTGCTTCACACGTGGCCTCGGAGGTTGCCACATTCAGATAACAACGCAACAAGATGAAAAGTCATTCCAGGTTTCAGTTTCTTATCCAAGTTGTGGATTCAAAGCCCCATCCTCAAATCGCCTTTTGTTCTGTCATGCTCCGGTTTTGACTTTTTCCCTCTTGAATTTTTGCCCCGCAGTTTTTGGCATTTGATGCTTATGTCTCTTGATCTCCCAGGTTTCCTCTTCTGGTCCGCTCTCAAACACGACCTCATGCATGCGAATCGAAACTCGCCTGTTTTGCTCATTGCTGTCCATCATTTGCAAAGCTGAGCATTGTTTTATCATGGATGGCTTCACTTATACTTTTTGAAAAGTGGTTTACCAATGAGGGCACGCAAAGCTCAGCCGTCCTCGAGTAAACATCAGGGGCCTCATGTATAACGCCATGTGTAGAACTCACACTATAACATAGCGTATGGATAAAAGTGGAAATGTGCTTACACACAAAAAACTCCAGATGCATAAATCTGTGCGTACGCCAACTTCCACGTTCTTTTGCTCCATAAATCCCGGTCAGTGTGAAAAATAACGCACATGCCTGATGCCCCACCCCAGCGCCTCCCAGAATTACGCCTCTTTGATTATGCAAATCAATATAAATAGCCCTTAAGCTCAGTGTTCTGTGAAAAGGCAACGGGAAAAGAACGGGGGGAATAGAAGAATTTCAGTGAATACCAAGTGGAGGCAAAGAAAAACGTACTATTTGTTGGTTTAAACAGTGGTATAAACAACAAAAGGAAGTTGATCGAGTCACATAGCATGTCGGGGAAACTCAAAAGCTCAAGTTCACAAAATCGCACAGTGCCTGAAATAAAAAAGAATTTGTCAGATATCAAAGTCGCCATGAAAAGGCGAGTTGTAGCCCACTATCTGAGTGTCATATGAAAGCTTATTAGGGTACAGAGAAAAAAAAAATAGGCATGCAGTGGTGAAAAAAGCACGAAAGGTCAACTTCTTTCTCGAAATTTCCACTTTAATCACATAGTTTATTTTGTCATTAAAGTAGAACATTATAAACTTCATCTTAAAATCGTTTAATTTACTAGATTCTCAAATCCCATTGTAATTAAAGTAGCACGTTAAATGCTTTGTTTTGTATTTGATCTTCTATGTGCTCTGTGTGTGTGAATCACTACGTGCTTCTTAAACCGGCTTTCTTTTCCTCCGACAGAACACAGAATCCATTACATTTGTGATATTACAGCTCTCTGAATAATTAAAATATTGAGATGTATACTTGATATCATTTTCATGATGATAGGAGTTAAAGCATGTTATTAAACATGGGTACATGGTGGCGCAGTGATTGTGCGCGACCTTTGATGAAATCATTTACTGCAGCAGTACTGTCTCTTTCAAACGTACTAACCTCCAATTCCTGTCCTTACTTTTCTTTCTCCAAATACCCAATCGCCACGCAATCAGCTCTGTAATAGACGTTAAGCCATCTGTAAGCTTAGAACGCAGATTTTTCAGAACTTTTAAGGGACATTGAAATATCTTCGTAGTACGTGTTTAATTATTCTATCCATCTATCCATCCAGTGTTGTGCCAGCACAAGCAAGAATACAGCGCGAGGCAGGAACAATCCGTGAACGAAGCGCCAGATCCTCGCTAGAGCTGTGGCACTGCGTAGTTAAAGTTAAAGTTTTATCTGTATAATATAATAAACATATTTTGCTGCATTTCATCTTAAAAGTGGCATTTTCATCATATGTAAATACGCGCTTTATAAAGTGGCTCAGGTCTTCAAAATGGTGAAATGCTAAGCCTACAAATGGATTTTTGATTTTTTCTTTAATTTTGTCGATTTATTTAGTGTCTTATTTTTTTTGGTTTCTTCTCCACAGCTGAGAATACTTAGCATTGTGAAAACAATTTGATGCCAAGATAATGCTTGTAATTTTTTTCCCCCGTCTTCTCAAAACAGATAGTTGAAGGCTCTCACGTTCTTAGTTTTTAACATTTAACATGGCAGAGTCTCTGCTGAGGGATCAGTTTCTGTTCTTGTGTTGTTCTCTGATGGCAGTCAGGTATCATGTCAAGCTTTGACTTGTCTCCTCTCTCTGTTGCTTGTAATCTCGGATGTTGTTTCTGTGTGCTCTCTGCTCATAGTTGGTTTGCTATTCTTGTACGTTTGTTCTTCAAATGTATGCTACTCTCTAAGCTTTGACATTACCTGCTAGTTTGTCCCCTCAGTACAACTTGGCGCCACCCAAGGCTCAAGAGGCTCAAGTTCATGGGCCTCTTCTGCACCCCCCCCCCAACCCAAGTCCACCCATTGCTGGGGCCCATTCTTAATACTCTGTTGAGTTTCCACACACCAGCATGCACTCCTGCTGGGGCACCCAAGGTCCGTTTTGCCCCTCAATGTTTAGTCTTGCCCAATCTCCCTTTTTAAATACACACAATTAAAAACGAACTGCTGGTGTTGCCTGTCACTTATGTGAAACCATGTATATATTTTTTATGTAATTAAATTTTGGTCTATTTTATGCTCGTGTGGTGTTTTGTCATGGAATCACCCCTCCATCCTTCCCAGTCTGGGCATTTGCACTGTGGTAACTTCCAGTGGTTAGCTGTAAACCCTCAATTTCTGCATTGCGATGTTCCTAAGAAGTATGTTGAGAACTCCTGTTGCTCACAGTGGTTGTGTTTGGCGTAGTCAGCAGGATTTACACTATGAAGCAGTCGGAGTATAGCGGCTGGGCAATGAAAAAGTGAGGGAGTGCTCAGCTGACACCACCAGGAAGCGCCCCACTTCTAGTACTTCCCTGTGTACTATGAGATGCTCATGGCATAGAAGAGAGAGTTGTATCTGAGGGCCTTTGAAAGCCAGGTGTTTAGCTGGCCAGTGGCAGTTACCACAGTGCAGATGTCCAAACATCATGGTGTGACTCCATGACAAACACTTTGCTCGTGGTCACGATGCCTCACAGTAAGACCAGAATAAAGCAAGGACTACCGATGATGATAATGACATCTGTTTTTGATACCCTGAGTGGAAGTCATCTTTTCACATGAGTCAGGACGCCACTGGAGCAGTTTTCAAGTTAAGGTCCTTGCACAAGGGGCCCGCTGGTGTAGGAACCCTTCTGGCAGTACCCGTCCGATGCTAGCACAGATCCTTAGCCAGTGAGCCACCACTCCATGCTCTCAAACCCACTTACTTGAATTTGGGGTAGCAGCTGTGTGCACAAGGCACGATGCCAGTCTATTGTGAATTACAGTAGGTACAGCATTTAAAGTTGGGGAAGCGAGTCCAAGCTGACCTGCCGTTCATCCCGTAAATTGGGGCGACCCTTGAGCTTGAGGCTTCACGTGTCTGTGCGCATTCACATTGAGCTGCAAGTCGGCATCAGACGTTCAGGTATAAAGTGGCACAGAATGTTTATCCGAGTGAGTTATTTATTAGCCTCAAATCTTCCCATATACAGACCAGCGCACTCTTACATATAATTTAAACATCTGAGAAAAATGTGAAGTATGCGGACCATGTATTAATGAGCCTGTAATATATTCAGAACATCTGCTCCCGCGGACAGGTGGCTTTGTCGACGGACGGGTGCAGAATGATTCAGGTCATCCCCCTTTGGCTTAACTGGCGGTCTTTAGAGGAGTCATCACTGCGGCCATCAGCGTCGATGTGGTTGGGCCCATAAAGACGCAGGCCGAGCGACAGGCCGCTCCACGTGTTGCCACGGGCACAGTGAAGTCGCCTTGCGTGTAGACGCTTATCTTTGACCGTGAACACCACACAGCCCGAGGACCCCTGAGCTCTAATCCCTTTTGCTACGGTGCTACTGATAGATTTATTCTCCTTATCGCCTTTCGATATTTACAGCCTCGGATTCCACATGTTACATTTATCTCAGCGTGGAATATGTCTGCCTCTACCATAAACTTTCAATTAAACGCTTTGAGATTGTGCTGAAATATTAGTTTGGTGTCCATCCATCTCTCTGACCAGATCCAGTTTTGGGCATGGGAAGCCATTGTCTGTCCTGGTAACACTGGGCACAAAGTGGGAGCCAACTCTCAATCAGTGGCACGGTGCTGGGAGCCTGTGTTCAGATTCCCTTTGTTTTCCCTTTGTCTGCACAGGTTGGGTTTTCCTCCCTCATCCCCAAGGACATGCGGGTTAGGCTGGTGGGCACTCCTTGGCAGGTGTGGTTCCTGACTTGCGCCCAGTAGTGCTGTTATACTCCCTTCATGATCCTGATCTGGATTAAGCAGATCTGAAGATGTTAATGCCATTTTCAAAGCACGCTTAATCCTGAGCAGGGTTGTGGGGCCCATCCTAGCAAGCATAGGGTGCCAGGCAGGAATAATCCCCTGGACAGGATGCCACACACACACACACTGGAACCATCCACCCCAACAGCAGGCCTATTGGGAGTGTGGGACAAAGGAAACTGACGCAGACACGGGGAGAACATGCAGACTCCGCGTAGGGGGGGGACACATAGTGCGAGATGTGTCAAACTTCTCTGAAGAATAAAACTGCCATCCCCATAGCCACCTGCCGGTCTCCTCCCCCAGTTCAGTGAGCTGGCACAAGGGCCTGAGCGCCATTGTGGAGCTCCCAGTAAGCCTGACCTGCACCTCTCTGGAGACCCCTGGAGACCATGCAGGCTGCAGATGTCCTCCCTCTTTGTTGACCACCTGCTTACTTGTAGCGTTTTAAATTCTTTTGTCTGTCTGTCTGTCTGTCTGTTTTATTTATTTACTTTTGCTAAAGTGTGCCATTTCCCTGAGAGTCGCTGAGCCCAGCCATATAGTCCATGATAACAAGGCTGGCGCTGTGACCTCTGGCCGTCTGCTGAAGCTGCGGCTGACAGTTTATTGATAGCATCAAGGCACACGTCCCTGACTCCACGGGGAGAGCTGGTCGCTCCAACCATGGTAGCTATCCTGGGTGGTCAGACAAGGCCCAAAACAACAAGAGGCAGACATTACTTCCCGGGGTCCTGTCCTTAATGTGGACTGCCTGCCTCGCATCACTGCTTCAAGGATCCTACATTTAGGGAGATCAATATCTCTCAGCCAACAGCTCCGTACATCCCAGAGGACGCCCCGCTATTGACGTCAGCCGGTGTTAAGAGAAACAGAGGAGACGCTCTGCGACAAAGTGTCCTTTCAGTGTTCACTCAGTGTCATGTAAAAAGGCAGAGGCGCAGGCGGGCCCAGCGACAGGGCGTCACACCGGGCTGGAAGTGCGATGTCAAGAACAAGTTAAAAAAACTGAAAGGGGGGAGAAAGAAGAAGAAGAAGACAGCAAGAGCAAAGAAACGGACTTAAATAAAGAAAACGCAAAAACAGATAAGGAAGGGAAAAAGAGAAAGGAAAGCGTGAGAAAGAAATGAAAACAAGGAATAGATGACGAAAAGTTAGTGAGATTAAAGTGAAAGTACAATTGATGAGATGAAGAAATTAAGAAGGTTTAAAAAGAGGAAAGAGGGGAAGCAAGCAGTGTGAAACTGAGAAATTTTAATCAAGAAATTAGGAAAAAGTTCAAAACAATTAGAAACACGATAAAGGGAGATGAGAAAATAAAAACGCCATACAATTTGAACTGAGAAAACAGAGTAAAAAATTAAGAAAAATGTTCATTTTGAAAAAGAGGAATGAGAAATTGAGAAAAACTACATAAAATTTAAAGTGAGAAAACAGAATAAAAATGTAAGAAGAATACAAAAAAAGTAAAATTTGAAAAAGGGGAGTGAGAAATTGAGAAAAACAAAATAAAGTAAGGGTGGCACAGTGGCGCAGTGGGTAGCGCTGCTGGGTTCACTTCCTGGGTCCTCTCTGCCTGGAGTTTGCATGTTCTCCCCGTGTCTGTGTGGGTTTCCTCCCACAGTCCAAAGACATGCAGGTTAGGTGCATTGGCATTTCTAAATTGTCCCAAGTGTGTGCCCTGCGGTGGGCTGGCACCCTGTCCAGGGTTTGTTTCCAGCCTTGTGCCCTGTGTTGGCTGGGATTGGCTCCAGCAGACCCCGTGACCCTTTGGTTAGGATATAGCAGGTTGGATAATGGATGGATGGGTGGAAAATAAAGTAAAATTAATGAGATTAAGAAATTAAAGTTTAAAAAAAGGAAAGAGGGAAAGTAAACAGTGAGAAGCTGAGAAAAAGTCAAAACATTAAAATGAAATTTTAAGCAAGAAATTAGGAAAAAGTTCAAATCAATTAGAAACATGATAAAGGGAGATGAGAAATTAAAAACTGAATAAAAATTTTAACTGAGAAAACAGAGTAAAGAAAAAATAAGAAAGATAACAAAAGTAAAAATTGAAAAAGGGGAGTGAGAAATTGATAAAAACTAAATAAAAGTAAAATTAATGAGATTAAGAAATTAAGAAAATGTTTTAAGAAAAGGAAAAGAGGGAAGAAAATGTAGACATCGAGAAAAAGTTACAATATTTAAACAGACTGAAAAGCAAGAAATTAAATAAAATTTTAATGGGACCATAAAGAGAAGGAATTAAGATTAAAATGTGAAAAATAAGGGAGACAGAAACAAAGCATAAGATGAAATGGGTCTGTATTGAAGGAGTGACATAACAAAGGAGTGAAACCTCAAATATAAATTTCAAAGGAGTGACAACCATCCAAGTGGTAGGTGAGGCGACGATGATTGTTTTGGCGAGCGTACTTTCAATTGTGTGTGGTAGGTGAATGTCACTCCTTTAATACGGTATTTATGTCACTCCTATGAAGTGTCACTCCTTTGAATGGGACCACATGAAATGGGTCAAAAATTAAGAAAAGGTCAAGTAAAAGAAGAGAAAATATGAGATTTAAAAAGAAGGAAAAAAGGCAAAAAACACAAAGAAACTGTAAACAGTTAAAAAATAAACTGAGAAAAAATGAGTGGAAAATTTGGTAAATTGAGAAAAAGCAAAAAAAACAATAGAAGAAAACACTAAGAACTTAAGAAAAGTTTCATAATAAAATAGGGAAAGGGCACAGTAAGAGGACGAGATAAAGTAAAAAATTAAAAGAAAGAAAGAAGATGGTGAGAAATTGAAAAATGTTAAAATGCAAAGAGAAAAATCAGGAGTGAGAAATTAAGGAAAAAAAGTAAACATTGGAGGGGAAAGAACTTGAGAAACTTGTGAAAAGAAAGGAAACGATTTGAAAAGAAAAAAAATCAAAGGAAAGAAAGAAAATGGTAAGACTGTAGAGAGTGACAGATGGTACGCAGGCGTCGTCAGTGTGTGGACCCTTCACTTACCCTTCAAACGCTAACCACAGGTGAATACGGAGATGAGGAAAGCAAACACTGCAGCCGACGCCGCCCCCCTGGGGTCGACCTGAGAGAGCGCGTCGTGGTCACAGTTATGGAGCCCACCTGGCCACCTGTGATGGTTGACTGGACACTTCCTCATTATGATGCCACACTTGTCGTTGTGTTCTTGCGAGTTTCTTCTCAACGCCTTGGTATTTTTTAGTTTTTTTTTTACTCTCTCTGTGTCTTGTCTCGATGCCCGTGATGTCGACTCATGTGTGATTCCCTGCCCTATTTGGCTCTCTAGATCTGAAAACCACTCGTTTTAGAGCATTTTGTGCAGGAGAAATGTGCGTTATGAGGAACAGCAAACCAGCAAAACGATGAATGGAACTTGAAGTTGTGTGGGCCACGTCAGCTGACCCCCTAATGGGATAGAAGGGGTCAACGTGACTCCTTTAACAAAACCTCACACATCTTAGAACTGGTAATACCGGCATGTGGAGACTGTCGCTTGAGGCCCCTGACCACCAATACGATCGTATTTTCGATACTTGATTCTTTATCGGTGGTCCTTGCCCTCTAAGGGTCACTCATGACAAGTGTGAAACGTTTTTTGAATATGATGCTGTTTTCGAGTTCAAGTTCAAGCACTTTGTGTAGCACAATGAAATTACTTTTATGACAACCCCAAGGGGGCGTGTCAAGAATACAATAGAAGTTACCATTTAAAAACAGAATGCAAGTTAAAAAATAAAAAGAATTGTGATTTTTTTTTTAACGGTGGTCCAAGCCCACCATGAATTCTGTCAGCAGGTGTAAATTGACACGTTTCAAACCTACGCAGGTGGGGTTTCGTCTCAGACTGCTTCAGGGTCACTGATGGTGACTAGGAGGCTGTTTTTGATATTTGCTGCACGCCTCGGTCAGAGGGTGACAAGTGACGATTGAGAATATGGAGACTTGAAACGTTGAAATTGTTTAATAATTTAATTTGACTCAACTACACTCTTAGACATGAAGATGCCAGAGTGCTTCTTTGGAGCAATGCCATAAAGGAGCAGTTTCTGTTTCTCATCCACACGAAGGACCCAGAAGGATCTTTTTATGGATTTTTAGCTCCACAAATAACCAGGATTGGATGAGAAGAGATTTGTGAAATATCCATTTGTTTCTGATTTTAAAAAGATTCTTAATGCATCCCGCACAACAGGCTGTCGTCATCTCTCGGTATCCTGCCTACTACACCATGCACACATCTCTTTGCTGTTTGATCATTCACTAGCCCTCCATGGACTTCTGTCAGCCAGTGACAAGTGACACATTTATTTCTATTGCAGAAATGAGAATTTTGAGACTTTAAACATTTAAATGAAAGCACACATTTTAATATTTGAAATGTCGGATGCGGCTCTTCTACCTTGTGAAGTAAAACACCACATTGCTTATGAATGCCCTGAATTAGGCAGCTTACTCCAATTCAGACTTCTGTTTGTATTAAACTTGGTGTGTTTTATTGTGGAATGAACCAAATTAGCATTTTAACATGTGATGCCATCTGTGTTAGGACTGTAAACTTGTCACAGCACCCAGTCATAGTAGCCTTCTTGTTTTCACAGCCCCACATTACGATGAAATGCTTTGTCTGAACATCATTATTATTATTACTTGCTAGCCGTCCCCCTGCGGCTCCACCCGCGTAGTAGTGAAACAGGACAAACTTTAAAAATTAATGGAAAAATGTCATTCTGGCCAAGCAGAAGGTGGTGGGTACACTCCATCGTCAGACATTGGCACTGTCTCTGATCGTGTTCAGATCTGACGGGAGAGCGTCCCCCACGTGGTTGTGATATCTCTGCCAATAAGCAGCTGCCCTCTAAAACAGACGTACCTCTGGTCTCTGTCTCAAAAACGTCAAACGTTACTCCTCAACAATCTCTAAATTATAACGTCTGCTGAACAAACGGGTATCACTAGCTAAACGGAGGCAAGGTGCGCTCCAACACGTGGCGACAGGTAGAGAGACGCAAACGGAGGCTGGCGCGTGAGTGAAGAAGGCCCACCCACTTCACCCTCCCCTCAGCCTACAGCCGCTGTCTCAGATTAGCGTGAATATATCGTTCCTGTAAGTGAACTCTGAAAATCATCCAGAATGTTCGAGCAAATTATAGAAAAAAACTGAACTAAATCCGTGAAGTAGTTCTCTCGTGAAAGCGGACAGACAGACAGACATTGGATACTTTATATACTGTATATAGAGATTAATTGACTGAAGCCTTTATCCAAGGCAGCCGACAACACTTGAGACCCACTTGGTTCCATTTCTTTTGGTTTTCTAATTGGCGCCCAAGCAGGTGAAGGGACTTGCTGGGGGTCACACGTGTGTCAATGGCAGGGTTTGAACCCACGACCTCAGGATTTGAAGTCCACGGCCTCAACCACAACGCCACACTGCCCGTCCACTCCATGACTTGAAGTGCAGAATGTCAGTGAGACGCGCCGTGAAAAAACGAGCGGACCTGAAAACTTGAAGGAATGGCCGAGCTCCCTACTAAGAGACATAGCCACCCTCTGCACGCCGGCCCGTTTGTGTGTCTCTCATGGAGTTCAAAAATAAACAGAGTGGGGAGACTCGGGAGAGACAGATAACGGCAGCTCCGTGATAAGAGGGGCAGGGAATGCAGCCATTTGGAATCCAGGAACTGCAACACCTCTGACCTCAGAAACACCAGCAATCACCAGCATGGCCACCTCTCTCTCTCTCTCTCTCAGTCACTCTCTCTCTCTCTCTCTCTCTCTCAGTCACTCTCTCTTTCGCTCTCCCTCACTCTCTCTCTTTCTCTCACTCCCTCACTCACTCTCTCAGTCACTCTGTCTTTCTCACTCACACTCAGTCACTCTGTCTCTCTCTCAGTCACTCTCTCTTTCTCTCTCTCTCTCACTCTCTCTTTCTCTCAATCTCTCTCTCACACACCCTCTCTCTCTGTCGGTCTGACATTTTTTTTTAATACAAAGCCAAGTCGAATTCCAAGCTCCTCCTGTAGGTGTCGATCTTTGGCCGGGACGCTGCTCATTTATCTCACTTAAGGCCGCGCCGCCCCATGGGTCATAAGATCATTTCTTTATCTCCTTGGCTGAAGGATGCCGTTGCTGCACCTCACCTTCAGACGGTCTCAGACATCACAAAGGGCCCGGGACGCCACTCTCTTTGCACTGCAGCGTGTAAGGCCCGTCTCGCCGTGCTCTCAAAGGCTTCGCCCGTTATCTCCTCATATGTAATAAAACACAAGGACGAGGGATGGAAGGGGCAGTGAAAGGATACAGAAACAGCTCGGGAGAGACCCTCGAGGATTTTCCTACAATATATTCCATATGGGTGAAAAATGCAGGTGGAGCAGTCGGCCTTCGGAGCGAAGCGCACGTCTGGGGAGCGTTCCCACAGAAAGGGGGTGGAGGGGCTTATCAGTCTGTGGGCAGCAGCGCAGCTGGAAGGCATTTACTGGGATTGGGGGGGGGGGGGGGGGGCGCACTCCTGCATCTGTAGATGCGAGACGGCCAGGAGACCCTGCCTGTTGACGTGAGGAGCAAAACGTGGGCTTCCCTTCTGCAAGCCGGAGGTGGCATGCGGTGGCCGCTCCACCACTTCACTCATTCATTCTTTCATTAGCCCGTTTTTATTTACGTGTCCATGTTACGGACCACTCGTGTTTCAGTGCCTCTTATGTACCGTAAATAAACTGCGTGGTTGAACTGAACAAAGCGGGCAAAACTGAACAAAGTGACCAGTCATCTGTGTTTGAATGAGGGAATTGAACAGATAGGAGAATTAACATCATTTTAATACGGCGCCATGCAGTGGGCTCAGAAAGCCTTCGGACCCCCTTCATTTTCTTCACGCTTTATAATGCTGTGGGTTTCATGTGAAATGGAGACATCATTAACCCACAGTGACGACGTCACAGCTTGTTGTCACAAAGGTGTGCAAATGAGTGAAAAATTGAAATCTGTCATTCCTAGAAATATTCGAGACCCCTCATTCAGTACTCGGTACAAGCCCCTTTGGAAGTCTTCTTGGTATGTCTTTACAAGCTTGGCACACCGCGGTTTGGCCAGTTGAGCCCATTCTTCCTGGTAGATCCTCTTAGATTGTGCCACCTTCAGGGCTGTCCACTCATGTTCTGTGGGGTTTAAGTCGGGACCACCCAAGGACACTCCAGTGTTATCTCGGCTCTTTGTTTTCTGGGCATTGAGTCATCGGTCTAGTCTGAGGTCACAGGTTTTCTTCTCAGTATTTGGCTGCAATCATCCTTCCCTCACTTCTGATCAGTCTCCCTGTGCCCATGGCATAATGGTGACACCACCACGTTTCACCATAGGGATGGGATGAGGCAGGTACCTGGTCTTCACCAAACACAGTTCTGCCCAAACTCTTCCATTCTGATATCTTCAGACCAGGGAACCTTTCTACACCCGCTTCTTGAGTCCAAGCAGGTCGCCATATACCGTCTGCTCAAGAGTGGCACCCCGTTTAGACCCCCTACCCTAAGCGCCACTGAGATGATGGTCCTTCCAACAGGTTCTCCCCTCTCTCCTTTGAGACTGACCATTGGGTTCTTGGTCACCTCTCTATCCAAGGACCTTCTTGCCCACTTGCTCAGTTTGGTGGGGTGGCCAACTCTAGGAAGGGTTTTGGTGGATCCAAACCTCTTCAGATTCCTAATTCTTGAGGCCGCTGTGCTCCTAGGACCCATGGAGCTTGTCAAATGGCTTGATCCTCTAACCCTGGTCTGTGCCTCACATCACTTTGTTCACGGGGGTCTACATAGAGTAACTTGAACTTCATGGCTTGGGGGGACCCACTGTACACAGGTCCACATGTGTGCCTTTGTACACAACGTCCAGTCAGTTTACTTTGCCACAGGTGAAGTTCTAGACCAGCATGTCCCAACCTGAGGGCATTGCAGGTGGGCCACAGCTGACCCAGGGCAAAAGCCCCCAACTCGCTATTGCTGTGATGATCGCCAGTGACAACATCGCAGGTGAGTCATGGGCAATCCTGGACCCCCACTCTGATGATGGTGCTCAATTCACCAGACTCTGATGCCCCCGCTTTGATGGTTGTGCATGAATCACCACAGGGGACTGATGGTGGGTTATGAACACACCGGCACGTGAAAAACTGGGTTGTGACAGCACAAAGGTATGGAAACAGAGTTCTTGGGACATCTCACAGAGAGCTGAGGGTCCTCCTGAGCACAATTTGGAGTGCCACAGCAGCAGAAGATCTCAGTACTTCTAGGAGCGAAAGGTTTTAGTTTGTTATTTCTGAAAGCGGGTGGTCACTGGCTGCCATGGTGCACTCCTTGGGCGGAGCCAGCGGGGGCTTCCTTTACGTTGTCACTTTTACAGCAGTGTGGCTTCCAGAAATTTGTTTGCCCCCCTGGTTTCAGGCTCTCCGACAGATCAAAGACACATCAGCGGGTGAACTGGCATCCATGAAGTGGTAAATGCGGAGGTTGTGTGCCGTCTTGTCCGGGGTTACGTCCTGCCTCAGCCCAGCTGTTGCTCTGAAGTGGCTTTGAGGTTTTGGGGAGTTGCCTTGGCTGGAGACCACTCTATTTTGGGAGCAGTCGTCTCTGCAGAGAGCTGCTCGTTTCGTCGCCCTTGTCTTGGCGCACACGTCTAAAGTGGACTGTGCTCAGGTATGCGAGTTTCCAAACTGCTGGCCGCTGCACCGTTGGGATGTTTAGTGGAACACTTGCGCCGTTATGTCCGTCACTCAGCAGCACATAAACATCAATTAGTGATTCCTGAGCTCTGAGCTCTCTGATCTTCGGCCGGTTGTTTGTTGATCTTACTGAGCAGCCGTCAGAAACACCTGGGAGACGAGGGACATGCAGGGACGTCGACTTGGGTGGGGACGGCGTTCTGTCTACACAGATGACGATGGTGGTGGTACAAAGAAGAAGAAGAAATGACCCGGGGGGCGCACTTTGGGAGCATTACTACCCACTGCCCCCCCCCCCCTTCCCCACCGACATAGAAGGCATTGGCCGTGCCAAAGTGTCATATCATTAAATAATGTGTTTTCATTTTTTTTTCAGTCCGTAATTTTATTTATATGTTTATTTTTCTGTCTGCCGCTTATAACAGCTGTGGGCAGCACAAGGTGCTCCAGCTCTGTCCCCACTGCCTGCATTGTGACCAGCAGGACTTGGCCTGCCTGTAGCTATGGTCCCCTTCATGATAGGTAGATAGATAGATTTTGGTATAGTAGGCAGGATTAGAGAGATAGATAGCCCCTTGATACACACGTCTGGTAGATCAGCAGGAGAGATTCTGCCATTCATGTCTGCCTGCCATACACTGACTGATGTACATACTGTATCTATCTATTATATAGTGCCTTTCACTCTATCTATCTATCTATCTATCTATCTATCTATCTATCTATCTATCT
>JANRMT010062838.1:2286026-2311132 GCA_026402145.1 Polypterus bichir lapradei | reverse complement strand
ACGTGAGACTCTTTACTGTATGCACGACTTTTACCGTACGTGAGACTCTTTAGCGAATGTAGGGCTCTTTACCATACATAAGACTCTACCGAATGCAGTGCACTTTATCACACGTGAGACTCTTTACTGAATGCCGGGCTGCTTACTGTAGGTGGCTCTTCATCGTACGTGAGACCCTTTACTGTATGCAGAACACTTTACTTTACCATACATGTGGGACTTTTACTCAACGTGAGACTCTTTACTGTACATGAGGGTCTTTACCAAATGGGACTCCTTACTGTATGCAAGGCTGTTGACCCTCTACGAGGCTACTGTACTGGACGTATCCCTGCCCACCCACCCGAAGCGTGTCGATGGAGTAGGTGAGCCAAGCAAGGCAGCTTAACTGATGCCCTCACGTCCCCTCAAGTGTCCACTTTGACACTTAGGCCAGGCCTTGTGACTAATTACAGCACCGCCCCGCATGCCTTCCCTTGCCATTTGCAATTTTGAATGCGTGTTTGCAGACCGGTCACCAAGCTCTCTCTTGATTACTCCTGCCCTCTCCCACCGTAATCTGCAGTCAAGCGTCTTTCATCCCACTGAATGTGATTCACTTTTTTTAAATTCTTCGTCTTATCGTAGTGGGAGAAGCAGAAGAAGTTGTAGAGTAAGCCGGGAGAATGAAGGCGAGCTTTGTCAGATGTTATCTGCTGTTTAAATACCAGTGTGAACATCAGCGTGATAGCAGCAGAGCGCAGGGCCTTCTAGACCGCCGGATAATAAACAGGCATTAAGGTCGACAATAAAATGGTGGGTTTATGAGGCCTCCACTAGACAATGGCTAGCAGCTCCTGGATTTGCGAAGACTGCATGTCTTGCAGGGGTTAAGACGCTAAAGCAGGCTAATCTAATTCTGATCCCTGTGTCTACCGTTTAAGGGATGTTGGCAGCTGTTCACTGTCAAGTAAAAAACCCCCACCTGTCACGACCCCGGCCATTAGTCAGGAACAGAAACATTCACTTTTTGGGTCACAAGATGCCAAAGTCTCCCACCAGCCGTCTGCCGGAGATCAAAGTCCTATCCATTGCTGGAGACGCGCTACAGTCAGACGAGTTTTCTTTTTATTTCCCAATGCCCCCCCCCCCCAAATGGGGGGATTTTGCACTGACTGGGAGATGTGGGCAGTGCCGCTGCTTCTCTGTGAAGCCTAAAGTGCTAGCGGTGAGTGTGCAAGGTGCTCTGTAAAATAAAGTCTTTCGTGAACTGAGCCACCTTTGTTGTGTCTCGTGGATTTCTCACAACGCTGCCTGTCTAATTCACAGTTTTAAAGATAATCTATTATATTTAAATTTATATATATGTAATTATTGTATTTAAATCTATATTTATTTATATCCTTCGTGTTTGGGACAAAGACACCTTTGCTTTTTTCTTTGATTTCCCCCTTTAGCTCCACAGTTTCAAATTACAAATCAAACAATTCAGATATTGTGATTAAAGTGCACAGGGGATTTGCAGACATGTCAATCTCACAACGCGTTTCCAACATGTGGTGCCCCCCATTTCAGGGCACTTCAGCTATGGCAGGTCGATTAAAGCAGTCAGTCACATGCAGTGTGCGATTCACAGACAGCGGCAGGTGCTGAGGGTCTTCTCTGGTGATGCTCTGCCAGGCCATCATGCAGCCATCTTCAGCTCCTGCTTGTTTCGGGGGGCTCGTCTCCTTCACTTTTTCAGTTGGACTGAAATCGGGGGGCCTGGCTTGGCCATTCAAGAATTTTCCATTTGTTAGCTTTCCTGTGTTGGCCCATCAGGATGTTTGGCTCATTATCTTGATGGAGGATGAAGTGCCGTCCAGTGAGTTTGAAGGCATCTACTGGAAACGACTGAAAACCTCAGAATTCAATGTGCCACGCTGCCAGCCGGTCCATCATCAATAAAGAGAAGTGTGCCAGTCATACATGCCCAAGCCCCCATATTTAACAGTTGAGGTGGTCTGCTTTGGATGTCGGGCATTTCCTTTGTCGCCTCCACACTTTGCTTTTGACGTCACTCTGATGAGGTTCGTCTTTGTCTCATTGGTCCTCAAGACCTTTTTCCCAGAATGCTGCAGGCACTTTGAAGTCTTTTTTTTTGCAAAATGTAATCTGGCCCTCCTGTCTTGGTGGCTAACCAGTGGTCTTCATCTTACATTGTGGCCTCTGTGTTTGTGTTCATGAAGCCTTCTGTCTCTGACATGTCCACATCTGGCATTTGGGGGCCTTTTCTTTACCACAGTGACAATTCTCCTGGAGGTTTTCCTTGGCCTACCAGTCCCTTTGTGATTCCTGAGCTCCCCAGTTTGTTCTTTGTTCTTCATGATATTCCGGACAGTTGACTCATCCTGAGGTTTCGCCAATGTTTCCAATGGTTTGAGTGTTGCTTTTCAGCCTCATGATGGCTTCTTTGACTTTCATTGGCACAGCTCTTATACTCATGTTGAACAATGGTAGTTATAGGAGCAAGTCGCGGGATCTTATAAAGCCATGAAACCCACCTGAGGAGTCACAAACACCTGTGATGCCAATTAGTGCCCTGAAATGGAGGGGGGGGGGCAGAGTAGTGAAAGTGTGGTGTGACAGAAATGTCTGCTAATGTCCTTAAATCAAAGTTTGCAATGTGCACTTTAATCATAATTAATTTTAAACAATTGTGGAGCGGGGGGGTGGGGGTGGGGGGCTATCAGTAAAAAACATGTCTTTCACCCAAACGTTATTGGGGGCACTGCATTATAATATGAAATCTACAAATATTTTTAAAGCCTCCAGTTTTGGTGCTTCGGGTGGCGGTAGTTTGTGCCTTTAATATTCAGAGCTCTGGTTATAATGAACCAATCAGCTCATCCCAGTAGATGTTGTAATTTGTTGAAATGTTTATGTTTTTTCTGGGCTGAATGCTCTTTTTTGTTTTTAGGCCTTCTCTTGTGTTTTAATTGGAATTCTGTTTTGTTTTAAAGGTTTTCCATTCTGTTTAGCATTACTTTTTGAATTTCACCATGACACCATTTTGTTTTCCCTGTGCCCGGTGCCATTTTGGTTTCAACACTTCACGGCACAATTGAATTACAAATTACACCCATCGGATTACCGGGTGTGCCTTCCACGTCCATTTCCTGCCCCTTGTATAATCTCCCTGCAACCTAAAGATTGATGTTTATTTGTGGAAGGTGGATTTCCAGACACTTCAGTTTCAAACATTCAGCCACAGGTCAGACGCGCTCTGAAGCAGATCCGAAAAGTTCTGATTCCTTGCGGTTGTTTTCTGTTCATGCTTCTTTAAAAATGCAGGGCGGTGTCTGTGATGTGTGGGTTTATGATTCACAGGTCCGCCTCTTCGCCAATTTGCCATCAGTTATTTAATGGAAATTATTTGGCAAGTTTTGCAAACTTTTGCGGAAAACTGCAGACAAGTTAAATGGACTACAAATCCCAGCAACCCCGGTTAATACTGCATCATTGGGCAGCTTCAGTGCTTGCAGAGTGAAAGATGAGGGCGCTCACTTTAAAAGTGAAATGAAAGGAACCAACAGGATCGCAATCGGTGGGGTCTTTTTGTGTCAACGCTTCACTGCGCAATTGAGTTACAAATTCTGCTCATTGGATTGCAGTTTTCTCTTAATTTATGTTCTTGTTCCGTGCCCACTTGTTCGTGAGAATTCATCGGGGTTGGAAACGGTCTTCAAATCTTCACATGCTTTGGCATCACAGTAGGGTAAAACTTTATTTATTTATTTAAAGAGCTTCTGTAAAACCCCCCATTTCTCCCTGAATATAGATACAGATCTGTCTTGTCTTATCTTATGTTATCTTAGTCTTGTCTTACCTTTGACTTGCTTGTCTTGTCTTGTCTTGTCTTACCTTGTCTTACCTTATCCTGTCTTGTCTTACCTTATCTTGTCTTATCTCGGTTTTTATCTTTCAGGCGGCTGTTCACAGGGCACTTCATTTCATAACTATACCACCGTCATCTGCCTCTGCAAAACGTGGCCATGCCGTCATCATGTGTCTTTAACGTTTTTTTGTGCTTTGTGATTTGTTGGATTTATTTTGTATCTGTAATATTCATCATTTTTGTCATTTACTGCCATTTAATCTTTATTAAAAGTCCCAGTTCACAGAAGGACTGCAGAACTTTGCGCTTTTCCTGCAGGACGCCTCGCGTCTTTGTCTCGGCAGCCAGCCTCACACACGTGACTTACATGCGCTGTGATTATTCTGTCTTGTGTTTTTCGTAACTTTTTACGTCTTATTTAGTGCAACAGACTTCGAATGTACAGTAACCATGGGCCCAAAACATTTTTGTTGATTTTCTCATTTGCGAATGAGGGTCATCAGAACTGTGTCACGTACAAGTAAATCAGATGGAGCTGCAGCGTGAACATAGCCTGTCGAGATGCTTTTGATGTGGTCTTCAGCCCCACCGTCTGTGGTGGTCTTGGGTTTAATCCATGACTACATTTAATTTATCGTGGTCACTTGTGACTCGGATAGCTCTCATCCTTTTTCTTCCTGACTCCCAAGCTCGTCCGTCGTCTTTAAAGAAACTGACGGATGTGGAAGGCACTTCCATGGGTGACAGTCCTAAAAGTAAACCCCCCAAATCTTAACAACAAATCCTTTGGCGTTGTCAAAGAGAGACCCACGTTACCAGTTTAAAAGTTCTTTAAATTTATTGTATGTCTGTATATACATTTGTGTTTATGTACACCATCAAGGACAAAGTAATGTGCCTCTTTATACAACAATTGAACTTTACCCAGACTATCATAAAAGCATTGTTTTAAATTCTCTTTTTTTAAAAAAAAAAAGAATTTCTAGCAATATATCTTTTACAAAAAACAAAAACACAACCTAGAACCAAAGTATAATGCGCATCAATAAATACTATGAACAAGAACAAGACTAATAATTAACACAAACCACGGATGCATCCATGTTTTCAATGTTATTGCTCGATACATAACTTACTCTTGTAGTGACTTTCTTATTAATAATAATAATATTTTATAATAATTATCTTTCTGAATAATGCTTGGCAAGGAAAACAAAAACAATTACAAATTCTTAAAAGGTTTTCCAAAGAAGGATACATAAGGCAGTACTGACGACCCCGAGATCACATTTTCCCAAACGCCATTTTGGTGGGTTTTGGGTACAGCGTGGCTGTTTGCCGCTCTCTTAAAAAAGCGAAGCGTGAAACGTCGAGTTCGGCTGAGTCGGCTCATTCTGGACAGAACTTCACAGTCGACTTGTGGTGGGCCTGGCAGGTCAGCTCTGGAGTGACTCGTTTGTCCCCAAAAGTCCAGGGAGCGAATGCCGTTTTGTTTCCTGCGGCGATGAAACATGAATGGTGCCCCCCAGAAGAGTGCTGTGTGTAAGTGAGGGTCTGGTTAGCCACTCTCCCATTGTCTTGAGCGCATTGCTTCGAGGCCCCGTCCTTCTGTGCGATTTTCCCGCCTGTTATGTCTTCTGACGCTCAGCGACTCACTTGTACTGATGGCCAGTTGGCTGGCAGGCCATACAGCGCGTGATTTCAGGGGCTTACAAAAAGGTGGAGGCCATCTTAGCAACCTCACAGAAGACTGAGTGATGTCAACACTGGGGGGTGCAGTTTGACGCAGCAAGTAGTGATGTCATCTGTCGCTGCGTCTCCATTTTTACATTCGGCTAACGGTAGCTAATGTCGCTTGATTAGCCTGTTATTGTGACTCCTTGGCGGCCATTCTGGGGTTTCTGAGGTCGAGGAATTTGAACAAAACATTTATTTGGTTCCTGACTAAGTGGTCCTTTTTTAAGGGTCCATTTTGAAAATTGATGGGTGTTGCCATTTTCTGACGGCGGACGCACCCTCCTAGAAGTCTCCAGGAGTGTGTTCGCATGATGTCATCTGCATGACCCTTAAGAAAGGTCATCTATGCGCCATTCAGGTATCTGCGTTTTACTAAAAGACTTCACGTGGGCTTCTCTTTATTTTCATTCTCGGTTTTCTGACTTACTTTCTGGTTTATGTTTTTCATTCTTGTCTCACGTTTCCGGCCTGGGCGAAAGATCGGTTTGTCTCTTGTGACCCCAGTGCGTACTCAGTTCTTGTCCTTGTTTCATCTTCTGGTCCCGAAATAAAACTCATTCTGCTTCGGCAGAGCACCTGTATCGTAAAAAGTTTCATCTTGCGACTCCACCAGATATTTGTAGCGGCGCTCGTCCACAATTTTGCTTTGAAGGCCTTCGAAATATCACGTAGCAATTGGTTCTCTTGTCACAATTTGAGCCCTAAATGTTTCACAGCCCCACCTTGCCAGAACATAAGCAAGCAGTCACTGCCCGCTTGCTCGTTGCCAACCGAAACACAGAATCGACCCGTATGACCTCTCACACCTGACAGTATGTGATTTTTTTTTGACATGTCGGGAGCCTTGACGCCCCTTGGATCGCGTTGGCATGTACGTCATACTTTGGCAGCAGCGACTTTACGTTACCAAGTCATGAGACTTTCACAACTTGACCCGATGTTATTTTGCAGCAATTCGGTGGATGGGATTGGCAAGATTTGGTGGCCTGAATGTCCCGTTCTCGTCAAAACTGTTGTAATGTTTGAATTCGGACTTTCTTACGATTTTGTGCTGATTTGAAGAAGCACTCTGGCTAAAATCTCATGGAGTGGGCCCCGTCCTTACTTGTACTCGTAATTTCGATGGAGAAGCTTCACGTGCACAACATACGTGTGGGTGAGAGTACGCCTAACACGTATACCGCATTTGCCACTGACTAAAGCATTTTTATGAGTATATTACTAAGTGAAGGGAACCAAAATATTGTCAAAATTGAAAACTAAAAACCTACACGTGAACAGATGAGCTTTTGAATCTTTCTTTGAAAATGGGGAACAGATAAACGCGAAACAATCTGAAGAAGAGCCCAGTGGGGTTTGTATCCTTGTAAGCCCCTAGGGGGCAGCAGTCGCGCACCTCTTTGTCACATTAATGGGAAGGTGAACAGCATCCTGCGTGTCACTGATCCTTAACCCATGTTTTAAACTGAGAATAGTGGCCTGCGCCGATGTCCGTATCGGGCGACCTCCTCACGCCGTTCAGGAGTTATGTCAGGTGTCCTCTTGACTGCGGGCAGCCACATGAAGAAACCGGAACGTTTGTATGATTTCTGTGAATCAGACTTCATTACGGTTCTGTGGAGGACAGATTGAGACACCAGGGAGTGCAGCTAACCGGAAGGATCCTGTTTAATGTTGGAATCCACGTTTTCCAGATGGATTTTGTGACGAGTCAGAGGATGTGCTCTTCTACTACGGTTAGGTACACTCGGGGTCATCGTGAGCCACAGCAGAGGTCATCACAGACTCCTGGGATAGAAGTGACGCCTGTCACGGGCACATCAGACTGGGTAACATCACGCGTTCGAGGACACGTTTTCAAGTCAAAGTCATTTCTTCACAATCGTGGTATTGTATGCAGTTTTAATGCAAATTGAAGCGTTAAGCTTTTCCAATACATTAAAAAAATGACTTTGGCTTTCCAATGGGGTATGGAGCCTCACCAGAAAATAAAAGCACAAACACTTCCCAGATAACTTCTCTTTGAGTTTCGATGTATGAAAACATGCCTTCCGTGTTTCCAGCACATTTGTGACAACAAAGGAGATCTGGAAATCATCGTTTGATCGCATATTCCTGGTTTTATTTTCCCCGAGATACAAATATGTTTTCTGTTTGCTTGCATGAATTCTTAAATAAACATGGAAGTAAATGGAAAACATTGAGTTGGTGTTTCGTGGGAAAACCACGTCTGCCATTGAAAGGGTATTGAGAGAGAAGACAAGTGCTGAGGTAACCCGCACGGCCGGTCTTCATTTCAAATGGCATAATCCCATAATAGTGGAGTTTGTTTGTTCAAAAATGACGGGTACAATCTATTAAGTTGCAGATCAGTACTCTGCAACTGTCTCGGCTTAAAAAATAGGCGCACTCCGTAAGCTTTTATGCTTTGGATTTCCATGCCCCGTTGCCACCATTGTAAAGCGCCAGTGCAGGCAAGATATTTATTACAATTTGTAGTAAACGCTTAACTTTAGGACACCATTTCACGTGGCAAACGCGTATATACATACTGTGCCTGTGACAAAGTAACATCAACTTATCCTTTAGTACGTGATGCCATCCAGTCAGGTGGCTTAGCCTTTAACTCTTTCAGGGCAGATGTCGACTTTTGTCAAAATTCAGGGGTAGAGGACAGTAATCCGCTTGTAAACGGCCACAAAACTCGCCATTACATTTTCCTTTGACTCTCTTTCCTAGAAGGAAAGTTAGCTTTGCTGATTTGCCCTCGATTCCTTGAGCGTGCATAAGTAGCGAAGAGCAAACAGCCTCTAAAATGGCATCGACGTCTGGCAAGAGAACAAAGCGAAGGCACAGAGCAAAATAGTCTGTGGACAACGCTTTGTGTATTATCGCTGTATCGGACTCCGATTTTAATGCAAGTGATCTGGAGATGGAAGACGAAAGTGAGGTACCGGCATCGGCTGATCGTGGTTCTGAACACGTTTGTGTAGCTCATGCACCTACAACAACCTTCGCCTGGAAGGACCACCACTTACGATGACAAGAGGTAAAAACTAGATTGTGACGCATTGTGACTGTCATCACCCGCCACCCAGCCCACTGCACATTCCTATTGGCTGTCGAGCCACCCCTGCATCAGAGATGGCGAACATGCGGTGTCAGCAGCCACATCACGCAGCTACGACGTTTTATGTTGATTTCTGTGTGAAACCACTGCTTTGTCTGTTAATATGTAAGAATCCTCCCCTCTTACATGCAGTGGTCAGCACCTCTAACTAATACGCTAAGCCCGTCCACCTTTTTGTTTTGTCACACCACAGACCCTAGCGAGTCGCACATTTTGCACTGTGGTAAGCGCTGGTGGTCAGCCTCCAACTCGCGACTTGTGTTATTACAAAGGCTCTCAGAATCTGTTTGTCTAAAGCGAAACCTTTAGAAGAACTGGCACTGTCTGTATGACGCACACCAGTAGAGCGCCTCATGGTGACGTCAGCCGAGCACCCACCATTCTGCACAGCACCGCCATTACACTCCACCCGTCCACAGCACAAAGCCTACTGACTGCACCATTTGTTCCCTGAACTTGTAATCGAAAAAAAGAGTAAATGACTAAATTTAGTTGTTGGCATAGGAGCTGGAATTGGAGGCGAAGAATACAGAACAGCACCCTGTCACCTGCTCCTCTCGAACCAGCATTGTTTTAAGGACACGGAGAGTACTGAAGGATGACCTTTTCACGCAGGAACATAACACTTAAGAAAAGGAAGAGTTAGCCCGCCTGCTATTCATTTATTTGGCCCATTTTTTAAAGTCACTGAGTTGGCAATGGGAAGAATAAACCTGTCAGCTGACCGCCATTGATTCAGAGGACATGAGGGATACAAAACACATAGGAGTCCATTCCTCCAGTAGTTGCCCCCCCCCCATGCATACTCCATTCCAAGATCAAGGTCTTACATGAGCCCTGTCTGGCACAAGATGGGTGCCAACCCTTTGCAGGGTGCCAGTCTGTGCCACGTGTCCAGGTTCTTCCCAGTCTGCATTTTGTTCTTTGTGGGTTGGATGAGAACTTAAAGAACCGGCCTGACTGACACCTGGCCGCTGCTGTGTGCTTTCTGTGGATGCCATGGACTGCGTGTGCGCCCATGGATACAAGCGAGTGTCGCGGGTATCTGCCCCGCCATTCACAAAATGAGCTCTGAAGCCGAGTGATCCGATCTGTTCAGGGAGAGAACACGAGAGTTTAAAGAAAAAGACAAAAAGAGCGACCCAGCAAAACAAAACAAGAAGCCACCGAGTCCCAAATGCCTGTTGTTGACGATGAAGACTCCATCTTCGTTCTCCCTCACGTGGTTTGTGTCCGTTTTAAACAAAAGCACAAACACGCCTGATGTTGTCGCTTCTTTTCTTGGCTCATCATTTTCATTTGTCTTTACGGGGTGGGCCCCCCTTTTGGGCTTTTCTCTGTTCTGTCTCCTTGTTTGTGGCTCCAGTCCCCCCAACTTCCATGAACACACTGAAGGATTAATGGAACAGAGTGGCCGTCATCTTCTGCTTCCCACGCATAAACAGTTTCTTGCTCAGTTTCAGTCATGTCAAAATGTCCACACCCAGGGCTGTCCCAGCACGGCTGCGCCCGTGCTCCTATTAGCTGTTTTCTCCCCATTCCGGCACAATGCCAATGCCGTGAACCGAGTGGTACTGATGAGGGGACAGGTTGCGAGGCATGCCGTGGGAATAGAGGTACTCGTTTCCTTGGAGCCCACTGCTGGGGGACTGCATGCCAGTTTGTGGGCCACACTGTCTGCCAATGGACTGATGGGGAACGGAGCTCTGGTACATGTCGGCTATTTGGGGTGAGGCATGGTTGGCCACGCCACTGAGCCTTGGCATGAGGGGACCTGAGGTGAAGTGAGCAGAAAAATGCTGGTAAGGCAGCCTCTCCATGGGCTGCATAGCAGTCACTGGGCAGCTGGTATAGGGCGGCACGGCCGCCCAGCTGTTGCAGCCGATGTCCTCCAGGCTGGGAACGGACTCCACTGCTTGGGAAGAGCTGGCGTACATGCAGGCCTGGCGCTGCGCGGACTCAGTCCTGTAAGAGGCGGAACTCAGTCCTGTTGTTTGCGAGTAGCCAGTGGGCCGGTAGTAGGGGTCGTCGTCCCCCGAAGAGCTCTCGATATACGACTTCTTGTAGGAGTGATCTGACGTGTGGCATTCCTCTTCAACTGTGGAAAGAGAGACAAAACAAAGACATTTAGGGTGAGTGCACGGGCAGCAAACCCGCCATGACGCATTTCTAGAGTGCCCCTCAGAGGTCAGTCCCGAAGCGCCCGCCACACGCCTGTCAGAGGGTCCTCCTCCGAGATCCTCCCAGTTACCACCCCGGACCATCATCGGTGCAAGATAATTGACTCCGCCCCTTCCGGCCCCTGACCCATAAAGGCACAACCGCCCGTCAGGAGGCGCCACTTCTTACCCAAGCGACAAGGAGCTGACATGGACACCCGTTTAAATCCCAGGCAGTCAGAGCCCCGTATGTATGTATGTTTACCTTCTATTTTATTTTATATTATTTTATTTTATATTTCACGTGGTGTGTTTGAGTTCCACAGTAAGTGCAGTGGAGGAGCCGCTCATGGCTTTCCGCTTTCCTCATCTCGTCCTCATGTAAAATAACGAATCTGTCAGCCAGTCGTAGCAAATGGGGATCAGACTGATAGCACGATGAGCTCTCGACTAACCTTTTGTCCCTTCATCAACCCCGCTGTCATGAGATCAAGGAGAGCGCTTTGTTTGGATGTCCTCACGTTGCGCTCAAAGAGGGAAGGCAAACGTTTCATTCCTTTGTTTTCGAATGTCTCCGGAGCTCCGGGGTGTAGGCCACCGGCCTGCCGCTTTCAACTTTGTGACCCGCACTCTCCCTGGGTGGTATCACTCGCCTCAATTCGAAAAGGGCGCACGGGACGCGCACGTGTGACGCTGATGGATATTTCTGTTTTGGCTGATGGTTGAGGGCGCAGGATGAAAGAGGCCTTCTTCTGCAATGACTCTTTCTTTTTTTAGTTAATTCATGTTGAAATATCGCTGCTACGTTACAAAACGGGGAGTCTGAGTGTGTCCCTTTTAAGCAATTTGACGTTCTGAATGGGGTGCGTTCAGTGACAGCTGGCTGTGGGGTGACGCGTGTCGCATCTTTTAGGGCAATAAAAACAAACTGAATCGTGAAAGGAGACACCAGATACTGTAGACGTTTGTGCACAAGCAGCATTGTATTTTTTTTTTTTTTTTTGCAAGTTGCATTTGAATTAGGGAGGCACGGATGGATCGGGACGGGGTGCGCAAAGGTTGAGTGCAAACTGAGGAATGGATGAGCCAGAGCAGCAAAACTCATCAGCTCCAAACGTCCATTTTTTAAGGCAGTGGAGGCTCTCTTTATATTATAAACCAGTTTCTGACACACGTTTGGCGTATTCAGCATCATTGTGTGTGATATGCCATCGGTTTAGTTTAATTCTAACAGGTGGCGCATCACAAACCTTAGTATGGCTATTGAAACCTGTATAGCAAACGTGGCCCGGCAGAGACAGCAGACAAATTGACACTCGAACTTAGCTGAGGCCCGCCAGCTGCTTCTGTCTGTGTCACCGTCAGTGGGCTCCTCTCAAAGGAGTTTTTTTCTCTCTTGGCCATTTTTTTTTAAATTTCCTGTCCTCTGTTTTTCTAATTGAAATGTTCAAGGTTCAAGGTTCTTTTATTTGCCATTTGTGCATAAAACCAATAGTCAAAGCACATTGGAATTCTTGTGCAGAGCTCTGTTCGAGTCATAGTAAAACATTAAAAAAAATTAAAAACAGTAAAACAATATAATAAATAATACAGTGGTGCTTGAAAGTTTGTGAACCCTTTAGAATTTTCTATATTTCTGCATAAATATGACCTAAAACATCATCAGAATTTCACTCAAGTCCTAAAAGTAGATAAAGAGAAACCAGTTAAACAAATGAGACAAAAATATTATACTTGGTCATTTATTTATTGAGGTAAATGATCGAATATTACATATTTGTGAGTCGCAAAAGTATGTGAACCTCAAGGATTAGCAGTTAGTTTGAAGGTGACATTCGAGTCCGGTGTTTTCAATCAATGAGATGACAATCAGGTGTGAGTGGGCACCCTGTGTTATTTAAAGACCAGGATCTATCAAAGTCTGCTCTTCACAACACATGTTTGTGGAAGTGTATCATGGCACGAACAAAGGAGATTTCTGAGGACCTCACAAAAAGAGTTGTTGATGCTTATCAGGCTGGAAAAGGTGACAAAACCATCTCTAAAGAGTTTGGGCTCCACCAATCCACAGTCAGACAGATTGTGTACAAATGGAGGAAATTCAAGACCATTGTTACCCTCCCCAGGAGTGGTCGACCAACAAAGATCACTCTAAGAGCAAGGCACACGTGTAATAGTCGGCGAGGTCACAAAGGACCCCAGGGTAACTTCTAAGCAACTGAAGGCCTCTCCCACATTGGCTAATGTTCATGTTTATGAGTCCACCATCAGGAGAACACTGAACAACAATGGTGTGCATGGCAGGGTTGCAAGGAGAAAGCCACTGCTGTCCAAAAAAAACATTGCTGCTCGTCTGCAGTTTGCTAAAGATCACGTGGACAAACCAGAAGACTATTGGAAGAATGTTTTGTGGACAGATGAGAACTTTTTGGTTTAAATAAAAAGCGTTATGTTTGGAGAAAGGAAAACACTGCATTCCAGCATAAGAACCTTCTCCCATCTGTGAAACATGGTGGTGGTAGTATCAGGGTTTGGGCCTGTTTTGCTGCATCTGGGCCATGATGGCTTGCCTTCACTGATGGAACAATGAATTCTGAATTACAGTGGGTACAGAAAGTATTCAGACCCCCTTCAATTTTTCACTCTTTGTTATATTGCAGCCATTTGCTAAAATCATTTAAATTAATTTAAATTAATTAAGCACACAAGACGTTCTACCAAAGAATGGTTAAAGAAGAATAAAGTGAATGTTTTGGAATGGCCAAGTCAAAGTCCTGACCCTAATCCAATCGAAATGTTGTGGAAGGACCTGAAGAGAGCAGTTCATGTGAGGAAACCCACCAACATCCCAGAGTTGAAGCTGCTCTGTACGGAGGAATGGGCGAAAATTCCTCCAAGCTGGTGTGCAGGAATGAGCAAAAGTTACCGGAAACGTTTAGTTGCAGTTATTGGGGGGTCACACCAGAAATTGAAAGCAAAGGTTCACATACTTTTGCCATTCACAAATATGTAATATTCGATCATTTTCCTTAATAAATAAATGACCAAGTATAATATTTTTGTCTCATTTGTTTAACTGGTTTCTCTTTATCTACTTTTAGGACTTGAGTGAAATTCTGATGATGTTTTAGGTCATATTTATGCAGAAATACAGAAAATTCTAAAGGGTTCACAAACTTTCAAGCACAACTGTATAGATTATACCAGCACTACACAGAAAGGTGGTAATATCTACACAAAAAAATACAATATATTGTAGGTATTGCACAGTTAAAATATTGCACATTTTTCACTCATCATTTACATGACAAGTGAAGTGAGGTAGTGTGAGGTTATTACGCATATTCAATAATTTTGTTTTGCCATCAGTCTGACTGGCAGAGATAAAGCTCTTGAAACACCTTGTACTGTGAGTGATGATGCTGTCCGCTCTGCTGCGTCTCAGATTGTACGTACAGTTTTTGTGTCTGAGCTAGATGGAGTGAGTCTCTGATAATGTCCTTTATTGGGCTGATTTATGTGTGTATGGTGCTGGATTTCAGTATAATATTAAGTGAGTTGCCCGCAGTTTCGTTTTGATTTTATTTTTCATTTGTGTTGCCATCCACATGGTGTCCTGCAGTGCTTCTCTGCCTTTCTGGTGCCGTGACCCACATTGTATGTGATGATCCACCAGATCCGGTCCCCTTCATGAATCGAGCGCGATCGACAGAGCGGGTGGGGCTGTTGGAATCCCCCTATGTGAACTGAGCACAATCGCGACCCACTACCAGTATAAACAGTAATCACGCAGGACCAACCGGGGGGGGGGGCAGCCCGTGAACCATTTCTGGCTGAGAGGCACCGCTGTCCGGTATTGTGACGCTTCAATGTGCGCCACACTTCAAATCTCGACTAATGGAAGTCTGCTTGGTGGTCTGCTAAGCAGCCTGAGCCAAGTGAGGATGTGACACGTCAGGAGCTTTGATTGTAATGACATATGCCATTGGTTTGTGTGGACACCAAATACACTGTAGTGGCTTATGTTGAGCTCATCTGGGACGAGGGAAGGTCAAAACGCACTTGAAATTTGTTATCACAGACAGAAAAATGACCGGAGTACTTAGGGAGAAGCAGAATGACAATCGTGAGGCAGGTGAAGGGCTAAAGTGCGGAACTGAAGAGGAGAACTCGAAGGTGAAACTGAACCGTGCCCTCATCGTCTTTGTACGTCCTACCAGACTAGCACGTAGGGCTTTCCGGCCTTTTAACCGTAGTTTGGATGCTTTCTCGAGGATGTCGCTGTTTAACATTGTGACATCATGCTCTGCGTGACAGTAAGGGTTTTGTTTAGTGGAGTTGTTGAGCACATCAAGGATGGAAAGCCACCAAGATCTGAAGATTAAAAGTAACTAATCTCAAGAGAGAGAAGACGGCATCAGAGAAACTGATCCGTCAAAATTCCATAATCAGAAACAAATAATTTAAATCTGAGACGTCACTAGGATCTCTGCTTGCTTTAGATTCAAGTATCCAAACATTTGGATGCTGTGACTGCCACAGAGATAACTGGAATGTCGGATACATCGCACATAGTAACACGAACCATGTGACTGGCAACGAGCGGTGTCACAATGAACAAAAATGGCATCACCCGTGAAAAACATTTTGGCAACATGCAGGTGACACCGTACTAAACAATAATAAAAATAAATAAACAAGCGAAAGAAAAAACAAAAGCTTACAGAACAGCTTTCTGAAAATGACACCATCAGCCGTCAGCCCACGTGTCTGGTGTTCTCAGTTTGCTACCATTAAAAGTTATTCAACGAAATTGCAATTCTATAGGCAGAAATTCTTGTTTTGTGTTTCCTAATACATTTGTCACCAAGTCTTTTTTACTTTCTCGTATACGTATAAGTATAAGGAAAGTATTGGAATTCCTCCAAAAAAATCAATGTCGACATTTTGATGAATCTCGACATTTTAGACCTCCCCGTGTCCGAAAATATCATGTTTGGAATTATGTCTGACTGTCTGTGTGTGTAAACACGATAAGTTGAGTTCGCTTTCACTTCGGTCATACAGATTTTGCATACAAGTGTTCGGTACAAAGCATACATTTCTATCAACTTTTGCGCTATTTCCATTAACCTGTAGAGGTACTGCAGCTGCAGAGTCTGATTCATTCAACTTTACTTTTCTAATAATTGTTCAATATATTATTCATTTGATTTGATTTGTTGTTGATGGTTCTTTAATGTACATAATCTAAAAATATAACCCTTGTCTCAAATATCTGAGAAAGTCCCAGGGAGACCACTTCCGATTTTTTACTATTCCATTCTCTGGAAAAAGAGTTGAGTTTATTCCATTCACATTCCACAACTCCATTTTCGTTATTTCACATGTGCCGTACTTTTTGCACTGTTTAGTTCTCTGGCAGTAGAGAATCACAGATCAAATAAAGAACGACCCCGAAATGAAAACTGTATGACCGCACAAGACCAGGAAATGAGTGAAAATCAGGAAAAAGGGTCAGTGCTAAAAATTTGTAAAGTACTCTCACACCCAAAACCAGAACTTAAGTCAAAAAGATGGCCAGAATTTCATAACCAGAATAGGGTTGTGTGGCATGGCGGTACTGGAAAACTCAGATCTTAAAATGGTACGTTAACAAGGATTTGGGGATTTTCATTACGGGAAATAAATGTTGGCTTTCCAACACCCACCCAAGGGAAAGTTGCTAGTGTAGATGTCAAAAACGTCCATTTTGTAGACTACTTGAAATGAAACCACAGGCTTTGATGCACTCAAGATTTCATGCCGGGTACCCCAACCTAATCTCCTCTTATTGCTTCAAGGCTGTCAGGATTTCACTGGGGAAGATTCTCTGAGGAGATGACGACTTCATGGCTCTCAAGAGGGAAGTGGTGTATGGTGCAGTGTGATGGTGCAGCACTCCAGTGAGGCTACAGAAAGACCTGGTAGGGTTTGGAGTCATCCGCAATTTGTTGGTGTTGGTACTGAGGTCTGAAGGCTGGTATTGACGCCAGAATCAAAGTTTACGTGCTGATCCAACTCTAGCTAAGAGAAACACGCACAAAAATTTATAGGTGTTGTGTATCTCGATCTCGAGTGTTGTACCAGCGACATCAGACATCATGATGCAGGAAAAAGCAACCCTACCAGGAACTAGGAACATGATCAGGGCCTATAAAATGGTGAGGCGGAACGTAAATGGAATAAATTGATTAAAAGCTGTACTCATTTCCAGACAACAGAATAATATATCAGTTTGGCCAGAACTGTTCTCTGAGATACAAAACTGCTATTTCTATGTATGGAACTTACAGAAAATATTACAATTTCACAAAAATAATATTTAAAGGGAGCAAACTCTGGTACCAAGTGTCCTAGGAGCCAACAAAGCGCCATCCACAAAATGAGAGACCATGAATCCTATTTAATAATGTTAGAAACATAAGGAAAGAAGCAAGAAAAAAAAAGAATATAATTACTGGATTATAGAAAACCCGACTCACATTATTTGTCGACTCAAATCATTTTTAGACTCAAATCATTTTTCAGAGGCCAAGGAACAGACTGAAGAAAATGAAAAGCATAAGCCACATCATGAGAGTGAGCGCTCCCAGAAGATCTCACCTTTCCGTTTGGCGCAGTGGTAGATCTGGTTATGGTCGTGAGCCAGAGGGTATGGGTTGGCTTGAGGCAGAAGGTCCTGGGAGGTACTGGAAACCCCGTTTTCACACTGGTACTGCGAGCTTAGGTTGCCAGGAGCAGGAAGACCCCTCATTTCAGTGCTGAAGGGACTCTGGTTGGAGGTGACACGCTGTCTGACTGTGGTGCGGGGGACCACTGGATACTCCTTACTGCGGGGAAACAAGCAGAGTTAGCTGCAGCAACACTTCCAGCAGGGTGTAGGAGCTCTGAGAAGTAGGCCAACGCTTACCAAAGCAATGCAAGTAAAGACTCGGGACAGTAAACGCTCAATAAATTAGAAGTGTTAAGTCAGCACTCTTCACTCAGCACATGCTTAGAATGCTGCAACAAGAGTGTGGGTAAAATCAGCTTTACAAATCTTAGAGTGGACCGGAGATCGAGTCTACAGCAGGTGGTGCCCAGTGACCGTGAGTGTACACAGCAAACGTTTGGGCAAGCGGAGTGATGGACGGGTGGACAGAGAGGTCGGTTTGGAGGGCTGATCTGTTGTGCTTCAGCAGTAAATGCAATGTGTGAGAGACGTGGACTTCCCAACTAAATCTTTGGTTCCCCTCGAAATTAAAATTGTCGGGAAGTTCCTTACTATAAATTAAAGAAAACAAAATGTGTTATATTGTACTAAATCACATAAGTGCACGTTTCAGGTGTGAAATCAAAAGAGGCCCAAATAGAAATTCAGTAGAAGGTCATCCTAGGGGCTTATTTTAGCCTGCTTTACCCTCACACTGAGGTCTGTACTCTTAATGACATTTCAGTGAAGGAAACTCCACTCCAAAACAAAGATGTCAAAAATTCAAAGAGGACAATGGAAATGCTCAGGTGTGTCTTGAAAATGGCCTCTCTGCCTGATTCTTATCAGAAATACAAGGTAGTGTGACTGTCGTTTATAGACAAAAATGATCAAAGCGAGAAAAAAGTCCTCCCAAGAGTTTGACTGCTGTTGAAAAGAACATCAGAACCGCTGTGCTGAGTCACACGGCTGCTAACAGAAGGCCCTGCGTGTCCTCAAAATCCCTTTTCTCTGCAATGCTGGTCAAAAGTACAAGATGGTGTAACTTTCGTTAATAGATGGCATGTCCAGGTGCGATGCGATTTCTCGGTTTCAGATGTTCATTAGAACACCTTTGATGAGAACAGACCATCTTGCCAGCCCTGTTCTCCAAAATTCCTAGAGTCTCCAAGATGACATTGAGGGTCCTAAAGTCCTACTAATGTCCACCACACTCATGTGTTCCATGTGTTTTAGGTTTTTTTTTATTTTTTCTGTATGTGTGAAGAAAAACTTCCCAACATTTGTGTGGAATTTGCCCTGAGGAGGTTTCCAACTGTGTCCCGTGTTCTTGTTCATATCTTAAGTTGATAGCATTCGGTAGAGCTAAGTGTACATTCTTAAGTCCCACATTTAGGTGTTCAGCCAACAATGGAGCACTAACAGGACCCCTGGATTACCATGGGGTGTTTCCTCCAGATGGAGCAAAGGCCTAACTGAATGAACTTTGTGTTTTGTCCCCCCCCAACCCCAAACCCCCCTGCTTCCTGTCTGTTCATCACATGTTTGACCAGCCGTGGGTTACTACAGTGCATTAAAGAAGAAAGACCGAGTCCATTTCACGTCTTCTTCTAATGGAGGGCCAGTGTATGCTGTGTGGATGTCTTCAAAATCACATAGCACAACCGAAGAGTAAACGTTAAGCTTTGGGCTTCACTTTTTGAAGACATCCCTCCTTCTTTACGTGTATGTTGTTCCTTCAGCGCCTGTGCAGAGGGAAAGGTCTGTCACTTGAACATGAGGTCTGAGCAACTGCAATGCCGTCCCAAGAGCCCCTCGCATGACCCCCTACAGTCTAAGTGAACATCAGCACTCTGGGCCTCCACATTCATACCAAATGGCCACCCAAGATGTCAGATCTCCATTACCAAGTGGTGTTCGTTGACTAACCCCTCAGTTTCTGTTCCATTGTTCTCACAAACATCTGTTTAATTCTGGATTGTTTGTAGTAGTAGGGTGTTGTACTGTGTCAGCCATTATGGATGTGGTGAGAAGTCCAACAAAATGACACCTTTATTGGCTAACTAGAAAGATTACAATAGGCAAGCATTTGATGCAGCTCAGGTCACTGTGGTGGCTCTGAGGTAGGGGTCTGCACTGCCAGTCGGAAGGTTGCCTGTTCGAATCCCGTAAATGCCAACAGGGACTCTGCTCTGTTGGGCCGTTGAGCAAGGCCCTTAACCTGGAATTGCTGAGCTCTTTGAGTAGAGAGAAAAGCACTATATAAATGTAAAGAATTATTATGATGTAACCAATTGTGATCAAATGTAATCGAGGTGTAATCAATTGATTACAACTTGCCTGAGTTGCCTCAAATGCTTGCCTATTCTAATCTTTCTAGTTAGCCAATTAAAAGGAGTCATTTTGCTTAACGTCTCACTACATTCTGATTTGTTGAAACGCAGTTGATGTTCTCGCAGCACTCAGCCGCCCCTACGTCGGTCATGGACGCCTGCTATGGAAGACGATTTGATGCCAGTCAGCGTGCGCCTGTGCTTGGCTATCATCAGCCTTGTTTTAAATGTAACAGTTGATTTCTGTAACAACCACCGTTTCCAAAAACAAGTTGGAACGCTGAGTAAAAAAATAAAAACAGAACGCGCTGACTTGCAAATCATGTAAACCCACATTTAATCGACAATAGGGCCGAGAGAGCATATCAGATTATTATTTTATGAAACATGTCTGCTCATTTTGAATTTGAAGCTAGCAACGCATTTCCAAAAAGTTGGGATCTGTCAATAAAAGACTGGAAAAGTTGTGTAATGTTTAAAAATAGGAAACAGCTGGTGGCCCATCTAACAGCGAATGAGATTAATTGGTCAAGTCATGTGATTGGGTATAAGAGGAGCAGCCCAGAGAGGTGGAGCCGCTCAGAAGTTAAGAGCACATTGAGCAAACCCGACATCGGGCAAGACTGGAACAACATTTCACTTTCTGAACTGCCGCCACTGGCCTCCTCGGCTCACATACGTTTACAGAGTGCGGTGAAAAGACGAGGGCGAGTGCTAAAAAGGCCACTGGAACACCTTTTGTAAAATTCAGAATGAACGTATATTCTTCAAGAAAACAATAATATTTCTCAGTTTCACCATCTGACAAGTCGTCGTTGTACTACTGTCAATTAAAGACGAGCTTATGTGATTTGCAAATCATCGAATTCCGTTTTTATTTACATTTTACACAGCGTCCCAACATTTTTAGAAGCAGGGTTGTATTTACTGACCTTAATTTCAAATATCTGCTGATTTGCAAAAAAGAGGGAGTTGGAGTGCATCACGTTAAACAACATTCTGATAGAAGAGAGTCATGTCAGCATGGTGGAGCGCAAGTGTTACAGGATCCAGGGCTCAGAGCCCCACCCCGTCCCTGTCTGCTGTCTCTTTGTTCTCTCTATGCCCGTGCTGGTACTCTGGGGTCCTCAGATGTCCCACAGGTATGGAGAATTACTTTGGCTGGAAATTCTAAACTGTCCCAGTATGCGTGAATGTGATGTTATGGCCCTTCAGACTGTATGAAGAAGACCCCTTCGCTTTTTTGTTTTCCAAGTTCTGCTTGTTTTGTAATAAATTCATTTTTTGTTGTTGTTGTTTTTGTCCAGCAACACTCAATACCCCAGAATGACAAAGCAAAAACAGGATTTTAGGAATCTTTGGAAAGGTACTAAATATAACAAACTGAAATGTCATGTTGACACAAGTAATGAGACCTTTGCTGTGACCCTTGACGTTTGGCTCAGGCCCATCACGCTCTATTGATCATCGTTGAGATGTTTCTACACTTAGTGCGGAGTCCACCTCTGGCTTGTCCCTTTACAATTTCTACAACTCTATTATAGCCAGTATGGTGTGTGGGACTGGTAACATCACAAAAAAAGAGGTCCACCATATCATCACTCTGCTTTTTGAAGGTTGTAGAGAATAACGAGAAACTTTATGACCATTATGAACATTTTCTGACACACCAGCATTGAAGACTTGTAGCCAGTGAATTATGGACGTGTGTTAAGAAATGCAACTGGAGCTCCCTGATAGCTACAGCAATACACATTTATGATGCCTCACTAGGTCTGCTCTCTTTAGCACATTCAGTTGATTGGACTAATTAGGAAAGGTACGCACCTGTCTAGAGAAGGCTCCACAGTTGAGCAGACACCAAGCCATGAGGTCAAATGAACTATCTGTAGAGCTTAGAGACAGGATGGTGTTGCAACATACTGTAGATCAATGGGACGGCTGCAGAACTGAAGGCCCCCAAGATTACAGTGGCCTCCATAATTCTTCAAATGTGCAAGTTTGGAGCAACCACAGCTCTTCCTGTTGACTGCTTGGCCAAACCGAGCACCCATGGGAGAAGGGACTTGATAAGAGAGGTGACCAAGAATGCAATGGTCCATCTGGCTGAACTCCAAAGATCTTGTGTAGAAATTGGAGAAACTTCCAGAAAGACAACCACCACTGCCTCACTCCACCGATCTGAGCTTTATGGCAGATTTGCCAGATGGTACATGAAACCCTGCTGGGAGTTTGCAACAAGGCACCTAAAGGACTCTGGGAGTGTGAAAAACAGTATTCTGTCAAGACACAGGTCTGGGGAGAGTTACAAACCATTCTGCAGCATGGAAGGTTCCCAGGAACACAGTGACCTCTTAAATGGAAGGAGTTTGGAACAACCACAACTCTTCCTAGAGCTGGTTGCCCAGCTGAACTGAGCAATCAGAGGAGAAGAGCCCTGGCAAGAGGGGCAACCAAGGGCCTGGTGGCTTAGGCTGAACTCCAGGCAACCTGTGTGGAGATGGGAGGAACTCCAAAGGGGCAACTGTCGGTACAACATTCAGCTAATCAGGGCTTAATGGGAGAGTGGCCAGACCACCCCAGAAAACCAACTTGGAATTTGCATAAGGGCACCTAAAGGACTCTTGGACTGTAAGAAAACGTGACTCTCTGGTCTGATGAAACTGAGACTGAACTGTTTGGCCTCATTTCTAAACGTCATGTCTGGAGGAAATCACCATTCTGACGGTACAGCCTAGTGGTGGCAGCATCAGGGACTGGGAGAACACTCAAGGAAAAAGGGAACGGAACAAAGTATCTACTGAAATATCTTTACAGAAAACCCTGGACCTCAGACTGGACTGGTTCACCCTGCAACAGGACAACACAGAGTGGCTCAGGGACAACTTTGGGAAGGTCCGCAGTTGAGCCTGGAGAGACCTGACAAACGCTCTCCACTGATGGCCTCCATCCAGTTTGACAGAGCTTGAGAAGATCTGCACAGAAGATCCCCAAATGCAGGTGTGTGAGAAGATTAGCACTTCACACCCAAAGAAGACTCCAGGCTGGAATGGCTGCCAGGTCAAGTACTGAGATGAGGCTCTGAACACTTGTGTCAGTGGGACATTTCAGTTTTGTATTGTTAATAAACTTGTAAACGTTGTGAAGGTCCTGTTTTCACTTTGTCGTTCTGGGGTGTTGAGCGCAGATTGATGAGGGGACAGAGGAATTGAAATGATATTAGTGAAAGGCTGCAGCAATAAGAAGATGTGTAAAAGTGAAGGGGTCTCTGAAGGCACTATACGTGAAGCGAGACCTTCAATTCCACCCAAAGTTGTTCTCTGACATGAATCTGTTGGGATCAGCAGTTTGGAAAATGAATCTATCGATCAATGAAGATCATTCTACTTAAGATCTGCCCGTATTCCTTCATGGAGATGAAGCTTTGCCTTCTGATTTTGGGTGCTTGACCAGTTCTACCCCCTGATTTCAGATCTCTGTTGGCCGTTTAAGGCTGTGCACAGTTTAGGCTCCTGCTCCCTACTCATTGAACCAGAGTCCATGCCACCCCATACATGCATTACCTTTGCATTCTGGACATCCTGTGGAGCTCCATGTCGTCGCTGCCTCTGAAGCCTTTTGCAAACGGGTTGTTTTCGATTTTCAGCTGAGTGATCTGCAAAAGCAAAAGTTGACCAGGGTGAACTCGGCGGGTCTGCTGGGCTGAAGGTTTTGAGCCTTACAGAAGAACACCTCCATCATCTCTCAGTGTCCACCTAGGCAGGTCTTGATGTTCCCTTCAATTATTTCACTGATGGTTACAATTTAGAGGTTTCCACAACGTGAACCCATCACCCCACAGTGGTGAACTGACTCTGTTAGAGTCCACAAGGTGTCATAGCGGTGGATATTTCAGAAAATCCGTAATGTTGCAACCAGAATAGATATTCCGCCCAACAAGCCCTATTCGCCGACATTATGCAAAATAACATCTGATTTGAGACTGGAAGGTCCCTGAAGTCCAACAGTCCACCACACTACTTGTTGGTTTACTCCACGTGTCTGTGGTTCTCTGTGTGGAGCCTTTTTGGAGGCCTTCCACTGGAGATTCGCCATCACCTTTGTTTGTCTGTACTTAAAGCACAGGAATCTACCTTGGTAGCTTTTGAGCCGCTTGTACCAGAACATGATGTCACAAACAGACATCTGAAATGATTGCAGAGCAGTGCGATTATAAAGGAGATGTGCAAACAAGAGTGAAACAATGAATATGTGTGTGTAAGGTGTGAATGAACTCACACACCCACCCATGCCCCCCCACCCATGCAGTATGTATAAGAAGGCATGAATATGTGAGCAGGTCAGACTAAATCACTTCTGAGGAAACCGTTTAGGTGTCTGTTGGGGTTGTGTGGGGTACCTGTACTAGAAAAGTACCCGAAAAAAAAAAAATTAAAAAAAAGTACGGCACCAGAAGTAAAAGTCGTCTTTCCTCTCGATCCCTCAGCCTCTCGACCCACCCAGCATTCCCTCAAAACTCGGTAGTGTACATGTGGAAAAAATCGTCATGGCTTCATCGACTGGATTGGGACCTCATGGGGACCCCCTGTTGTGCCTTATTGCTTTGATTTGGTTGAGACTTCTTTGGAGAACCCCTTTACTGCTTCGATGATTGAACATGTAATGCTAATAAGAGTGAAGCGCTGCGTAGTGTGGCACGATGGCTCGGCGCGCCAGGGACACTGGAGTAAGACTTGGACTTTTATTTGCTTTGGATCCATTTTGGTTCCAGTACTAAAGTCCAAAAGCTGCAATCAATACCAAAGTCCAAATGTTAGTGCTGATACGAATCCTAGTGTCTTGTTAGCTTGACTTGTAATTGACCTCAAGCATTTATTAGACTTTTGAAACAAGTGCTGACCTGAGGAGATATGAGTTTCTCTTTTTCTGCTGCACGTGGAAAGTTGTCATCAGAATTTCATTGTAAGTAAAGTATAATAACAATAAACTCTGAACTAAACTAAAAAAGATAGATAGATAGATAGATAGTGTAGTTGGCAGGATTAAATAGATAGATAAATATGAAAGGCGCTATATGACAGATAGATACATAGATAGATAATGATAGGCGCGATAGATAGATAGATAGATAGATAGATAGATAGATAGATAGATAGAT
>JANRMT010062838.1:2262937-2286016 GCA_026402145.1 Polypterus bichir lapradei | reverse complement strand
TAGATAGATAGATAGATAGATAGATAGATAGATAGATAGATAGATAGTGTGACAGGATTAGATAGATAAATATGAAAGGCACTATATGACAGATAGATAGATACATAGATAGATAATGATAGGCGCGATAGATAGATAGATAGATAGATAGATAGATAGATAGATAGATAGATAGTGTAGTTGATAGGATTAGATAGATAGATAGATAGATAGATAGATAGATAGATAGATAGATAGATAGATAGATAGATAGATAGATAGATAGATAGATAGTGTAGTTGACAGAATTAGATAGATAAATATGAAAGGCACTATATGACAAATAGATAGATACATAGATAATGATAGGCGCTATAGATAGATAGATGTGAAAGGCACTAATATGATAGATAGATAGATAGATAGATAGATAGATAGATAGATAGATAGATAGATAGATAGATAGATAGATGTTAGGGACCTTTTGTAACCTGGCAGAGACAAATTTGTAAATTCCTGTCTACAGAAGAATAAGAAAGTGAATCGTGATATTTATATCTTCAATGCATTCCCTCTTCCCAAAAATACTCATTTTGTGTTTTTATTACCAAAGAGAGAGCTGTTATAAAAGATTTATAGATAGAAATGAAAGGCGTTATATAATAAATACTCGGGTCGGTACAGACATAAATAAAGACACTGACAAGGAGAAATACGAAGGCCTCTATGGTAGTAGAAATTATGTCATAAACCTAAATAAAGGCGCTGTATGACAGACAGATCGATGGCTTGAACGAATGAACTTTATTTGTCGTCACAGGGAGTTTGGGCTTTTTTGCTTAAGCTAAAATAAATACATAAATGCATACATCTGCCCCTTTGAATTACACATCAGAATGAGTCGCTGGCGGTATGGTGTTGGCCATAATAAAGTCTTTTCCCATCTACAGGTATGTCGTTAGGCACCCCGCTGTAAAAGTGCGACACCCCTCAGTACCCGCGGTCCCGTATTCTTCCATTTTAGAATCAGGACGCCTTAGCCATTGCTGACAGGGATGCCAGTCGATCCCTCGCTGGGTGCATTTATTCGATATGGAAGCACAGAGAGAACAGAGTAACTCAGCACAGGCGGGGGCGGCCGAGGGTTGAACCCGCCATGCTTCATCGTAGCGCTGACAAAGCAGGTATTCTCATTATAAAATAAGTCAATTTAAAAAACGATAAGTGGGTAAGAAAATGACATGACGTAAAGTGTGGTCTCATTTGACTACTGCAGTTGTGTTTGTTTCTAGCAGGCAAAGAAAACGGATCAACTGCTGTCTAAAAGGATGTTGCACAAAGTGTAAAACGAGGAAGGCTTACACGTTTATCAAGTAAAAGTCGGCCTTATTCCGAGCGCTAAGGCTGTTTAAGTTCACGATTTATCTTTTGTAACTTGTGTGTGGCGCTAGCGCCGAAAACGGACGCCGGGCATAATCTGAGTGCGGGAGTGTCCAGGGACAGGGCTGGTTCTGGACAGTGAAATAATGCGATTAGAAATTGAAGTAATGGAAGGACGGTGTTCGTTTTTCAAATAGCGAGACCTTTGCCAGACGTGAAGCAGAGGTGTGGCTGGTTGGCAAGGGAGTCAATTTTACCAATGATTCACCGAGGAACTCTTCGATGGATGTGAAGAAAAACCACAGCACATATAAACAGGGCACAAGAAAAGCTGCGCGGGACTGCCGGTGTTCTAACGAAACATCCTACCCATCGAAATGATCTACTCACTGATACTACGCATGCGCAGACCAAAATTACGCAACTTTTCTCGAAGCTTACCAACTGTATTTCAGTAATACTGTATGTATGCTTTTCTTAGCCTTACTACATTAATGCATTTATTACATTTTACTGCATAGGTATTTACTGTCAACATTTTATAAGTTGTATATTGAGAAATGTTAACATTTCCATAAATTTGATAGGCGACTTCTAAATACAACATGTTAAATGATGACATTGTATAACGTTATAAGCTTAATGTTACGACTTACAATAAACAGATAGGTGCAACATATATGGTGTATATACCGTATCTGCCATTTACATAAACTACGGTAGGATACTTCGACAAAGTAGGACAAATCGTCAGAACACCGGCGCCAAACTTTCCGTGTGACTTGAAAAAGTCATCTCAGAAGAAATAAAAACTTTAACGTTTAATTTTCTCTATAACTGCATTCAAAAACCGACAAATACGTTTTTGGGGAAATAACCATGTAACACGAAAAGTGGAATGGGCTGCTTTTAAAGAGTATTTTTCTTGTAGAAACTGGAAATGTTGCTGTCCTGAGCCTCGGACGCTGCACTGAAATGCCGTGCCAGTTAGGATGACTCGACTTTGCATTTCCGCGGCTATCTAACTAGGTTTTGAGTCATTTGTAGAGAGAGACTTCCCCGATTCTTCCATCAATCCATCTACTAAATCCGCTTATTCCACACAGGATTGAGGGGAAGCTGGAGCCTATCCCAGGAAGGAGGCAGGAAATCCCCCTGGACGGCGCAGCAGTCCATCTCAGGGTGAACACACACACATAGACACACGGCTAGGTTAACATTGTCTGTACACATAATCTGCATGTTTTTGGATTGTACGAGGAAACATGAGCACCCTATGTGGACACAGGGAGAACATGCAAACTCCACACAAGAGGCACCCAGGTCTCCTTACTACGAGGCCATTTGCTGAAATTCATAATAATTGCATTCTTTGAATACAACATGGAGACAACATTTCCAGAGATTTTGGTTTTAAAAAGATCAAAAGCAGACCATTTGTCCAGGACGCAACCTGACAACTTTGATCAGTCACCGTTACTTCGCCTATGGAGCGCATGCGTGATGTTTAAATGTCAATTTGCAGTGCCCTGGCATTTTGAGTATATGTTCAATTTCTGCCTTGCGCCCACTGCTGCAGCGATGGGCTCCGGCTTCCCGCCCCTGGGATAATCTGGTTAGAAAAGGAACGGGAATGCCTTTCCTGGCTTCATGGACAGAGTATCTTGAATTTCAGTGTATGTGTAGATAATATTTTAAACGTCTGAAGTTATTTAGTGAGAACGGCGAATGTACTGGCAGCATCGAATTCAAAGAGAAAAGAAGCCACAAGCCAAGGTCCAGTTACTGCGCCGCCGTGCACTCCGGCCTTTCATGGGTTTACGTTCCAGTTACTTAGATTACTTTTTTCCAGTTAAACTGGCAAAAGTAGAATTTTGCTTTTCATAAAATTCGTCAAGCAGTGCTACGCTATATACAAAAATCCGCGACTTTGAGAAAGAATTGGAAGGGCATCTTTAGAGTGATCCGGAATCTTTTGGATGATACTCTGCTTGTTTTAATACAGCTACTGGACACACGTATAATTAACTTCAATAAACAGAATACAATACAATAAATAGAATAGAATAGATTAGAAAGCCTTCATCGTCATTGCAAAAAAAAATTCAAAGAAATTACGAGCCCCACTCCAACTGGGTACAAAAAGCAAACGACGCTACTTTTGTGTAAAAAAAGACATTGCACTAAATGATATTGCACATTTACTCCAGTTTAGAGATAAACAGAATAATATATGTAAACTATATACTTAAAAAGAAATGAGATCAAAAATGAAACCAGTAGTAGTACAATAAATAATGAAAAATACCGTATCAATGGGGAGTAGCTGCCCTTGGGCAGCAACGGTATGCATGAGTCTGTTTCTCAGCACTGACTAAGCATTGTTTAACCTTCCTTAATTTGCTTATTTTTGTTCGATGTATTTATGGCCATAAGAATATCATGCTGCAGAACAGAGAGCAGATTCGTGGCAGGCACTAACAAAGTGCGAGATAAGACGCGATCGAGGAGCCCGGTAACCTACCAGTGCCGTGCCAGTCGTTCAGATTTCAAACCAGCAGGAAGAAGTTTTAGGAAGTTACTCAAGTCGAACTGCCCACGCGTCCGAAGCACAAAGCTAGGGTTTGTGTTTGAAGAGCTCAGCGCCGCCAGGCTACCCCAACGGATTGTGGGAGGAGAGACGTGGGGCACGTGCCAGTGCCGCGCAGAGGGCACCATGGATAGGATTTGGCACGTAGCGCAGCTTTAAAGCCTCGGGAGAATTTAAAAGATATGAAAAGAACGAACCGCCGTATTTGCCGACTTTTGGAGTCACCACGGCATCAACAAGCGCCTGGCAGCGGGTAGTTAAGGGTACTGAATTACCGTCGCCGGGGCCACAGTGGGCGCTAAGGCTGTCGGCGGAGTGAGGGCGAGCGCTAGACTGTCCATATTAAAGGTGCATGACGACAGCGGCCCGCGGCTGTTGGCGGTGCCTTTTTTAAGCGTCCTTGTCACAGCAACTAGTGGGAGCGGAAAGTGGGCCGCGGAGGGTTAGGGTGAACTTGGGTGGGCACAGCCGCGTTTCTTACATGTTGTAATGAGTTATCAAGGGCGCTGGCGGAAAAAAAAATTGTCCGGGTTTTATCTTTTCAACCAAAATCTCTTATTCCCGTACAATCTATTGCGTGTTTTGTGTTCTCTGTCTGACTTTTTCCAAACGACGCTGACATTTTATCCTGCTTTATCCGGTTACATATATACTCAAATGCGTGTTTTTTTTTTTTTTTTTTTTGCTAAAAAGGAAATTTCAGAAATTGATAACGACATTTAGAAACTGTGGCAGTGTACGTTTATCCTGGTATCATGCGTAGAGGTAGTTGCGCGCATGCGCAGTAACAGCACATTCTCAGACTTTGAAAACTAATGACGCAGTGGTGGAACAACACCGGCTTAATCCGGTCTAGGGTTTCGGGTGGCCGAGTCACTCCAGGCAGCGCCGGGCAGAAGACAGGAAGACGCGGTTGGCAGAATTGTTTGTGCTCTACCGGGGCCGCTCCCGTTATCTTTAGCCAAGTCAGAGGCTTTCTTACTTTTCAGTCATCCTGGTGTGAATTTGAAAGAGGGAATTGTTGTTTGTCAAAATATAACAATACTGTACTTATTTATTGAGCAATCCATTTGTCTTTCTATCACGACTTTCTGTTATTTATGTAGTGCCCTTCACATCTATCTATCTATCTATCTATCTATCTATCTATCTATCATATAGTGCCTTTCATATCTATCTATCTTTCCAGCCCAATCCATATCAGTTCTTTGTGCCGCCCAATTCCTAAGCCAATGTCACATCACACGACTTGTATTTGTTGGTCTGTCACGCTTGCCACCTGCAGATGCCAGTCTCCTCACCAGGCCATGTCAATTCAAGTGACTGCAAATCACAGTCCATGTCACATATACCGCCTGAGTGTCGACTTTCCAGCACAGTCCTGCTTGTCCCTTTTTACTGTTTGACAGAGACGGTGCTTTATGACAGGCTAACAGCTATGGTGAGTTCTCGACCCTTTTTTTTTTTTCCTTTCTTCCATTCTCTCATGGTACGTGAAACACAAGACATCAGGCAGACGAGCTTCTCTTCAGTTTGTGAGGTCCAAAGCCCCCATGTTCCTTATTCCTCGTTGCTTTATTTTATGTTCGTTGTGTCCCTTTGAGTGCTGATTGGTTGTCATCTCTCATGCACACACAGAGCCGACTGCTATGACTAAAGACAAAACCAAACCTGTTTGATGGGCAAGTCCTGGACTAGGTGGTCTCACTTCCTGGGTATGTCACACTAGACGACTGATGACTGCCACCGACTTGCTAAGATTTCGTCACTGAAGGCCACAGCTTTAAAAGTCACGTAATGTGACGTGGCCTTACCTCCTCCTGTGTTCATTTTACATCCAGTTGCTCACAGCACAAAGAGCACTGGAGAGTTTATAACATTGTTTCAAATATACAAACACTAAATGTAATGAACGTGTGCAGTGTATATGAATTCTTTTATGTATTATTTAACTTTGTTGTCCTCTTGCTGCTTGCTGTAAAACAACTATTTGATCTTCAACAGCCCTACATACTTGGCCAGCTTGACCTCCATTCCATTCATCAGATTCCCCACCTCCAGATATTCAGGCCTTATGCGAAGGAGAAGACGTCGAGTCACATAAACATTCACGGACCGTCCATACCTTGCAGTGTTTCTCTGAAATAACTGCTCTTTGTCTCCTGACTGGGCACTGCGGTGAGGATTTACAACATGAAATTGTTCTCCTCCCAGTCATTCAATCAGCACAACACATACGGAGCGGCACGCAGCAGCTCTTCATTTACTTTACATGCCATTTTTATTGCAGCTCTGCCAATATTTCCATTGCTGGTACCACCCAGAATGGCAGCTCAGCACAGCGCAGTGTCCGCATCTCTTGACACAGAGGAGTCGGCGTAAGTGCAGCTCCGCCATTGCTATTCATGAGATTCTTCTTGGCGTAGGAAGACAGATGACTCGCAGTAAATAATAAAAGCGAAATGAGCGGCTAGCTTAAGGGGCACTTCAGTGTCTGTCATTTTATGACACTTTGTTAAATAACAGGATTGCGTTTGGTCGCCTGTAACTTTCTTTAAATGTTTTCTAAATGCAGTCCTGACATTGTGCTTTAGCGTAGAACGGATGATCTTTGCATCACGAGCCTTCTCCCACATGGAGGGAGGGCCGTTCTGATTTCATATGAATATCACACGACTTTCAGGATGATCAGGTGAACCATCAGCGTCGACAATGGGGTCCCAAAAGCATTACACTCTAATGTGGCAGTAAGAATTTCTCTGCAATCGGCACATGTGACATGTGACTTGGGTGACGAACCAACAGGAACACAATGTGAGCTCAGCTCCTACACCACAATAAAATAAAAATGGAAATGTGATACCATAGCAGATATCTCAAATGGCTCAAAAACAGTCTGTTTTAAAGTGGAGGGACATAAAGGGCACAAATATAACAAAAGACACACACAAGTGAAAAGATAATAACTCATGTTGTGACAATCAGCCCAAAAGAAAAGCTTAAAGGACAGAACGTCTCTCCTAATTCAGGACCGTACAGAAAGAGAAGAATCGGCCACAAACATAAATCTACAATATAATGAAACACTAAGGTCTGTGCGTCCAGTCCCTCAGAGCAATCTGATTGGTCAGTTTGGCTTTGATGTGATTGGTCAGTTTGGCTTTGATGTGATTGGTCAGTTTGGCTCTGATGTGATTGGTCAGTTTGGTTTTAATGTGATTGGTCAGTTTGGCTCTGATGTGATTGGTCACTTTGATTTTGATGTGATTGGTCACTTTGGCTCTGGAGATGCGATCAAAGGAGGAAGTGCGAGTGTGAGTTGCCTGAGAAGGAGTGAAAGCGTCATAGGCGCACTGTTAGAGAGTAAAAGTGGACAGGAGGCAGGAAAGACGACTCAAAAATACTAAGAGTCTGAAAAGCCGGCTTTACAGGAACACGGTTGAGACACAGAGCACTGATTAAGAGACATTAGCAAAGGCGTAAGACGCACACTGACAGAGACATCTTCAAAGACTGAAAATATAAAAGCAGATAGGAGGAGAGAAAGATGCCTCGAAAATAATAAGAGTCCGAGAAGCAGGCTCTATGGGAACGCACTGGAGAGACGCAGCACCAATGAAGAGACGTTCAGATCCACGCGGTTATCAAGGAAAGGCGCTGAAGGGCAAGATAGAGCAAATAGTTTTAAATGGTTCTATTACGCGTCTTCAACAGGCTAGTATTACATATCTTATGATTACCCTTCTTTAGTGCTCGAGATTAATGCAAAAGAGACCCCAAAACCAAAGAGCATCCAAAATGTTTAACCATAATGATTACGTATCGCTAAAGCAACATCTCCATATAAGTAAAATCCAACGTCTGTCTCTGTGTTTGTCCTCCGCTATTCACGAGAGAACAGATTAACAGATTTAGATCGGGTATTTTTCTATAAGCTGCTTGAACATTTCGGTTGATTATGCGAGTCCTCTCATTGCGTTAAGTATCATGGTTCACTTGTGGTAGTGATTTATTTACGCTAATCTGAGAGAGTGGCTGCGGACAGAGGGGACGGGCCCTCCTCACTCACGTGCCAGCCTCCATTTGAGTCGCTTTACCTGTCGCCATGTGTTGGAGTGTACCTCGCCTCCACTTAGCTAGCGATACCTGTTTGTTTATTGATCTTTAAAGTTTGTCCTGTTTCACTACTACAGGGGTGGACCGTGGGGGGGGGGGCTAGTAAAGTATTTAATTATACTTTGTATATATTAAAGTAGGGCGGCACGGTGGCGCAGTGGTAGCGCTGCTGCCTCGCAGTTAGGAGACCTGGGTTCGCTTCCCGGGTCCTCCCTGCGTGGAGTTTGCATGTTCTCCCCGTGTCTGCGTGGGTTTCCTCCGGGCGCTCCGGTTTCCTCCCACAGTCCAAAGACATGCAGGTTAGGTGGATTGGCGATTCTAAATTGGCCGTAGTGTGTGCTTGGTGTGTGGGTGTGTTTGTGTGTGTCCTGTGGTGGGTTGGCACCCTGCCTGGGATTGGTTCCTGCCTTGTGCCCTGTGTTGGCTGGGATTGGCTCCAGCAGACCCCCGTGACCCTGTTTGGATTCAGCGGGTTGGATAATGGATGGATGGATGGATGGATATATTAAAGTATTTGTATTACATTAAAGTATAGATTTTTTTTTTTTGCTCTAATGTTCACACATGCCAGAAATGAGCTTAAAGGTAAATGCGTTGTGTTATGGAGCACACGGCAGTTTCTGTGGAGTTGCCAGAGCTGCCTGGCAGACTTAATAATAATAATAATAATAATAATAATAATACATTTTATTTATATAGCGCCTCTTCCATGCTCAAGGCACTTCACAGAGTTTAAGAAAGAACGGCAGGGTATACAGTATTCAATCACAGCAGATGATCCGTCGAATCTCCATAAATCTTTCATCTCTTTGCTGTCCATACATCTCCAAACTGACATCCCTGTGCCCATTAGCAACACTGGTTCACCGTTATCTTACAGATAAGAGCGCTTCAGTGTTTGCTCGCCATGCTGATGTGGCTTTTTTAGGACAAGTGAGAGTCCTCATGTCGCTCGTTCGTTTAGCTCGTCGCTGAGCTGAGCACATGACGGGGTGTGCAGTACCTCCTAACATCTACACCAAGTGATGCCAGCCCAGGGCGCAGAGAATCATCCGTGACGCCAAGCAGACCCCAACCCCCCACCGGTCTGCCGTCTGTAAACAGTATGGCTGCCTAAGGTCCGGGTCAGAGAGACTGAGGAGGAGCTCCTGTCCACAGTCCATCCGCATGGCGAATGAGGAAAGTGCCTAGCAATACACGTGAATAACCAGTTGAGCTTTTTATTTAGTTATTACTTATCACATCTTTAGAATTCTAGGGATGATTTTGAGAATTTAGAAAGTCAACTTTTGTTATCGTCCCTTTCTGTTCTTCTTTAAAGGCGGTCAATGGAGTTGAGTAAATGCATCTCACGGCCCCTTGTAGTGTATGTGTAGCTTGTATGTGACTAATAAAACTGGATTGGATTTGATTTGACATGTCATCCTGATCGTCCTTGAAGGCTGCCAACAACACCCTCACTCAGTTGTCTGCTTCAGAGTCCCATAACAAATATTGAAAGTCCTTCTCATATCTGAAATTTGCATTGACGAGTGACTCTAAACTGGCCCAGTGTGTGTGTGTGTGTGTGTGTGTGTGATGCTCTTTTACAGATGTCACAGACTTCCTTTAGGATCCCACCCTGGTTATATTGTCTGTCAGGGAGGAGACGGCTCTGAGCAGGGTGCCAGTGCCAGCCGTGGTCTGCTGTCATTGGAAATAGTTACACGTCTCACTCAGCCACCATGTAAAGACCCTGTAATGCTTAGTTGTGTGCGGATTGTTCTCTGGGGATCAGAGCAGGTAACCATATTGAATTATTTTCCACAAAAAGACTTTTTAAATTTTTGATTGGACAGTAAGAATGGCTTAGCAGACTGAAGGGGATTTTCTTGCTGTGTTTAGTCCAGTTACTGTTTACTCCCGTCCTTAAATATGAAACATTTAAAAATGCAAACAATGCTTGTGTTAAACTGGCGAAGTTGTGTGGGTAAGTCTGAGTCCTCTGTGACATGAAGAGCCCACCCGAGTGGACGCACTGGTCTGGCGACTACTGATCGACATATCTGGTCTTATTTTGGTGTATATCTGACATTGTATCTTAAACATCGGTAATTTGAAAGGGCATCCTTGAAGCTTAAAACTTTCAAAATATACCATTCTGCCATTCTACTCATTTATGTTTGGGTTTGCCTGAGAGAAAGGCACAAAAGGGATTACACACCCAATCATGTGGGCATCTCTCTTGATCCATTACAGAGTTACAGCAGTTTCTCAAATGATGCACAGCATATTAGTTTTTATATCGGGTGCATAACTTTATGCCAGGATGGGCATCGGTGTCTGACACCCTGATCTGAAAAAACTTGCATAATCAATGGAAGAAACTAAAACATTTGAGCTTTCCAAAATCTGTTAAACATTAGAATGGGCATTTACAGCTTGCCTGAGCTTTAGCAGCTCTTCATAAACTCCATCACGCTTGAGTTGACCTCGGGAGCTGCTGTGTCTCACGCATACAGCGGTGTCTGAATGGCTCCTGTTGAAAATGACGCAAAAACGAGGCGATGGGTAAAGAACAGCTGAAATATGTCTTAGCGTGACAACCCGACATGGTGCTATAAAGTAGTAAAATGGGCAAAGGTGGCCTGAATAATCCAAGTCGTATGCTCAGTACTGCCATCCCAACTACACTATCTAGCTAGCTATCTATCTGATCTGATATAGAGTTAGGTCCCTAAACATTTGGACAGGGACAACTTTTTTCTAATTTTTGTTCTGTACATTACCACAATGAATTTGAAATGAAACAACCCAGATGCAGTTGAAGTGCAGACTTTCAGCTTTAATTCAGTGGGTTGAACAAAACGATTACATAAAAATGTGAGGCAACTAAAGCATTTTAACAACACAATCCCTTCATTTCAGGGGCTCAAAAGTAATTGGACAATTGACTCAAAGGCTATTTCATGGGCAGGTGTGTTCAAGTCTGTCGTCATGTCATTATCAGTTAAGCAGGTAAAAGGCCTGGAGTTGATCTGAGGTGTGGTGCTTGCATGTGGAAGATTTTGCTGTGAACAGACAACATGCGGTCAAAGGAGCTCTCCATGCAGGTGAAAGAAGCCGTCCTTAAGCTGCAAAAACAGAAAAAACCCATCCGAGAAATTGCTACAATATTACGAGTGGCAAAATCTACAGTTTGGTACATCCTGAGAAAGAAAGCAAGCACTGGCGAACTCAGCAACGCAAAAAGACCTGCACGTCCACGGAAGACAGCAGTGGTGGATGATCGCAGAATCATTTCCATGGTGAAGAGAAACCCCTTCACAAAAGCCAACCAAGTGAACAACACTCTCCAGGGCTTGGTAGGCGTATCGATATCCAAGTCTACCATAAAGAGAAGACTGCATGAAAGTAAATACAGAGGGTGCACTGCAAGGTGCAAGCCACTCATAAGCCTCAAGAATAGAAAGGCTAGATTGGACATCTAAAAAAGCCAGCACAGTTCTGGAAAAGCAGATGAAACCAAGATCAACCTCTACCAGAATGATGGCAAGAAAAAAGTATGGAGAAGGCGTGGAACAGCTCATTATCCAAAGTCTGTAAAACACGGTGGAGTCAGGCAGTGTGATGGCTTGGGCGTGTATGGCTGCCAGTGGCACTGGGACACTAGTGTTTATTGATGATGTGACACAGGACAGAAGCAGCCGAATGAATTCTGAGGTGTTCAGAGACATACTGTCTGCTCAAATCCAGCTAAATTCAGTCAGATTGATTGGGCGGCAGGCGTTTCATGATACAGATGGACAATGACCCAAAACATACAGCCAAAGCAACCCAGGAGTTTATTAAAGTAAAGAAGTGGAAAATTCTTGAATGGCCGAGTCAGTCGCCTGATCTCAACCCAACTGAGCAAGCATTTCACTTGTTGAAGACTAAACTTCAGACAGAAAGGCCCACAAACAAACAGCAACTGAAAGTAAAGGCCTGGCAGAGCATTAAAAAGGAGGAAACCCAGCATCTGGTGATGTCCAGGAGTTCAAGACTTCAGGCTGGCATTGCCAGCAAAGGGTTTTCAACCAAGTATCAGAAATGATTTTATTTTATTTCCAGTTATTTAATTTGCCCAATTACTTTTGAGCCCCTGAAATGAAGGGATTGTGTTGTTAAAATGCTTTAGTTGCCTCACATTTTTATGTAATCATTTTGTTCAACCCACTGAATTAAAGCTGAAAGTCTGCACTTCAACTGCATCTGAGTTGTTTCATTTAAAATTCATTATGGTAATGTACAGAACAAAAATTAGAAAAACATTGTCTCTGTCCAAATATTTAGGGACCTAACTGTACGTTTAGAAATATTTGAAAATGACTTCTGAAACATTTTGCGGGTACCTGACATTGATTTCCTGCGCTTTTTGATATGTCAGAGATGTGTTTTATCAACAACCTCCAACATTCCAGCATGTTCTCCAAGCCTACCTCACAATTTAAAACGAACAGAAAGTCGTTCTGGGATGTCGTGACGCACGGTGGAGTCGAACACTGAAACCTATTGAAGGATGCATTTGAGACTCCTTGAACTTCAAGGCCTTTCATTTACCCGACATGACCAAGTGAACTGGGGGGTCTCCGAGCTCAATGAGATCTTGACATGGACTCATCACAGGCGTGCGGTTCTTTGATTTATGTCACAGGATTTGTTAGGACGACTTATGAATGTGCAGTTAAAGTTTGTCACGTGCTTGTGCTTCCTGTTGTTGTGTTTCACATGTTTATGGGTATCTGCTTTGTTCAGAAATACGGAATATAGCTCTACGGTAACTTGATTATTAAATTATGGCTCATATGTACAGTATCCTGCATATGTAATAATGTAAAACACACACACACACGGTATATTTAGGCCGTGAGTCACACTTGAATTGTATAAAAGAACAAAGGCGATGAGCATCTGAAAGTGAAGCACACTCACTCACACACATACACGGCTTATACTGCATGAACTGCACGTTTTATAAACTGAACCGCTGTAAGTGTCTGCTCTTTGATTTATTTCATGAGTTTGGTTGTTCTGCGTCCCCAGACGTGTTTGTATGCGATGTTTGTCGTTTCTTGTTTGCATCCCGTCGTTCTGTTCCACATGTCAGGTTTCTAATTTGTTCACATATTTATGTATTTCAGCTTGACTGTGAGTCGTTTTTTAATGTATACTGTGCGTATGTACCTTATATACACATATGTGAGAGATTGTGTTGCGTTTTTAAAATGTATAATGTGTAAATAAGCACACACACGTATATACTGTATACACACACACACCCTGAGTGGTTAGAACCTCAGCCACATTTGCTTATCTGCTTTGTTCAAATACAGGGTGAGTCAAAATTATGTTAACCCTAATGGATTCTTCTTACCTCGAGCACAACTTTCCAGGTCGATGGACCACTGCCATGGCCTCCACACGCCCCTGATTTGACACCCTGTGATTTCTGGTGAAGGAGCTCGTGGATAGCAGGGAAGTTCAATGACCTGAAGGACAGAATATGGACTGTGGTATCATGTATTTCCCTGTGAAATGTGTGTCCAGCCTTTAAATGGTGCCGTTGCTCATTGGATTGCATGTGCTGAACGTGACGGCAAACAGGTTGAGACAGTCCTGTAAATCATCTCGCACATATGAAGTATGTTTTGTGAATAAATTGTTTCCACCATTCAAATGTTAACACAAGTTTGACTCGCCCTGTGTATTTATTTAATATAGCGCAAATGTAACTTGGTTATTAAAATACACCGTATATACAGAACTACAGTATATATACAAGTGTGTATGTCATTTTCACTGTATCCAATATGTAAAATACACACAGACATTTCTATGTATTTACTCAGCAGACCCTCAGTCATATTTGGGTATGTGGTTTGCTCGTATATATATTTAGTTAATATAACTCAAATGTGCCTGACATTTCAAAGGATACAGTATATAGTATGTACATAAGAGTCTTTTTCAAGACACATGTAAATAGACAAACACTGTAAGAGTGCGGAGTGGTGGCTCTGAGGCTCGGGATCTGCACTGGCGATCAGAAGGTTGCCGGTTAGAACCACCGCTCTCCCGTAGGGATTCTGCTCTGTTGGGCTCTTAACCTGCAATTGCTGAGCGATTTGAGTAGTGAGAAAAGCGCTATATAAATGCAAAGAATTATTAATTATTATTATTAAGAGCCACCTGTTAGTCAGGTCATGTTAAGTTGGTAGAGAGAGCTATTCTCCATGTTATGTTTAAGGTTTGCCGACACACAGTATTAGCTCCTCGTACATGGCAAGTCCTATTATAACCCACACAAGCTGAGCTGAAATGTAAGTAAGTAAGTAAGGCATGGGGGGCACACACCTCCGAACTGTGCAGTGTTACGTTGTACGTAACGTAATGTGAACATGCAGCGCCGTACATACAGAGCGGACTGAATGGGAGAAATAACTCATAGTAAGTGTAGGAAACAACTGAAGCTTAACACGACAAAACATTTTTTGCCTTTTATTCTGCGTGTGTACCAACTTTTCTCCATTCTAGTGTGAGCTGCTGTTACCTTGAATTTTCACTAAACCATTTTTAAAAAACAGACTTTTTTGGACTGGGAGATTCCTGTCGGTGGTTCGCATGTGACCCGAGCTCAGTCCTGCCTTAGCAGCTACACACACACTCACATGTGGGGGTCTGGTGTGTTCATGTCGGTTTATTTCTTGAACCTCACATATCTACAATCTGTACTGTGTGTGTCATTTACAGATGCTTGTCTCTTTTCTTCTTACATATTTTATAAAGCTGAAATGTGACTCAGGTTCTAAGTATCTATGTGTGTGTGTATTTATTTATTTATTTATTTATTTATATATATCTTCACACACACACATATTCTGTATATTATACAATCCAAGTCCTATCGTAGCTTTATTTAATAACCAGACACAAGCAGCTAGCCATGGACAGACACGTGAAACAGAACAACAGGAGGCCTGAACGTATGACAAACACACAAATGTCTGGGGATTCACAATTCACAACAACAAAACTCATTAAAGAAGCCAAGGAGCGCACACTTAGAGTGTCAAGAAGACGTCTGTGAAGACTTTGGAGCGACAGGCGGGATGTTGTGCCTGAAGTGCTCATGAAATGTACCGTGATCTTCACCCCCAGCAAGTGTTGACAAATGCCATCTGCTTACGCTGAGAACACACACCGCGTTCTGATCTTTATTGATCCATCCCACCACACACGCCCAGCGTGCCCAGAGCTCTTCTGCCACCCTCCATACTATTCAGGTATCTTCAAATGCATTTTGAGGTATTTTCCCAAACTCTCAGAGGTCTTATTTGTTTGAATTGTCAGACGTGCTACCTGCAGGCTTTGAGGAGTCGCCAGTTCATTTACATCACACCTTCAAGTGAACCAAAGTGTAACGTGACAGCAGTCCACACAGCACACGGGCACCCAGCGTGAAATGCACACTTGTAAGCACTTCTGCATTGGCAGCAGGGTCCAGGTAAGTTTTAGGTGCCAGCAGGATGCACCCCTGGGTGGGGTACGCCAACATAGTCATTTACATGGGGTCAGGGTGCATGTTGTTTTGGGATGTTGCAAGAAAATGTGAGCTGAGGAAACAAGAAATAAGGAAAGTGGGCAACTGAAACGTCAGCCAAGTGTCGCGGAACTGAGCGCCAACCATGACGGTGCCCGCATCTGTAAATGACAAGTCCTGTTAGGTACTGTCTGTCGTGGTCTTTGCTTGCATTCAAATGTTTCTGTACTGGAAATTAAACTTACGCAACAATTTTGAAGATGAGCTACAAGACGCTTCGGCCTGCATATTCCTTTTACTTCCATGTGAGTGGCACTTTGGTGACGGGGGACAAAACTTGGCTGCCGAGAGTTAAGCTCAGATTCTGAGAAAAGCTGAGTTTACCGTGGAGGTCTGAGGTCAATCGAAACTGATTTTCATGTCTTCAGATTGCAGTTTTGGTTGGACGGTTATGCACTGTGTGGAACTCCTGGGTGACTTCATCCTGGCAAAGATACCAAAATGTAGACCAAGCGCTCTCGGAGATGTCTGCCCTGAACAAAGAGACCCGAGTACCACAATCAATCCGTTCTGAAACAGCGTGACAGGAGTGTTTGTCTCACTCCAGGACTGTGGATGTTGGCCCAGTGTGGTTCAGTGCTGGTCCTTCGAGGACATTTGACCAGTGCCAAGGACAGCTGCCATAGTAGACCAGGACCTAGCAAACCGATTTCTACACCGGTAGTTTTGATGTTCCTAATTTATTTAAATCTAAAAGTACACACGCACACACACAAGATAGCTGGCAACTGGGTTGCCCTACCAGAGCACATGCTGGGCACACAGCAGGTCTGGGCAGGCTGGCACGGACAGGGACATTAAGTCACCCCTGTTCCCGTCTGTCTGTGCGTCTTTTCTTACTTCATTTGACCCAATGGGTTACATTGAAGTACATGAGCTAACGGCAATGTTTCTTTTATATCCCGTATCTAATTGAGCTTATTTTAACTTCAAACCGTCCCCTCTTGCTGGTATTAATTAGCTGTCCGCCGTCACTTTGTCATAAACTTCTTTGGTGTCCCAATAACCCAAATGATGGGCTGTGAAGCAAAGCCATCCGATTGATTTCTTGTAAACGTTAAGAGGCATAAGCCGCCTGAGGGGCTGTTACCTGCGATTATTTCCCCGTTTTATATTAAACTGACACGCTTTTATACTCCTGTATTTGCATAAACGGTCCCCTGCTTTGTTTTTTTTTTTTTGCATTGTGGGGGTCCGGGGAATCCCCACACCTTTTTACAGTTTTAAAGAAAGTTGAAAACCTTTAGTGCATTGATTTTGCTTTTAATACGGAATACGGTGGATTTTGTGCAAGCTGATCTTTTCTTTTATCGATTCCCTGGCAAACGTGTTGCCCACCCTGCAGCACAAGGCACCCCTCTCTGTGCTCATAAGAATTCCTCCTGAACAGTCAGTCAGTCAGTCAGTCATTGTCCAACCCGCTATATCCTAACACAGGATCACGGGGGTCTGCTGGAGCCAATCCCAGCCAACACAGGGCACAAGGCAGGAGCCAATCCTGGGCAGGGTGCCAACCCATCGCAGGGCACACCCACACACAGGGTACAATTTAGGATCGCCAATCCACCTGACCTGCATGTCTTTGGACTGTGGGAGGAAACCCACGCAGACACGGGGAGAACATGCACACTCCACGTAGGGAGGACCCGGGAAGCGAACCCAGCAGCACTACCCACTGCGCCACCCATCCTCCTGAACAATACAATACAATACAATACAGTTTATTTTTGTATAGCCCAAAATCACACAGGAAGTGCCACAATGGGCTTTAACAGGCCCTGCCTCTTGACAACCCCCCAGCCTTGACTCTCTAAGAAGACAAGGAAAAACTCCCAAAAAAACCTTGTAGGGAAAAATGGAAGAAACCTCGGGAAAGGCAGTTCAAAGAGAGACGCCTGAACACTTGGAAGTATTTATCCAACACCCGTGGACTCGCCGTCACGAGAAAACGCTCAAATTTAACATACTTGTCAGCTTGTCCTGATGTGTTATCATGCAAGAAGTCACATTTTTTGGGGTCCCCCGCTACCCCCGGAAAACTCTCATCTTTAGGCCATTTGTGGACCATAGCTTATGCAGGAAATGACACCCTGATGGTAAACCCTAAACCGGCACAAATGATCAGCGGGACTTGAAGTCATCCAGGCCGCATCAAGAGACCCCCTAATGGGATACGAGGGAGCAAAGTTACTCCTTGAACAAACGGGGATTGGTAATGTGGGCCTGGGAGTGTCGCTTTATGGCATTTCGAGGTTGTTGATCACCAGTATGATCACATATTTGACTGCTCTCCGATGGTCCACTTCCTCTGGAGTCACCCCCAGAAGGTTAGAATTGGCAGATTTCAAGCTTAAGCATGTGGAGTGTTGTTTTAGAGTATTTCAAGGCTACTGATTATAAATGGGATGTTATTTTTGATATTTGTTTTTAACGGGGGTCCTAGCCCTCCATGAATGTCAATCAGAGGGTGTAAAATGGCACCATTCAAACACGAGCGTGTGGGGTTTCGTTTTAGACTCTTTCTGGGTCACTGATGGCAGATATGATTTTTGATCAGGGCTGTGGTCATCTCTTTGACTCTTTACCGGCGGTCCTAACCCTCTAAGAGCCGCTCCCAGAAGGTTCACAGTGACGTCTTTTGGTATCATTTTAGATGTCACTGTCATGGTCAGTGCTTATCAATGTGATCATATTTTTGACATTCATTTTTTACCAGTGCTTCTTGCCCTCAAGAGGTCGTTCATAGAAGCTTGACACATTTCAAACCCAAGCATGTGGGGTGTTGTTTTAGACCATTTCATGGTCACCTGCTATCATTATGAGGTTATTTGTGACGTTTGGTCCTTTCCTAGCACTCTACTGACATCCATCAGCAGGTGACCAGTGACAAATGTCTATTACATTAGAGAATAATTAGACGTGAAACATTTAAATTGAAGCTCCCCGTTTGAAATGTTCGGATATTTGACTCAACTTCGCTCAGAGTGGTTCTTTGGAGCGTTGACATAGGGGAACCGTTCTTGTTTCCCAAGAGAACCTTCCACATGAAATGTCCCAGAAAAATACTTTTATAGATTAAGAGCCATAAAAGGCTCCATTTAGCGTACAGCCATGAATAGATGCTAGCAGGTTTGTGAAATATCAGTTTGTTTCTGATTTTGAAAAAGACTCTTGACGCATACAATGGCACCAGCTCAGTTCTGGTCATCTTGCTGTCTCGTATCCTGCCTACTACACCTGAAACACTTGAGTCTAACTCTACATTGTGGTAACCTTCTGAAAGCCCAAAGGACCAACCTGATGAGAAACAAACCCTTCTGGAAGATGGATGGATGGAAAGAGTGAAAGGGTGAACAAATGAAAGAGCGAATAGATGAATGAGTGAATGAATAAAAAGAGTTAGTGAATGAATGAATGAATGAATGAAGAGCGAATGGATGAACAAATTAAAGAAAAGAGTGAATGGATGAATGAATAAGTGAATGGATGAAAACAGAGTGAATCAATTAATGAATGAAAAGAGTGAGTGAGTAAATGAATGAATGAATGAAGAGTAAGTGAATGAATGAATGAACGAATGAAGAGTAAGTGAATGAATGAAGATTACATGAATGAATGAATGAAGCCTTCCAACATGAAATGGCGCCTTGTAAAGCTGTTGGTCCACACAGTCCAGTGAAATGTGCCATTTTGTTTTCAAGAGTGTATTCTCGTCTTTTCTGTACTGTTCGTGTACCTCATGAATTATTTCATTACGTTTCTTATCACCCCCCTAAATTAGAGCGCCTTACGCTGGTTCACAATACATCACAGCAGGTAATTAAAATGCAATCAGTCGAATTCAATCGCGTTTATTCCGCGCAGTGTTGTGTGTTTCAGCAGGACTTCAGTGCGTTTCTTTGCGTTTGTAGCTCCCGCGCATGTGCGGTTTGTTTCTGTAGGTTTAAGGAAATCCAAGCAGCTGCGCATCAACACAAAGCTCGAGCAGCCTACGTGTGTGTAACAGACGACAGTTGCTCCGTGGAATCTGTTCACATAACCACATTAAATATTTTCATCGTTTCATTTTTTTTTCAGTGATTGTTTTACAATTCATATTTTGGAAGTTGTTCACGTGATTCCATTTCCTGGTAATTTTACGCTTCTCCTACCCCGTACCCATTCCCATTTTTATCTGGGGTCGCTACCTTTTTCCCCAATCGATATAAATATCTTATAAGTGATTGTCTATTACAGTCCACACCAAGCCAACTTGTATCGTATCGACTTGATTGTCTTTTATTGTACAGTGCAGTCGGTTGCTTTGTCCTGTAAAATCTGACATGAAGTGATTTCCACGGACTTACTGGATGGTTGGTTGTTTTTTTATTTTTTTTTTTATTTACAGTGGTGGGCGCCATTTCTCCGTGCTGAGCGTGGTGGATCTGCTGGGAGGACCATAAAAGGTCCATGCAGGGATATTTCGATTTATATTTCGAGGTGCCATCGTGACTTGTATCCGAATTCAGCGCTTTGTCGGTTAAAGAGAAAGCCGCCGCAGACCCTCAGCCCTGCGTCCAGCCCCTCCATTGTCTCCGCTTTTATATTTAACTCAGAAAATGTGAATCTGTTTTGGCTGGATCTGCTGTCTGCTTCAGTAATAACGTTTTGAAAACAGCGGAAAAAAGAAATTATCTTAAAATATGGAAAGTTGAAAGTTACAGTACGTTGCCAGTCTTGAAGAAAAAAAAATCACTTAAAGCTATAAAGTTTAATGAGAAAGAAATACCAAGCAAAAACCTGCTTTTAAAAAGGCTCGCCAAGCAGCTCCACGTCAATAAAACACTCCGGAAAACTGCCAAGTGAAATGATCGGTTGAAGCAAACCTTTTACTCTAAAATGGGAAAGCGCAGTTGAAAGCCTTTTTTTATACAAAATAACGACTTGGCCTTCCATGTGTTGTTCGCTTCGTGAGTCGCAAATGCGCATAAACATTTCTCCGCGGCGTAAAATACTTAACAACTGTGCTAAGGGGAATTTTCATAAAACGTTTAGTTTTGAGCCATAGAAAATTAAAGAGAGAGGTTTGAGTCCGCTCGCCTACTCATTAAGTTGCCCAGCGCGCAAACCCGTCATTTGCCTTTATGTGGAAAGTCCTTTGTAAAGGAGCGGAGCTTCTGCCGCTCTTCTCTATTTACGGAAATCTCTGAAAGTGACAAATTAGTGAAGCCACGTATATTTGTTAGACATTCTGCGTCGGTCAAATAACGAGCGCGAGAGCCTCGTCGGTCGCCTTTAACAGGTTCCGGTGAAAGGCGCTATATGAAACACATGCACCTGCCGATTAGGAGGAGGCAGATGTGCGGCTTTTAACTGAAATGAACTTGAACTCGAGAAACAATTGATATACATCTCTTTCTATTTTTACTGAAAAAAACAAAGCCCTCAGTTTATGCCGTGGTGCGTTGCACGTTCAGAGGCGAATGCCTAATTTTTGAATAAATATAAATCCGCCTTTTCCCAAATGTGCTTTTTAAGTGGCATTTTCTTTGCAGAATTCGATTTTTCCACAAGTATCGGTGACGATATTAGCAATCGGCCCAGTTAACGGGTACGGAGATATTTTGGCAAATCGCGAACATGAAATACACGCTTCAAAATGCTGGTTCTTGAATGGCACTTTATTGGGTTGTGTGGTTCCTTTTAAAACTATTTGCTTGACCAAGCAGCTTTTAATTCTACTGAAGGGTTCTTTACACGTGAATTCGGTTCTTTGCGCTTCGAAAAATGAATTAATATGTTTGGGGCTGGGAACATAAGTCTTTTAATGTATGGTAGGCTACCATGCATGACACTAATAGATTAAGAACGCCTGGACTTTGCCAGTGTTTCTGAAAGCAGGAGGAGTCCTTTATAACATCAGGATTTATTCACAGATCTTTCACCATCTCTTCATGGTTAGTTACGTGTGGAGCTTGCTATGGATCTAAATAAATACAAGTTCTTTCTAGAAACTTCATGTGGATAGGTCTTTTCATGCTCCTCCGTATGGCATCGCTCTGAAGATTTGCTCTGGTACCTTCATTTTTAAGAGTGGCACATTCTTAGTAACATTGAAGTCTTGTGCATGGCGCTCTAACTCTCACAGAAAATGGACGGCTGATTTACCTTCTAGGAAAACAGGACTTTGTCCAACTGTGAGTCATTCTGGAGTTATACTTACCAAAAACTAGGCACTGCATCATTTTGGAATCGTGCAGTTTTATTGAGGCAAAACTTAACAAAAGAAGTAAATAAATATAAACACGCCTCTGGCCCCTCGTGTGATGAGGCAACTGCCGTTGCGCCAGGCCCGTTCGGAAGCGAAGAAACATTTTAATTTCGGAAACACTTTGCACGCATTAGTCTCAACGGCAAAGCGATTCTGCGCACTTTTCCAGGAAAAGTTTAGAATATTCTGACTTGTTTTTAATTATTTTTTCTTCTTCTTGAAGCGTCTGTTTTATGGATGTTTATTACATAAATATGTCCATAGTGTTGGAAGATACAGAAAACGTTTCCATTATGAGTTACGGGGGACAAAGTGCAGCGGAGTTGTGACTTGCATGTGCTGATTAACATCTAACATGTCGCCAGTCCCCGGCGCCGGCATGACAACAACCTGGTCACGAAATTTCTGTCCTCCTGGCGTTAAACAAATAGCTTACTTCAAAACGATTTAAAGTAATACACATGTACATCACCAACCCACTGCATGTCCGTCCGTCCGTCCGTCAGTCAGTCTGTCTACTCAGCCACAACTGCCGAGAATAAAATAAAATACAAATAAATAAATAAAACACGTAAGAAACGACTGTGGTGTAAAGTCGAACAGAAAATGACGTTTTGTGAAGAAGCAGAGAAAGGGGGCTTTAAGCGTATCTATCTATCTTATAGCGCCTTTCGCATCTATCTAACATATAGCGCCTTTCGCTTCTATCTGTCTATCATATAGCGCCTTTTGCTTCTATCTATCAATCATATAGTGCCTTTCCTTCTATCTATCTATCTATCTATCTATCTATCTATCTATCTATCTATCTATCTATCTATCATATAGCGCCTTTCACTTCTATCTAATTATCATAGAGTGCCTTTTACTTCTCTCTAACATCTATCTATCTATTATAGTGCCTTTCACTTCTATCTATCTATCTATCTATCTATCTATCTATCTATCTATCAATCATATAGTGCCTTTCGCTTTTAGCTATCTATCTAACTATCTATCATATAGCGCCTTTCACTTCTATCTAATTATCATATAGCGCCTTTCGCTTCTATCTATCTATCGTATAGCGCCTTTTGCTTCTATCTATCATATAGCGCCTTTCACTTCTATCTATCTATCTATCTATCTATCTATCTATCTATC
>JANRMT010062838.1:2251491-2262537 GCA_026402145.1 Polypterus bichir lapradei | reverse complement strand
CATATAGCGCCTTTCACTTCTATCTATCTATCTATCTATCATATAGCACCTTTCACTTCTATCTATCTATCTATCTATCTATCTATCTATCTATCTATCTATCTATCACTTTAATTTCTGTCTCTTATTTATATAGTGCCCTTCGTATCTGTCTGTGTATCTGCCAGTGCTGTAGTGGTTAAGCCATTGGACTTTAGACCCTGAACTTGTGGGTTCAGGTGCCACCACTGGCACACGCGTGACCCTCAGCAGGTCACTTTGCCTTCCTCCACTTCAACTGGAAATGTCAAACAAAGGTAACCAATTGTATGTCAGATGTTGTAAGCTGCCTTGGATAAAAGCGTCAGCCTTATAAGTACATAATGATATTTTTGTAATGCTTTGTCTTCCATGTTACTCAATGAATTCTGACATAAAAACATATTCTTGTAATTCAGTCCCAGCACCCTTGTGACTAGTCATTTAACCAAATGCATTTGCAAAAGAAGTTTCTGTTTACTGCAATTAAATTAGGTAACATAAACTTCCTAACACAATCAAAAAATGATTCTTTGGAGGAACTTAACTAAGTTTTGAATGAAATTTCCACATAACGATATCAAGTAGTTCAAACTCGGGTTCAAAGGAGTTCCTCTAACCAGAGTACAAGGAGTAAGTGAGCGTAACTTATTTAAGTTGCTCAGACTTGTTTTAGCAGAAGCGTTTTGTTAAACCAAATTCCCGCATGTTAACACAGTTGCAGTTTGTTGGTTGCACACTCTCGCCTTGCAGGACAGTTTCCTCTCAATGAAATCAACTAAAAATGCAAACCTTTGTGTGACACTTCAATGACCCTGGCCAACCCTCCAATCACAGCCACACCACTGTCAAATGATCCTGCCAAACAGCCAATCACGCTCAGGTAATGAAGACATCCTGTCAGTCTGCTCTCACCACCAGGTAGGAAGCCCACTAGTGTGATGGGGGTGTGCAGCAGGTGGGTCACATTGCCCAAAGCCAGCGTCCCCAAAGCCACCTTCACAGCTTAAAGTTCTGTTCTGTCCATTCTTTATCTCTGTCTTCATGTTAGGTGAATGAGTGAAGAATGCTCAAACTCTGCAATATCTTAACAAAGAGCCTGACCCTTAATGCAAATGAACTAAACTTATGCTAATAAGGCATGTTTTGCCGCCAAGAACTGTTCAAACATTTTGGAAAAAATGAGAGAGAAAAAACGGCGCACACTATTCAAAATACAAACATCAAGTGGATCTTCAATGCCATAGGAGGACCATTTTTGGTCCCAGGAAACATACACATGAGGGTTCAGAGAGAACATTTACTTGTTTGGATACTCAGCTGGCTCCATAAATAACCAGGAATGGCTGGTAACAGAGTTCTGAAATACCAGGGGCTTCAGGATTTTAAAAAAGATGACTTTTGTCTGCAATAACACAGGCTAAGTTTAGGGTTTCTCAGTCTATTAATATCCTGCCACAGTAAGTACACTTTAAAGATTTCTGTTTTGACCACATATTAGGAGCCTTCATAAAGCCCATAGAAGCCATCCCAGAAGGACGTGCCAGCAGTTTGACGGGGAGACACACAACCCGGGCAGTAGAGCGCCATTAAAGAACAACTCTGTTCAAGTGGAAAATGGAAAATGGAAAATGGAAAACAAAAATCACCTGATGTGGCAACACTGCGTCCTGATGGGACTGCTGATTGCACGCCGGAGAAACCCGTTGGCTTTTTATAAACATGAATTAACGGAGCTCCTATGACAACCAAGCACATGATGTCAGTTGTACAAGAAACAAAAGCGTAACGTCGACAAACACAAACGGTGAATCAGCGCAAAGTACTGCATAGGGAGAAAAGTCCTCCTAAGATAACTGAGTGGGGGCAACATACTGTAAAAATGATCTCTGAGAGCTGTGCTCTTACTTCAGTCATGTTGTTTCTACGCAAATTCAGCTTAACATGACACCCCACAAGTTGAAATCTACTGTAGCAGAAATGAGTACAAACTGGAAAGCCTTCACACCGACGTCTTCTGAGTGGTCCATTTATCTTAGTGGAGTAATAGCAGTGAACCCCAGGGGTCACAAATACAGCTTCTGTGACAACCTTCTCTTCAAAATATTGGCACTTTACTGGGTGGTGTCTGTCTATCAGTTATATAGTGCCTTTCATATCTATCTATCTATCTATCTGTCTATCTATCTGTCTATCTATCTATCTATCTATCTATTATATAGTGCCTTTCTATTTATCTATCTATCATATAGCGCCTTTCACTTATCTACATATCTATCTATCTATCTATCGAATCCTGCCAACTAATCTATATATTATATAGTGTCTTTCTATCTGTCTATCATATAGCGCCTTTCGCTTCTATCTATCTATCTATCTATCTATTATATAGTGCCTTTCAATTTATCTATCTATCATATAGCACCTTTCACTTATCTATCTATCTATCTATCTATCTATCTATCTATCTATCTACCTACATGTTATGGATTTAAATAAAGGTTCTTTCTAGAACATTCTTGTGGATGGTTCTTTTGGGATCCAAAAATGGTTCATGCTCTGACAAATAGTTTCTGCCCTTTTATTTTTAACAGTGAAGTGGTGGTCCTTGTTGTTGGGTCCTTCTTTCCTCTTCAACCACAATATCAGAAGACTTCTCCTACTTGATAATCACAGTGTCTTCTTTTTCTGTAGCTTTCTTTAATAGACTGCCCATGAAATGTTGTCAGCCCTCTGGCATTTCAATGAAATGGTGGGATTCAGACCCCAAACTCGAGTTGTACCAGTGTGGTCATCCCTTTGTCAGATGTCCAAAACCAGTCAGTGCTTCACCAGTCAGCCCTTAAACTGAGTGGCAGCAGCAGCGCAAACAACACAAAAGCACAAAAGACAACACAGGTCCTCACACAGGACACCCTTATAACCCTGCAGTGCACTAAGAGCTGGCCAAAGCCCACTTCAGCGTGATGCGCACTTCTGGTGTCCCTTTATTATAAGCGAGTTCCAAGACACAGCCTGTTGACATGAGCGGCTTACCTTGTGGTTCTGGTAGGATGTCACTGCAATGAAGGCCGTTTCTGGGAAGACGTGAGTGCAAAAAGCGGTGTTTTTGGAGCCGAATCCGTTATTTTCGTCCGCCTTGACGATATGCAGCCTTGGTTGGTACTTATGCATGGAGTTTAATATTATCTGGAAAAATAAACAGACATGATTACTTAAAGTGTTTAGCTATCAGCGAACGAAATGAAAATGCACACACTTAAAGCCATCGCTTGTTTTTACGATTTATAGTTCTGGCAAATAAATACAAGTTGTCGAAGTCTGATAATACCGAGAACGAGGGGCAACATCCATCAATCCCGGCCAGGGCTCCAAATGGGCTTCGACCGCCACTGCACTCGGGGTCTTCATGCGCCTCCTTCTCCTTCGTCTTCCCAGGACAATCAAAACGGGCCACTCGCAGCCTGTTGTTCAAATGTTTAGAAACGGGCGGAGCACCCTTGATGGATTTTTAATCGGCTACTTAAATCTTTAACCACAGTTTTTTTTCATTAAACCTTCCGCTGTAGACATAAAAACGACCTTTTTTAATTAAGCCTGGTGATTCGGACTCCCCACGAACGTGCGGGCGGAGGCGCGTCTCCGGAGCGTTCGGACTGAAATTCTGGGACAGGGAAGGGGAAAATGTGAATGGGATTTCGGCCGCAATTGTTACAAGTGTTTCACTTATCGGGATGGACATGATAACAGCCGGGACCCCCCTTTCCTCTCATTATCTCTTCTCACGTCGTATTAGGTCTTGATAAATGCTCGTGAAGAACTCGGCGACACGAAGGCGACGCTGTTTGCCTCCGCAGAAGTCATCTTGTCCCGAGAGGCCCCTCGTCCATTCTTGTAAGCCAAATTTCTTTGACACGACGGGTAATCCTTGAAAGCAGCGGTCAGCGATCTAATAATTTTTAATTTCATTACACTTGCCTTAATGGAGAGACTGACAGTTGTTTTTCTTTTACCGCGAAGCCCCTAAACACTCCGTACTCCTAGTGTGCTTTTAAAAGTTTATTTCGTCACTTCGCAGAGGAAGATCACCCTTTGGTGTTTTATGGCCGCTTATTTCATTACACGCGTTCAGATGTTCCGGCTGGACCGGGATAAGTTGTTTCTAACAATTAGGTTTGGGACGAATAATTAAAGGGAGTCCACTAGAACAGAGCCTCTCGGGTTCTGACATGGGGGGCACCCAACATCGCAGCTTTTCATTCCAACGAACGTCTTCTTTCAGTCGGAGTCCTCGCTCTTAAAAATACAAGCTCTTTAACGGCGCGGCACCGGGCTCTGCGGTAGAAAGAAGCGTCGCGGAGGATTCTTTGCGTTTGACATTGCGGGACTTTTAGCTTTGTAAAGATTTCTAAAATTGAAAGCTTTAATGTCCGATAGGCAGGATACCGAGAGATCCACGCAACCAGAACGGAGCCTGCGTGACTTTGAGCAGTGAGAGTCATTCACAAATCGGGAAGCCACCGGCATTTCTCAAACCAGCACAGCAGAACGTGTGAAAGTAACCCTTCAAATTTGAAAATTTAGAAAGAGTAGCCCATGCATATCATTAAGTGGTGATCGAACCCGCTGATTTTGCTGTGCTGTTATTTATTCGTGTGTTATTTATGGAGCCTGCTGCTCATCTGAATCAATAAAGGATCTTTCTGGAATGTTCTTTTGGGAGCCAAAAATGGTTGTACTATGGCATCGCTCTGAAGATCCACTTTGGCACCGTCATCTTTTAATAGTATACGATAATTAAGCGAGGTGGCATTTCGCAGTTTGTGTTTTTGCATTCAATCAATTCAGAAATTCTACACTGGCCATTTGTTTTACTGAATGAAGCAGTAAAGAAATTCTCTGTAGTTTTTTTGGTGTTTTGTTCTCCTTACATGTTCTCTTTATTTATGACATTATTAAGTAACACAGATCGGTAGCTCTAAAATGGGCGCCCTTTAGCAGTGAGTGTCGCTTGGCTCGGTATCTGCCGGGCTCGTCATTAATGGTCAGTACGGCGACATCCTTAAGTGAGGAAAGTCTACGCAAACAGTGAGTTAAAAAGAAAAATGAAAGAGTTAAGAGTCGAAAGATACGTCAAAAAATAAACGTACGCTGAAAAAAGGAAAAAAAAAACAGTAAATACGCATCACGGTCCCCGTGTATTTTCGCAGTAAGCGGATAGAATAATTTGAAATATGCCTGTCGCCAGTGTTTTAGCTGTCTGAGTGACTGTTGCGGCGCCGTTAACCCACCGCGGTGCTCGATTCTGAATTTGCATCGAGCTGAGATATTTGCATAAGGGAACGCCCCCGTCCAGTTCTTCCTACTGAGCCACCGTATCCGCCCTGTAAGAATCCTGAACCTAATGATGGGGAGCCAAATCATTTCTCGGTGTGTTCTGAAATGGTTGTTGAGGTTATGGAGTTATTTTCAATATACTGGCGCAGCAGAAAATATCAGAAAAGAAAAGTTTCTTTCTCCACCGGGCAGCATCCCTCTTAAAAATGAAGGTGCCAGGGTGGCATTTCAGGGCGCTGCCAAGCTCAGTTTTGTTTTCCTAGAAGGTAAAGGAGCCATCACTTTTAAATTAGAGTTAAATGTAGTGAGAGTGCCAAAAGACTTCAGTGTACTAAGCACGTGCCGCACTTAAAAATGAAGGTGCAGGAGCGGATCTTCACAGCGATGCCATATGGGGGGCATTTTAAAGACTCATCAACGTGAAGGTTCCAGAAAAGAACTTTTATATCAAACGGGCTTGATAAAGTGAATAATTCCCTTTCGTTTGTCAAATTCCTTATTTATTTCAAACCGTAACAGGCTCCATAAAGTAAATAAGCAGCAATAGATGGTAGTACATTTGAGTTCAGTGACACGAGCTAACTCCCGATTTTCTTTACCTGTTAAGTCCTTCTAGACGACCACCATACATTAAAGATTTTTGTGTTTTTCAAAATATGAAGACGTTTTTCAAAGCACAAAGAATCCGTTCCAGAATGAAATGGTGCGTGGTCAAGCAATAGCTATAGAAAGAACCACACATCCCAGTAAAGACTCCTAAAGTGCCATTTTTAAGAGCGTTAAGTTGCATTCTGTAAATGTTATTCCAGTCATTGGATGGAGTCTGTTTGTTGACATGTTTTGTACTTTAATATACTGTAATTAGGTTAAAAAGTTTAAAATGAACTATTTCGTTTGCGTTGTATTGAATCGACATTCGTTCAATTTAATATTAGTGATGATGGTACAATTCTACTGGCTGACGACTGAGAGGAGCCGCCCACTGGCCTCTGCTCTCACTGTGTGATTGGCAGCTCAGCTGTCAGTCATCTACACGTTACACTCCGGCCGCCTTGTTTGCGGAGCGGGTCTTCATTTCGTATAAATGCAAATCGAACAGTAGTGCACTTTTCTGAACGCTAAATTTAGACAAAAGGACGTCTAAATAAACGATGAAGGTAAATAAACAGTGGAGGTAAATAAAAACATCTAACGAAACAGTTAAATAAAAGGATATTTAAACAATGAGGCCAGTTAAAGGTAAAGGGGGGTTGCTGGATATGCAGCTGGTTGGAACGAAAACCTTCAGCCACGTACATTCCCCCAGGACTTGACTGGAGAGCCGCTAATTCTTTAAAGTGATTATTAAAGCCCCCAAATAATGAGAGCGCTACAAACAGCCTTTAGGTAGACTTGCCCAACTACATGGAGATGTCACAGTCCTCAAGCTATGGAACACATCCACACCGGGGAAAAAGAAAAACATCGGTAGAAATACGTCATACTTACCGCGTGTCTTAACGGTAAAAACGGCAATACAATAAATGGATTTTTAAATAGATACATGCACGTGCATTTTCGTTAAATCGTCGTTTTAGCCGTAAATATTAATTCATTGTATATGAGTAATTGTCATCTTTTTTTTCTCATTTTTATGTGGGGTCGCTTTTTTAATAGACTTTGAGGTTTTCAGCATGAACACACATGAACAATGGTGCAGAATTCTATATTTGCATAAAAGTAATATATTTGCATAAGGGAACGCCCTTTTGCTGCACAGTTCAACATTCTTCCTGATATCACCCTGACAGTTTTCCTGCAAAAACTTAAATATGGTTAGCAAAATATATTTTCAGTACGTTTTATTTATTTCTTATTTATTTTTTGATTGATTGAAACTTGTATGCAGACTTATTTTCTCTTTAAACTGTAAGACACCGCACATCACAACAGCAGCTTTTTCTTCTCCACCGGACAACATGCATTGCCAGCAATAAGCGCTGGGTTTTGTCCAAAGACTAAAGTGAAAGACGGTCGACGTGTTTTACGTACAGATTTGTTAGATTCCTGCAAGTAAATAAAGTCACTAGTGCAGGGGTATGCATCAGGCACCCTGCACATAACTTGGTTCGTTGAGACAATTCTAAGATTAATTTTAAGCACGAAGATAGAACTCTAATTGTGGACGGTATTTCTTGAACTGTAAACCGTACACTGATTGGTTGTTGCTCGTGACAATACGTTCACCGTTAGATGCCAGTCATTTAACCGTTAAATTACGGAGCGTGTGGTCATCATGGCTTAAACATAGAAACCCAAAAAAGAATTCACAGAGCTTTACACTCATAAAAATATTGGCGCTAAAGTGAGGCCATTTTAAGAACCGCCCAAATGCAGGTTCTACAAAGACCCCCGATTTATTTAGATCCCTAACTGGCACGTTGGCTATGAATAGATGATAACAGATTTGTGAAATCTCAGTGGCTTCTCGATTGTACAGAAGTCTTAACTCCGACTCACTTCCCGTTTTCTCCATTTGCCAGTATCCTGCCTACTATACGTTAAAGGTTTCTGTTTTGTCCGTGTATTAGGAACCTTTTCAAAGTCCGAGGAACTCACATTACATGCAAAGACCCCTTATCAGAATGCAGAGGCTCTTTGTCAAGCAGGAACCAAACAACTCAGTGAAGTACCGTTGTAGAACCAGCATTTTTAAGTGTGTTGAACGAATTTGGAGAAAAAATGTTTTCCTTTTTATTTGCCAGTTCAATTTCTTCCTTCTTTAAATTGTGTCCTTACAGAAGTTAGTTGTTTTTAAAGAATTTTGGATTTTGATTCAGCTGTCAAAATTGTTTTAAAAAATCTGTACATGAAAATTTGCTGAACTTGGCTGATTTAAATGAGAATCCCCATTGTGTGACAATGCACTCGCACGACAGCTCACTTTTTATGGGAATACTCAACAGCATGAAGGTGATCTCTGTGTGCCAGTATTCCGTTTGGATTTTCTTACCATCAGTTGCAGTTGTGTTGTTGGACACATTAGTGCGTCGAGATTTGGTACATCATCTCCGTGGTTTACGCTAAACCATCAATTAATCTTGACGAAATAATCGCGTAGCTAATTACCTGTCACCAAATGGGACAGTTTGCGGTTTGCGCGCATTCTCACTCATCATGAATGTAAAGGCGGCTTTCCTATGAGAGGTCGAAACAAAATATGCCGTTAAATCATTAGCCGTTGGCTCGTTTGTGAATCAGAGCCCCTTCACTCACACAACAAGGCGATCTGTGGACTCGGGCAGGCCGATGAACAAATCCGAATCTTATTATGGGATATCATCGATTGTTGCACGCCCAACCTACCTGGAAAGGGGTCTCCCGTTGAACTGCTTTCCTCCATTTTTCCCCCGCGAGGACGGGGGGCTGTCAAAAGGCAGGGCTTATTAAAGCCCATTGCGGCATTCGTTGTGTGATTTTGGGCTATACACCAATAAATGGTATTGTATTGTATTTTAAGCTTGCACCAGCGCCCGAGTACGTGAATGTCAGCACACTTCTGTCCCCACGATGTCCTGCCACAGGGAGCTCTTCTCATTTATTTCTCACTAAACTCTCGACTCGCCTTTCCTGAAGCTTTTCCTGAGGGGAGCTTTGGCCAGGTGAGAAACTGACTCGGGTGTAACGAAACTGCGCCCGGTAAAATAAAAAAAGCTAACCTGTCAGTGGCTTAGGGACTCGCTGATTAGTGGGACTATTAGAACACGCGAATATTTTACATTAATCGACTTCAAACTACTTCGGGTATTCATTGTGTGATTAGTAAAGTCTGTAATTGAATTTTAAGACATCTGCGCCAGCGCTCAGTCACTGAAGGGCACGATACAAATTATGAATGTAATTCAATGTGACTCAACACAGCACAATAACACCCAAAAGTAGTGAAAGTTAGCAGTCAGTGCCACATCCAACAGGAATGCACAAACTCCAGCAAGCGTCTGTCAGTCCGTCCATTTTGTAATCCGCGTAGAGTTTATAATTATCTGGGCTTTGTATGTGAGCAAAACACGAGTGTTTGATGTAGTAGTAGACCACCGTCAGGATACGAACAGATCAAGAAGACCTGAACACAAGAGGGTCGCTGTCTTTTCAAATTCACGAAGACGATGGGATTTCAGAAATTCATGTTCGTGGCTATTGACGGAGCTTTCTGGAACCTTTATGTGAAGGGTTTCTGGACAGCTCGGCTCCCTTATGCACTCTTAAAAAAGGCACTTTATTTGGTTAGATCTGTAACAGATTCCAAAATGAACAAACATGAATAGATGACAACAGATTGGTGAAATCCCGCTGGCTTCCTGATTTTAGAAGGACTCGGGCGGCATACAGTCAGTCACACAGGCTCATTTCGGGTTTGCTTGCTCCGCTAGAGGTCTAGCATTCATTAAACGTTTCTTCTTTTTTTCTAAAAATAAGGGACTTTTTAAAAGCCTAATGAGCCATCTTCGTATGCAGGGATAAAGTTTCTCAGAATGAAACGATTATTTGTCGAGCAATAGTGGAACCGCACAGCCCAGTAAGGCGCCGTTACGGATCCAGGATTGCTGATGAGTGACGCGTTTGCCGGAGAGCCCAAGCTCAGATTGCAGAACTCGTCCTTGCATGCGGGGCACGAGCGCGGTGCCGTGTTGCATTTTCATTTTACCGAAAAACACTGCAGGAATGCAGGTATGGACGACGGCATCAGACCAATTGGGATTGTGCGAAAATGTGTAAAAATAGTTAATGCAGTGTCATGAATGATAAGAAAGAAGAGTCACGGTATTTTAATTAATTGCATGTCCGCTAAATCGTTTATTAAACACATCTGCATTCCCAGCGTACGTTTTTGGCCCTTTTGTTTGATTGATCAGATACCTTGTGATTCTAAATAGTTACGTTTATGATACATATGTGAAAGGCGCTATATAAATGATAGTATCTGGCTAGATAGATAGATAGATAGATGTGAAAGGTTCTACATAATAGATAGATAGATAGATAGATAGATAGATAGATAGATATGAAAGGCACTATATAATAGATAGAGAAAACGTTATTTGTCCACTGCGGGAAATGTGGCTTTTTACAGAAGCTATTTCAACAAATAAATACTTAAATAGGTAAATGCTGTTGTAAATATAAGTTGTAAGATCTGGTGAATATGGGAAACATGGCGTAGTGTCCACAGCCGAAACGCTCGGGCATCGACACGATTCGGGTCCTGCCTTCAACCCGTTACGACACTCATAAAAATTATTTTTGTTAAATGAACTTCATTCAGCCATTGGGTTTCATACAAAGAGTAGTTTTAAAATGAAGCATTCGTTTTAAGATGACGCTAAGAAAATCTAACATAGTTAAAATAAATTAAATGAACGTCTTTGTGTAGAAAGCTGATTCAGTTTCATTAAACTGAAATTTAGCATGTTTATTAAACGATTTGTTTTAGGTGAGGGTACATAGTTTTCTTAAGTCAATCCATCTAAACCTTATTCCACATAAATGTAAATTGTAGACAGTAGTGCGATTTAATAAATACAAGGGACACAAGGGTTGCTTAAGCGTGTAGAGGATGTCTTGTTACCGCAGACGGTAATTGAATTGATTTGAACTTTCAACCAAAGTTGCTTTGTGGATTATAATTTTACTGTGTAAATTATATATATATAT
>JANRMT010062838.1:2231996-2244496 GCA_026402145.1 Polypterus bichir lapradei | reverse complement strand
CGCTTTAACGTCGGTGTCCTTTTAATTCGTTGTGACACTGACGCTCTTCAGTTTGACACCCTGCACTGTTCCCTGTCCCAGATGCGAGCCCGTGTAGGTCAGACGGCAGCATTCCTCTTCAAACCCCCAGTAAGAGCATCGTCTGCTTACAGTGACACGCACGGGTGGGTTTACTAAAGAGGAACACCTGCCCTGTGCAGAGGGGTCTTAAGTGACACCATGCTTGGGTGAAAACACGACATTCAGATTATGATCGATGTAATTTAATTGAAGTTCATTTTATCTTCAGATTCTCCAGTTGTATTGTTTAAAAACACCTGCAGCCACCATCAAGCCGACTTCATTCTGTCTGTCGAAGGTGGACACGTACAAGCAGATACAACAAAAATGCGAAAATTAAAAAATAAATAACGGCTAAACTGAGATCCAGGTAAATAGTAATATAGCGCATTGATTTATTGCAAATAAAAAGTCGTATTTTGGTATGAAACAAAGAAACGTTAAGAAATGGGACCAAGGGGTCCCATACTGTAACTGTGTGTCGTCCATTCTTTGACACCACAGATAATCTGAATCAATGATGTCGGTGTAAACGGTCACACCAAGCCAGCAGTCTGCACAGGCGGTCCCGGGCAGCTAACATCCTTAGGGAAGGAGAGGCCAGTCCGACATCACCGTCTCGTGTGAGCCGCTATGACTCAAAAGAGACACACTCTGCTTTCTGGGGACCCCCGCACGGTTTGGTTATCTCTGGTACCCTAACACACACACACACACACACACACAGACACTCAACAGACAGAAGACAGACAGACAGACAGTTAAATGACGGCATTTCGTATAACATACCATTTGTTGTCAGCGAATTTGTAGCGGTGGTCGTCCGCTGGCACGATGTCCATCAAGAGGATGTACTTCGTTTTGGGGTTTAGGCCCGTTACCTTCACTTTATAACTTGGAAACATGCGCCTGGAACCAAAAGGGCCTGGTTACCAAAATCATGCGAATGACATTAACAGTCTGCAAAATGATTTCTAAGACTTGGCTTGTCCGCCCGGTGGGATTTAAAATAAGCGCAAATAAAATGATCAGAAATAAATAGCCACACAATAATCAAGCCCTTTTATTTAATTGCGTCTTCCAGGAGACGCTCACAAATCTGCATTTCATTCTGTGCAATTAAAAATTAAATGCAGGCGAATTCAAATGAAGCCCAAACCCTTTTCCAAGCGGACGTGCAATCCGAAGAAACGCGTTTTCATAAACACACTCGGCGATGTCGGCGACAAGGCCTCGGCTGGGCTGCCTGCCTGCCTTTGCCGTTCAACACACGCGCCGACTTTTGCTGCAGTGCAGAGGTGGGAGGACACGCGGTGAAGCAAAGAGGAGAAAAATAAAAATTACAAGAGCTTGAGAAAATTCAAGAGAAACGCTCCATGTCAAAAGGGTGTGCCATGCAGTGAAACAAACACACGAGACCGTGAGACCCACCTTCCTGCTTTCGTTATAATCATCTCCGTGCCAACTTCATGGAACTTCGTCCACAGCTCCCGTTCGTGCAGGTACACTTTAATTCCCTCCATGCCCTGGAACAACAGAGTGCGAGGAGCACAGAATAATGGCAGGCTCTTTAAGGAGACAAAGTTAAAACCCACAGGAATGGCTTTGTGTGCGCGTTCAGATCGCGGCGAACAGAAAGACAAAATGAGACCATGCAGACAAGTCCATGAAAAGCAAACTGTACATTTCATACAGAAATTCTAACATTTATACGATATATTAAAGGTCTCCAGGACTCGAACTCTGAAGTCCTGCATTTTCAATGTAAATCTCCACCACTGTTAACTGGCCATACTTCCTATCGATTAATCAGTGTGCAGATATCATTGGTTTCCATTTCTGATTAATCCGTTTCTGCCTTGCTGTCCGCGTGTTTTTAACAAATCTGCATTTATCGGTGGACCAGTTCTGTATTTAGTGAACCGGTACAATTCGTATAATTCGAATAACTGATATTTGTACTTTAACTGGTCTGCGCCCGCCCCCATTAAAGAGCAGGCTCTATGCAACAAGACGTTGTAGGGTCTGGTCAGGCTACTGAATGACCCATTTGGGCTTGGAAAGTCTGCTGTGCAATTGTGATTCCAGGATTTATAAAATATGAATTCCATATCGTGTGGTACTCGTGTCTGTTTACACAACACAAGTGTGCGTTTGAAGTCAATGCTGCTCGTCAAAGTGCGTGTGTGTGCGCGGAAAGACGCACTTGAAGTGCTCAGAAAAACACTGGCGAAGTTTTGATTTTATTTAAAGCAGAAGACCAGCCTGAAAGTGAATAATTAAACCTGTGGAGCAGTCGTGCGAGATTTTATTTGCTCCCCCAATGCATAAACGGCGGTATTAAATTCAATTAAAAAAGTGTTTCCATATATCTCTGTCATTTTATTTAATGCTGACTATTTTGCTGTGTCATCTGTGTTTTTTTTTTCTCTCAAATAACGCTTCATGTTTTTGCCTTCATGTATTTGTTCCTTGGCGGATTCCTCCAGGAAACTGTAAACTAAATTTGTAACTTTTTAGAGTGAACTTCTCCCGTTAAATTTTTCCATGACGTGTGTTGCTCAGAAAGACCCCGTTAGTCCTCGCACACTTTTTTCGTTCCGGTACTTTTTTTAATAATGACGAGGACCTCATTGAAGTCCGGACACAAAGTGAGGCGACGGTCACTAAACGTTGTCGCGTCTTTTCACCTCGTTAGCTGCACAGTCCCACAATGGACATCATTAAAGCGGTGGCCTGGTGATTAACTTGGGGATTCGTGGACCGTCTTCAAGCTAACACGGCACTGAATTACTTGGTGTGATTTCTAAGTACTCCTTAAAATTGTTCTTGTCAAATCAGTGTGCTATAGAGTGTCTGTTCTAAAATTTAGAAACAAACGACAAGATGGGTACAGTAAAAAAAAAAAAAAAAAACACGGCCAAGTTTCGAGTTTTAAGTGAATTCTGACAGTGTCAAAGTAAACTTTAAAAGTGTGCGAATAGAAGGAGCGAACCCATAATATAACTTTACATTACAATCCTGGTGATTTTTCAGTGCATCTTCAAAATCAAAGTAAAACAAATCGTCGTAACATCACTACGACACTCACAAGTGGCACTGCAGGTACAAACGAACACCCCAGAATGCGGCTGACCTGCTGCGTGTACGTCGTCTGTGGCGACGGGGACTTGCTGGCAGCCCCCAGCTGGCTCTCCGCTTTGCTGTCCCCCTGGAGCTCCTTGGACTCGGAGTCACTAGGGGTGTTGGGAAGTCCGAAGCCTTCCTCGGTGTCCGCCATTCTGGGTCTTCCTTGAGCTGAGATTTCCGCTGCAGGGACAACAGAATATGAGCGTCAATTCGATTTTGACAACAAGCGAGCAATTATAGAAGTGCTTTAAGAGGACACTTTAAACAATTTAACACGCGCTCCTCACACGAAACAAAAACCAACAACGGCAAAGTCACACAAAGTGGCGGCGAGTTTAGCGAGGACTGACCCTCGGGCTTCACAGGCGGGCATCGGGCTTTGCTTCACGTGACGTTGTTTACTTACATTTATGTGTCAAGAAGGGTCTTAGCAAAAAAATAAAAATAAAAAACAACTGTTCAAAAGTCTGCCGTGTGCTTACAGTGTCCAAGAAGGCTGTTTATGTGCTTATGGAAAATGTCCTTCCAAATGGTCTTTCAGTTACATTCTAACTTTACTATTTCTTAATGTGATCAATTAAAGTCACTTCACCTGCCAGACTGAAAAAACGAAAAAGAAATGTCATCAATAGTGTATCAAACGACGCAAGTCGCTTTGGATAAACGCGTCAGCAAATAATAAAAATAATAACCAAGTTTACATAGCGCCTCCACACACCAGCCTAAGGTCATTGGATACATCCCTATATGTCACAAGTGTCATTGTAATTAAGTGTGTGTGGCTGAAGAAGTGCAACTTTGGGCTTGTTTTGTATCATTTTATTTGATGGCCAAATTAATTTGATTATAAAATACACTTATGAAATTTACAGTCATTTCCAGTTTGTTGGAATTTGTTATTGTAAGGAGTTGCTAATCCAGTTTTATATACAACCAAATCGCCAGTCTTGGAATATTCAAACAATAAAGAGCGTTTTTTATTTTTAATTTAACTCGGTACATTTTGTTGTGTTTAATCGTACAGGCACGAGATTCATGAGATCATAAAGGAGTTTAATTTTGCCAAATATACATTTTTATTATACAGTGTTCAGTATAGCACACGTTATAGTTATTATTATTATTCCTCTGGAACAGTTAGCTTTATGCACAGTTGTTTTAAATAAATGCTGTTAGTGTCGAAGGAACGTTTAAAATTATGCATATATATATATATGCATATAAAATCATACTTTTAAACACTTTTAATATACTTTTAAGCCTCTCTCTTTATATACACGTTTGTGTGTGTGTGTGTGTGTGTGTGCATATAAATGCATAAAATGTATGAATGAACACACAAACCTGTATATACTGTATGCATGTAAATACACTTAAAGTGTTAATATAAATGGTGATTTACAAGGAATTGCACTAACACTGCAATCTGTATGATGTGTATTGTTTTTCTATTTATTTGCCATTTGAAATACTTTTTTTGCGGCCTAAATTGTCGTTGTATAGAGCTAACATTTATTTCATTTCGAAACAGCTCTATTAATTAAAGTGTATATAAAAACAAAATGTATAAATGAACCTTTACATGTGTGTTTATATATATATATATATATATATATATATATATATATAATGGTTTATATATATGGTTTCTTTGTATATAAACCTTACATCTAAGTCTTCTTTCCACTTGGACACTTTTAAGGGTTACTTTAACTCTGTGTTTTTGTTTTTTTAAATCTCTTTTCCGACGATTCATAGTATTTATGCATAAATTTTCTTTAAGCATAACTCCGTCTGTGTATTTTGATTTGAATTTTTAAATCGACTTTCCGCGTGTTCAAATTGCTTTGTGAACTGAAAACGTGTTCACGTAAATGCCGTTCTGTTGTATCATTTTGGGTTGGGGGGATTGTGTGTATAAGGAAGAATAAAAAAAAGATGTCACCCCCGCCCTGACGTGACCCAGGCATTATTCTGCACAAACTGAAATATTGGATGTTTGTGAGAAAAGAGCGGATTTGTAATTCGATTTCAAAGCACTGACCTTTCACGAGCTAATTAGTTGGACATCAAGAAGGGGCTTCATGTACGCCCATAGCAATGCAATTTTTTTTTGGGGGGGGGGGGGGGGTCGACTAACTAATACAGCAAAACATCCAGTGTGGAATTCCAACTTTCCGGTTTCAATCTGCCCATTTTCGAGGTAACTTTTTACAACTGGATCTTGGCGATTTCGCTGTGTTCTTGTGTCTTACATGTGCGAACCGCTTTGTTCCGGCAAGCTGAAAATAGAAAACGGTATCAAAGGCTTGTCATCCTGTGATTGTGAGAGCGTTCGAGGGAGGTTGTCGGTGCTGAAAAACAGCGAGAAGACGGCAGTGCGACCACCGAGTTCATTGAAAATCCCACACGGAGTGCAGCAGGGTCCGTGCAGGCCCTGCCTTTATGAAGACGCCGAGGGCAGCCACAGTGCACCTCGCCAGCCGGCTGCCACCGAAAAGGACGGCACCGAACATCGCCGTGTGCCCACCGAGCTCCTTAATTTACCTTGTGCAACGAGTCGAGCCGAAGAGCGGCGCAAATCCAGGTCTGTGAACGCGAGGCTTTCCTTTTTTTATTTCGTCTTATGTTTGTAGCAGGAATGCGTCCTCCACACTGGATACCCATAGAGCTCCTCAGCGCTGCCTCCAAAGCGTTTCTCTCCCCAGAACACTTCCAGGTTGCCAGGCGCTCTCGAAGGAGGAGGGTAAAAATGGGGATTCTGTCAACGTGATAAGGCCTTCCTTATCTATCTAGTTCGGAAAAAATTCAACCTCTCCAATAGCCGGTGTCCATCCTGTTTCGTGAGAGTTGTGAAGACGGGCGCCTTCCGTCCTAAAAAGAGCGCCTTGATCCCGGGTTAGGCGCTGCAGCCCATTGGGGTAGCCGAGAGTCAGACCGAGTTGTATGTGCACACATGCGGCATTGAGCCCTGCCTGCTAGCACAGCACAGCACGACAATCCAAGTGCTCTGCGAAGTGACGTGGGATCGAGCAGCTCGCTTTCCTTGCTGAGAGCTTAAATCCAACTCGAAACGAATCCTATCTGGAATGGAAGGCATCAGCTCCCCCTCCTCTCACCCTGCGCCCCCCACCTCTCTCTCTCTCTCTCTCTCTCTCGCTCTCTCTCTCTCTGTCTCTCTCTCCAGACGTACACCGCCAGCAAATGTCCGCTTGCAACTCTGGGCACCGCCACCCGTCCTCCTTGACGCTTAAACACGATCCTTTTAAAGATGTAAACACATTACATTTTACGTTCAATGCCTCAGAACTGTAAGTCTAAACATTTTGAATGTCCCTAAAGATAAACCCCCCCGCACGAAGAAACCTGTCGGAGGAATCCCTTTGTGCTGTAAAAGTACGGCGATTACGATATTATTCACCCAGCATTCATAAATACAGGAATAAACGGAGCGCTACTTTGCCGAATTAGTCGATGGAATGTCCGAGCTCCGAAATGGGAACGCCATAGTGTATACAAGAACTCAGCCTTTTGCAATATTAAAATAATCAAGCCGTCAGGAAAGCAACGGGATTTGTTTTATCTTGCAAAGCCCTCACCCCGTTGCCTGTAAATGTATTATTTTGAGGGTAAAGTTGAACAGGTCAATGTGAGGTAAACAGCCGCGCTGTCTCATTCAGGCCAGTGAGGAGAAACAGATTGAGCGTGGATTTTTGATAAGAGCGCAAGTGAAATGACATGGCTTGGATCATCTCGGGCCTCGCCGGGGCCTTTGATTTCAATAAAAAAAAAAAAAAAAAAAAAAAAAAAAAGGCTTTACACAAACTTTCAATAAGCGGAGGTTCCATTCTGCTCGTCTCAGTGGTCAGTCTGGCCGGCATGCAGTGGCTGGGAATGGAGAGCTGCAGATGTTCGTTCGCCGCTTAGCCCCCTTTTTCGTTTCTTGAAACCCTGGCCAGTCATATTGGAGTTTCTTGAAATCAAATTCAGTTTATCTTTCAATCTAATCGAGTCACTGAGGTGTGCCTGCATAATGCCGTCTTTAATTATACCGTTTTACAAATGCAACTTGGATGATAATATTAGCGCAAATAAAGAAGAACAAAGTGAAAAGATCAAACTGATGGGGTGGCGTGAAAACCTCGGACTCGTTGGAGTTTATTTCTTTATTGCTACTTTTTAGAGTTTCAAGGACTGTAGCTTTATGATTGTGCGCATTTAACGGAAAATGTAATATACACCCTGTGTCGGAATCTGAATGACGTTTATTCGCTAGTTCTTAATGTCCAGACTTGGTAGCTTTGGAGCTGCTTAGAACAGAACAGGACATCACATACAGATAAGAGAAGTTCAACAACAGACACCAGAAACAGTTTGTAAAGGAGATGAGTAAATAAAAGTGTGCGCGTGTATAGTGTGTGTGGCTCATTAGGAAATATGGATTAGAGAATTTGAACATTGGCAAAACATTAATGTTTACCTTATAAACAGTTTAGCGCAGTAATAAAGGAGATGTGGAAACGAGCGCGTCATGTTGCTCTTTATGGTATATCAATAAGAAGATTCCATTGCAAAAAATTACCTTTTACATTATAGCCAATAGCAAAATAGTACAGTAATAAAGGAGATATGAAAATGAGAGCGTTTGTGTGGCTCATTATGGTATCGAAATAACGCGAATATTCCATTGCTAAATAAACCTTTTACATTACAGTGAGTAGCAAAATAGTATAAGGAGATATGCAAATGAGAGCTTTTATGTGGCTCATTGTGCTATATGAATAGGGAAAATTGAATATCCCATTGCAAAATATGACCTTTTACATTATAAACTGTTGCACAATAGTGCACTTATACAAACATATGCTTTATATGATTCAACATGGCATGTAGATTAGAGAAACTTAATATGGCCCTGCCAAAATTTCATAATTTACATTGTAAATAGTTGCCGAATAGTAGTGTAATAACCAAGAGCATGTGTATGGTAGATGAAGAAAAACGAAATATATCTTTGCCAAATGTCACCCTTTACATTGCAGACCAGCGCACTTGTAAAGGAGATGTGCGAATGGAAGCGTTTCTCTGGTTCATTATGTTGTTTAAATATCATAAATTGAAGATACCCTTGTAAAATAGAACTGTTGACGTTATAAACAGTTGCACAATATTGTAATTGTAAAGGAGATGTGCAAATGGAAGCTCATGTCTGGTTCATTATGGTAAAGAGAAACCGAAGATACCCTTTGTGACAAAAGTGTCTGTTTACATTACAAACATTTGCATTATAGAGCGCACTTACAGTATAAAGAGATGTGCGAATGGAAGCGTTTTTGTGGTTCGTTACATAAATAAGAGACACTGAAGATACCCTTGACAACATATTATCGCAGAATAGTAGAGTAATAAACGAGAGCGCTTGTGTGGCTCATTATGGCATATGAGTAAGAGAAATGGAATACACATACTTGACAACAGTTACCGTTTTAGCGCACTTACAAAGGGGGCGTGCAAATGAAAGTGTGCGCAGTGTGTGCGGTTCAGCATTGTAATAAATAAGAGGAACTGAATTTAACATTGCCCAGTATTGACGTTTACATAATAAACAATTGCTTAAAAATGTGCAATTATAAAGGAGATGTTCAAATTAAAGCTCGTGTGTGTCTCATTATGGTATATGAATACGAAAAATTGAATATACCCTTGCCAAAGATTTCCGTTACCACACGGGCGCTATTTAGTAATAGAATCGTTGCTCCGTTTCTTAAAAAAAAAAAAAATTGAAAGCACTTATATGCTCTTAAGTGTGCAGAGACAAGCCTTCACTTTTAAATAAAGCATTCTTCCTAAAATACGAGCCCTCCTTGTACCGCCGCCGCCTACGGTGTAGTGTCACGATGGCGTCCATTGACCGCCGGCTTGTCGTGTTTTCAAATGCAAATCTCACCCAGCACATTATTTTGTTGATGTGTTTCACCCGTATACCCCACTAACGGTATCATACCACACATGGTCAACAGCCCACCAGTAACTCCATTGAAAAGCGCTAAGCTCTGGAGATACTGGACTACCTGCAAAGCTGACTGATGAATGAGCCGACACCTTTGTGACAAATAGACCGGGCTATAAATAGTTGGCCATATCAGAAGGGAACCAGTTATGTGCAAAAGATAAAACGGTATTACGCCTAACGCCAAGATAACGTTGAGCCTGCCTAAAGCCAAATAAACCTGAATTGAAAGGTTGACCTCGACCCTCGAACGTTTCAAGAGAAGGGTCCGACTGCGAAATATGAACAACTTTGCAAAGACTGAAAAAGCCCCTCAGATGTAACCTCGTGAATTATTCACATCTGCTCAGGTAACACGAAGAAGGGGGTCCGCCCCGAGTCCGCAGAAGTCGCCGCTCGCCGCCACGGCAGGTAGGTGAGCAAGGGTCACAGACGGCCAAGGCTGGTCTCGTTTGAACATTTCGTGATACAAGCCTGCTATTGTTAACGGGCGAGAGATTTTAACACAAAAGGACACCATCGGAAAAACGAGGCCGAGATGATTTAAGAGCCGACAGGAATCTGGCGAAGGCAGCGGCTTTCCCACGCGCGTGCTTTGTTAGCCCACGAGTGTTCGTTTAGGTGTGTGTGTGTGTGTGTGTGTGTGTGAATGCGTGTGCGCAATAATCCGGAAAATCGCCGTTGTGCCCTGTTAGATGCCTGTTTGTTTCTAATGGGGTGGATAGACTGTGACGTGTTGGGCTCCCGTTACCTTCGTCACAATAATGTGAACGATTTCACAAACACCGATTAGTCTGGTCTTTGAGCGATGTCTGAACTGCACAAATACTACACCCTGGAACTGCTCCATTTTATTCTATGAAAGTTTTAATTGGAGTGTTTTAAATTGTGAGACTGGCACTTGTCTTCAGAAGCGGTGTTATATTTGTAGTAAGTGAAATTGTGTGTGTGTACGAGTTTCGAATAAACGTTAGACCACCACAGAGACATGAAATACGTGGTTAAGTTATTGTGATGCACAGTAGGACCTTCCAAGATCGTCTTGATGTCATTTTGGAAAAATTAAATGAACAACTTTGGGCGAGCTTTGTGGGGTCCTTCGCAATTGTCCTTATGTCACAAAATAAAAAGAGGGACACGTGCGCGGATTGTCACCGCGGGTGTTTGGTTTGGTATTAAGGCGTCGCGCGTGGTTTACTTTGTATCCCTTTATTCTAATTCGAATTCTTTTTATTTTATTGCTTTACATCATTTTAGTTGTTTTAAAGGTGCTGTATAAATTACATTTTATAGCGCCCCTAATGCTGAATCGATTACGCGATTTTTGAAGTAATGCAGTCTGAGTGTTTGAAGAACTAAGCTTTAGTTTTCAGCTTCCGCTTAAATTGAGTTCAGAACAAGGAGAAATGGCCATTTCACTGCAGCAACAAATATATATATATATATATATATATATATATATGCATAAATAAAAATATGTACAGTCTCATAAGTTAATTTAACATTTAAAGTATCTATTTTTACCCCCATACTTTGGGTTCCGAGACGCCCCCAAACACGCGTAAGTTCCAGCACTCTAAAGCACAAATCTGACCGAAGTGCCGTCACCGTCGCACCTTTAACTTGTGCTTGCATTATTATGATGATGATGATGATTCAACAATACGCAGCACAATCGACAAGTTTAAATGAACTGTTCTAGCGGGACGCGCTTCAATTCTCGTGTTATGTAAAGTTTGTTACACTTTTTTTTTTTTCAAAATAAATCTTTATGCACTCACTTTGGCTTTATGCTTTTAAAATCGTTATATTGCTTTTGATAATCCTCACTCGGATATACTGTATTAACACTTAAGTTAAATCAATAATATGTCTCTGTATAGGTAAGGAGAACAAGAGACGCCATGGGTTACTTAAAACATTTTAGGATTCATTGCTAAGACTCGTTTTTAAAGTCGTTTTTGTTATGGGTTTTGGTACACATTTTCTTTACAATAACCTGCTGTCCATTTAATTAACTGAAGTAGAGAATGAGCGCACCAGTCCGCTCGGTAAAAACGCTCCATTTTCATTCATTTCATCTTGTTTTTCATTTTAACTACCAGTCCGATGAATGAAGATTCGCGCGGTGTGTGAATGTCCTCTTAAACGACACAACGTCAGCAGATATTTGCTGTAACTAATCGGTGGGTTTAATATGCAGAGACCCCCCCCCCCCCCCCCAAAAAAAAAAAAAAAGCTTTTGATCAATTAAGTTTTAAAACAGCAGCAGTTGTGTCTTTTCGGTACCCGCCTGTGAATGCCGAGAGGCACAGCTTAGTGCGCACCGCTGCTGTTTTGCTGTCCACAATTCCCAGTCGCCCATCGCTGGGCTTTTCTGTGCAGGGTGGCGTCGTAGCGCCGCGTGGCCGCCATTCGTTAATCTCGTGTGTCTAAACTTAGGCCCAGGGTTCAAGGCGGTTAACTGGGTGTGGGGGGGATTGACCTTACTTGGAAAAGTCTCAATTCTGCGGGCAAGTGTGGACATTCTGCATTGCATGTTCACATGGTGGCCACAGTTGCGGCCATAGCAGAGTGTGAATTTTGTTAAGAATTCATGGTGGATGTAAATCGATCCTGAGTAGCCAGAAAACCGCTACGGCCGCTTAAGAAACGGCGGTTCCATATTGGCGTTCCACTGGGTTATGTGTCCTCTTGTAGAAGTTTTGCTTGACAGCTTTTTCATTCTGAGAAGGATCTTTTGCAAGTGACGTTGGTTCTTTGTTTTTTAAAAAAGATTCCTGATATGTGGACAAAGCAGAAATTTGTAATGTGTAGTAGGCAGGATAACATACGAGGGAGCAAAAAAACCTGAACTGTTAGCGACAGAATCAGGAACCTGTTGGGATTTCACAAATCTGTTTTCATCTGTTCTGGGCTGTCTATATGTGACTTGTTACAGATCGATTTTTTATTTCTGGAACCTTCAAGTGGCTTACGAATCCGGGATGATATGCAAAATCTCAATGCACCACTATGTAGAATAACGAAGATACAATGGATGCTGACTGATAGATAGAGAGAGTGAAAGGCACAATAGATTGATAAGGTGCTATATAAATAAAATGTATTATTTTTATTACAGATATAAGAAAGGCACTATATAATACAGTTCAAAAAACGCAAAAACTAGACCAAATAAATGAAAAAATAAATAAATAAATAAATAAATTAGAGTAAATAACAGAATTCACTATAATGGTACGAAATATTTTAAAAAAACTGAACTGTCACACATGGCAAAAACGAACAACTGCTGCTT
>JANRMT010062838.1:2159768-2226996 GCA_026402145.1 Polypterus bichir lapradei | reverse complement strand
TTATTATTATTATTATTATTATTATTATTATTATTATTATTATTATTGGCCCCCGAGTTTCTCTTCACGTCGCCCCCATTTGATGAGGGATCCCCGCCGGTCCGATGCGGTGGATGAACTGATTTTTATTTTATTTTATTTTTAACTAAATGGCCCAGTTAAACTATTTCTATTTTCGGTCGTTGACGGACGGGTACTGTTTCGGTCTACTGGTTTCTTTCTTTCTTTATTTCGGTTTTAGGAGTCATTGCCTTCAGTTGTCGAGCAGATTCTCAAACGCCCCGAGTGACCCTAATGAGTTCCGTTAACGTTCCCCGCCTACTTCAAGGCTATCACAGGAGACTCGGCGGGTTCTTGTCCTTCATTTTTCCCGGTAGCGCATGCAGCATATCAAGGCTCCGTGTTCGCTGTTTCACGTTTACACGTTTGTTGTGCATCTTAACGACTTGATGCCAAGTCCCGTTTTCCCCCGTGAGTTCCCTTGCGCATAGCGCTATAATACGCACCGCCTTCACTGCCACAATGCGTTTGTGATGAACCCATCAGAAGTCTTTGTGACTTTAACAGCCTTGTGCCACACAAGTCACCTAAGGTCACGTTAATCGGGGACTCCACAGAGGTGGGAGGTCATGTGAACCATTTGTGAGAATTAAAACACTGCAGACTGACCATTGTAGCTAATATAACGTGAAGTGCTGCTGCACAGTTACGGCTGCAGGCCCATCATAGGGTGAGTGCACTCTTTGAATTTTCAGTGAAGTGACCAGTAAGCCCCATCAAGTTTAGGTAACAGACCAACAGGCTCCAAGGAGACAAGGGCGATGGCCTCACTAACCCGAGCAGAACATGCAGGCCACACAGAGGAAACAACTCGAGCTGCGTACCACACATCTGGCTGCAGCACTGACCACCATATGGTAAACCCTTGGCTGGTCAGTGTGCGGCCATCAGACACTTTGAGAAAACGGTTCTGCTTCTTCTACACCAGGACTGTGTGCCACTTTGACACAGGAGCATCAGACCGCTGGCATCTCTTACACGAAGTGTGAGGAGGACACTTGGCGGCTTTTTCAAGGGTCCATTTCAGCAGTGAATGTGGCGTAATGTTTTATGAACGACAGATTTCCGATATTGATCTCCTTTTTTTCCACTTTTTTCCAAATTGAAACACAAAAAACGTGTCCAAGGATTCTTGTGAATGAGCAGGAAAAGGATCTGCAGATGATGAACCATCAATGTAGTCAGGTGAAGCAAGGGGTCAAAACCAGGAGAGCAGGAAAGGGCTGGAGCCGAAACAGAAGGGCAGACGTTGATCTGGAAGTGCGAAGCAAAACCAAGTGGAGAGCTCAGAAGACAAAGCTTGAACTAGAAAGAAACTCCGGTATGGAAAGGTCTCAACGAGAACTTCGAGTGAGCGTTGTGTATCTTCAGCAAGCACTCAAGCCCCTTCACGTTTGTCACGTTTTGTGTTGTTGCAGCATCCTGCTAAAATCATTTTGTTTTGTTTCCTTCATCAAGCAACACTCAACACCCTGGAATGGCAAAGCGAGCCCAGGGTTTTGGACAGTTTTGCCAATTTATTCAACATCCCATTGACAAAAGGAGTCAGACCCTTAGCTGTGACCCTTGACATTTGGCTGAGGTGCATCACATTCTCTTGGTCGTTGCTGAGATGTTTCTGCACCTTGCTTGGAGGACTCCTGTGGTCAATTCACATTTAGGAGAGGCACCCTGACCTGACTGTAGAAGGTCCCATAGTTGGGCAGGAGCCAAACCGTGACGTTGAAGGAATTACCTACAAGGCTGCAGCAGCGAATGTGCCCAAGAGCACAGTGGCCTTCAAAAAGTTTTAAGTACAGGAAGGTTGGAACAACCACGACTCTTCACCAGAGCTGACCACCCAACCCAACTGTTAGTAAGCAAGGTGACCAAGAACTGATGGTCACTCTGACTGAGCCGTATGGAGATGGCAGACATTTCCAGAAGATCTCCCATCACTGCAACAGCACCACACCCACCGCTCTTTTTGGCCAAGTGACCAGACAGCAGCCTTCTCTCAGTATAAGAAGCCCACTTGGAGTTTGCAAAAGGGGCACCTGAAGGACCCTTACACTCTGAGAAACGAGATTCTCTGATCCGATGGAACCAAGACCCAACCGTCTGGCCTCAATTCTAAGTGTCACGTCTGGGGGAAAGCAGGCAGGACTCATCAGGTGGCACCATCAGGGACTGGGAGACTCCGATCAGAGTAAAATAGAGAGGCGTCCTTAAAGAGAACTCAAACTGTGCCGGCAGTTCACAAAGCCAAGATAACACAGGAGTGGCATGGGGGCAGTTCTGTGGGTATCCTGGAGCTGCCCACCCATAGCCCGGAACTGCACCCAATCGAACATCTCTGGTGAGACCTGAAAATAGCTGAACACCGATGTCCTGCAGAGGAGAACAGCATGAAAATCCTCAAGTGCAGGTGTGTGGTGCTTCTGGACACAAGCCCAAGGAAATGCCAGCCACCATGAGTAAAGGATAGGAGCAGTCGTGCCAATGTCAGATTTCAGATTTTTATTTTTGAATACATTTGCACAAATTTATCAAATCCTGTTTGTCATTTTGGGGTACTGAGTGTTGATTTAGGAGGGGATAAAATGAATTGAAATGATTTTAACAGAAGACTGCCACAAAGCAAAACGTGCAAAACGTGAAGGGCTCTGAAGATTTGCTGAACATCGTTACATCTTTGATGTCATCTGTGTGATGATCGTTGTCACATAATGGGAACAAAAATATTAAGTTAAAATAAAAAATAAACAACAGTAACAAACCCATGCTTGGATATAAAACCATAAAATACACAAAAGCACACATATAGCAAAGTGTGACTGCGACACGTTTAAGGGAGAAAATTCTCATGGACTTTGTATACCTCTGTGCTGGTGTGTGCAGCACGGCATCGACGGAGAAAAGTGCAAATGTACAATTAAAATAAAAAACAACATTACATTTAATCCAGGTGATGACCTTCAAGCCCCATCCCTAATCTGGACGGTTCATAGTTTGCACTTGTGCGCCTGCGCAGCCAAAGGTATAGAGAACACTGCAGGGCCAATTGTTTCAACTGTCGACTGGAAACAGGCCGGCAACACTCACAACAAAAATAATTTCACAGATTACAAAGATTGCAAGAAGCGAGATGTGTCTAGACACAGTAAGCTTCACCAGGACCAGACCATACTTACCCTCACATGCCGTGGGAAGCTAGTGAGTACGGATATTAACTCTTGACGCCTATGTTTAGGAAGTCACTGCGCACTGGGGAGATTCCGAAGGAGAAGAAAATATCAAATATTGTCCTGTTCTATAGAAAGGCTGACAGGGCAGATCCAATCAACAATAGGCTAGTAAGGTTAACGTGCATCACAGGAAAATTAATGGAAGGAATTATTAAGGATAAGATTGAGCAACACATGGCAAGGACAGGAGTTATTCTGAACAGTCAGCAGAAGATGGAGGTTGTGTTTTACTAACATGCTGGAATTCCATGAGGAAGCTACTGAAGTATAAAATCAGAGTGGAGCACATGATATTATTTATCTGGACTTTCAGAAAGCATTTGATAAGGTGCCACGTGAGAGGTTGGGCATCAAATTTAAAGAAGTGGGAGTTCAGGGTGATGTGTGTAAATGGGTGCAGACTTGGCTCAGACACAGGAAGCAGAGGGTGATGGTGTGAGGAACCTCATCAGAACTCGGGGACGTTAAGAGTGGTGACCAGCAGGGGGGCAGTGCTGGGGCTGCTGTTATTTTTAATACTAGGGGGCTTTGCCCCCTGTTCACTTCACTTGCCAACCCCCGAGCTGGTACTATGCTCTAGCCACTTTGCAGTTCTGCCGCTCACCTAAACAGATGCAATGTACAATTTAAACAGATTGTTAATTTCATGGGAATTGTTACATATGCATAATAGAATTTTTATTTAAATTTTTTTTTTTCTTTGTATCGGTATACTGCTGCTGGATTATTTGAATTTCCCCTTGGGATTAATAAAGTATCTATCTATCTATCTATCTAGAACTAACTATTTTACATTACAGTGAGTAATTAACCACAGTAAAAAAATAGTAAAACGTAATAATTTGAACGTAAATTATGTTTCATGTTGCATTAGAGGTATTTGTTACGTTATAGGTATTTGTTCTGTTTGGCTTTGAAATTAACACACAAATACTTTATAAACTTACACTTTTACTATAAAACTGCCGTAAAAACAATATTGAGAATTAACATTTCGTCAATATTGCATTGAATTTTGATTCCGTGTTTGGACTTTAATCATAACAATGCAATGTATAACTGCCCATGAATGAATTTCGTTTCTTTCTCTCTAATAAATAAAATGGCTTTTTCAAATGTTTGTCCCTTCGATTTGTTAATTGTCATAGTAAAAGCTCTTCTAACAGGAAACGGTAAACGTTTAATACGAATGGCATATCACAATCTCCTTTGGTGTCTCATGTCATTAGTGAAGATGGACTACATTACCTTTCTTGTCACCTGTTAAAATTTTACATGTCAGAATTGTTTGACTGATTTTCAATACAACTAATCCTGTCCTATTGCACAGCCCATCACTCAGACTTAAATTACTCAATAACATTACAATACGTCCTTCTTTCTACAGTAATTCAGCTGGTGGAAGACCAGACAATGTTAATGGTTGTAGGTATTCATTAGATATTGTAATTTGATCTTTTAATCTTCCTCACCATCACCACCAACTGTTTCAGCAGAGTCTATTGATGCGCATTTAACCAATTTGATAAACAGTTTTCGCGTTAATTCGTTTGACTTCATCTTTTCTCGGTGCTAGGCTTGCCCGTGAACTCATTTCTTTTGTTGATAACCTTTTGGGATGACATTCTTCAATAAGATTTGGACATCATAAGTCTACTTTTATTGGGAGATTTTGAATTTTAAAGTTGCCAATGTCTAGTAGCCAGAGAGGGAAATCAACCGAATCTCGATCTGCTCACATATTCTTCTGTCATTTGAATTGTTGGAACAAACACCATAAGGCTCACTCTTCAGGCATGCGTTGTAAATCTGCCCTCTGCCTCCTTTTTGACTACTGGTAGAACTTGATGAAAGTCTCCTCCCAGTATAAAGGTTTTACCCGCAAATGATTGATTTGAGGCAAAAACATCCCAAAACGTTTTGTCAATTACATTTAATACTGTTTGTGGGATCATTGATGCTTCGTCCCAAATGAATATTTTGGTCTTTTGCGTTTCTTGTTTCATCTTATTTTTCCATTTCAATGTAACATTTTCTTCCATGATATTTAAAGGTAAATTAAAAGTTTTGCGAGCCATTTTACCGTACGGAGTAAGAACTGCTGCTATAGCCGTCTACGCTATCGATGCAATGTTTTTGCATAATTGTTTGCAAAAATTTATAAGAGCTGAGAGCGCAGGAAATGAGTCTGACAAAAGCAAACATTCACACACATGAGAGGTGATAGGACCGCGGGCGTGAGCCGTGAACCGGAAATGGCTGAGAGGAGGGCGGGACTTGAGAAAATCTCTCGGCAATAGTCACGTCTCAAGATTTTCTTTTATAATAGAGATATTTAAGTGATTAGGATAGGAATATAAGTAACAAGCTGGTTAAGTCTGTAGATGGTACCAAGCGAGGTGGACTGGCAGATAATCGAGAATCCGTTGAATCATCACAGACAGACTTGGACAGCACAAAGAATTGGGCAGACGAGATTTAATATCGGTAATTAAGACACGTAGGGAGTAAAAGTGTTAGGTTTGAATACACAATAGAAGGTCTGAAAATGGAAAGTATCCCTAATGAGAAGGATTTAGCAGTCATAGCGCACTGACAGACAGTGTTCAGAGGCCATTAAGAAGGCTGACAGTGTCTCAGGTTATATAGCGCCTTGACGTGTGGAGTACGAGTCACAGGAGGTTCTGCTCAGCCTTTCTAATGCGCTGGTGAGGCCTCATCTGGAGTCCTGGGTGCAGTTTGGGTCGCCATAAAGACAGAGCAGCACTAGAGAAGGTCCAGATAAGGGTGACTAGGCTGATTACAGGGGGCTACAGGGGATGAGTGATGAGGAAAGATTAAAAGAGCTGAGCCATTACAGTGATGAAGAGGAGACCTGACTGAAGTGTTTAAAGTTATGAAGTGAATTAGCGCAGTGGACCGAGACGGTGACTTTAAAATGAGTTCATCAAGAACACAGGGACACAGTTGGAAACTTAAGGGTAAATTTCACACAAACATTAGGAAGTTTTTCTTCACACACAGAACCACAAGCACATGGAATAAGTGAGTAGTAAGTAGTGTGGTAGACAATAAAACTATAGAGACTTTCAGAACTCAATGTGATGTTATTTTGGAGGATTCAAGTGGACCGGACTGGCGAGATTTGTTGGCATGCATGGCCTGATGTTGTAGTGTCATTGATCATATGGTAGACAAGTGGAACCTTGCTTAAGAAGACAACACAAAGGGCTGTAGTAAACATTTGAATACGTCGAGTCACCAAGTGAAGCTCATTGCTTGTTTGGCACAGTACTTGCTTGGCTCTTAATGTAGAAGCGCCGCGTGTTAGAGTTGCACCCAGTTTTGGTTCAGCCGAGTGTGGCATGTGCAGTACAGCTCAGGTTTGTCGCTGACAGGCTGGGGAACGGAACATCTGATGCCACGGCCTGAGAGAAAGAGGAGGTAATATAGGGATCCATTAATTTAGGGTTTAAGAGATGGGCAAAAGGGGGCCAAGTCTGGTTAGAAGGACTTCAAGAAGGAAGCGGGTGTTGTTATTTCTTCTGTCTTTCTCTGTGTAACATCTTCCTTGCTTTTTTTTGTTGACAGTTGCCATTTCTTTTTTTTTTTTGCTCACGTGTTGTTTCAAATTCCTGTGCTCAGGTTTTAGGATTGAATAGCGGCCCATGAGGCAGGCACAGTATTGTCTGGGTGACCTTTACACGCTCTCCCTGTGCCTCCATTTGTTCTCCTCTGCACACTCCGGGTGTCCTCCCTCGAGTTAAGTTAGCTGGTGACTCCGCTGTGTATGTGAGGGGGGCTTTGCTATAAGCTGGCATCCCATCCACAGGTACTTCCTGTCTTGTGCCAAGTGCGGTCAGGGTAGCCTGTGCCCCCCCCCCCAAACCTGAACTGGATGAACTGGGTTATGTAAATTATTGATGTTTGATTTTATGCAAGTTTTGTGAAAGTTGGGGTTTTTGGATCAGCAGATCAAGTTTTTGTTGTATTTTTTTTATTTTGCTCTTCTTGTGAACAGCTGATTTTGGTGAACATCTTGTCTTTACTGTGTATGAAACTCACATCACGTGACCCTGATCATTTCATTAGCATTATGATTATGTGATGGCTTCAGCATTCATTAACCCGTGGTGGATGAAACAACGTTCAGTTTAGCGTAGTTAAGTTTCTGTATTTTTGAGTATTTTCTACTGCCAGGTTGGTTTTTGGTTTCCTGTCTCCCACTCATGTCCTCAACATTTGACAAAGAGGAGGAGAACATTCAGCCATTTGTGCCTCGTTTGTTTAGCTAAAAACTCAGCTGTCCTTGTATCTTCATCTAGATCCTTGTTGAAGGTTCTCAAGGTTTCTGATACAAACCCCAGACTCTCACAAATCCTTGTGTAAAGAAGTGCTTCCTGGCTTCATTCCTAAATGCATGTCCCCTTAATTTGCACTTCAGTTTGTCATTCATTGTTACTGTGAAAGAATTCTGCTGAATCTTCTTCATTGATGCTTTTGACCTGGATTAGGTCCTCACGTGGTCTCCTCTGTTTGAGACTGAACAGGTTTAATTCTAGGATTCTGTCACAGTAGGACACGTCCTTAAGTCCCACGATGCACCTGCTCGCTCTCCTCTGCACAGATTCAAGTGCTGTTATGTCTTTCTTGTAGCGTGGTGACCAGAGCTGCACACAACATCCAGATGTGGTCTCCCCAGTGCGTCTGCATAGTGCATCGACAGTTTACGTATATGATGTAACCTAATATTTTATTTTCCTGCATAATCGCTTCTTTACATGGCTTAGCTGATGAAAATGCTGTGTCAACATAAACCCCTAAATCCTTTTTAGAGGTCTCTTCCATTAGGTCTCCGTACGTCATCTTGTATTTAGAACTGATGTTTCTGTTGCCCGGGTGTAGCACGTTGCACTTTTCTACATTGAACTCCAGTTTTTTGAATGTTCGCCCAGATCTGAAGCCTGCCCAGGTCTTTCTAAATCATCTTTGCTGCCTTCTCAATGTTTACCGTTGCTCCATTTTTGGTATGATCTGTAAATTGTACAAGTTTACTAATTATACCAAAATTCTAAGTTAGTCATGTAAATCAGAAATAGCAACAGTCCTGAGGGACTCCACTGATATTGTCATTCCACGTGAACCATTGCCCTCTTGTCTGTACTTTGTCTCCTACACGTTCACCAACTTGGGATCCAGTTTCTTAAGTTACCTCTGATGTCTACAACATTTAGTTTCAGAATTAATCTTCGGTGTGGGATGATGGAGTCAAAGGCTTTGTGAAAAGTCAAAGTCAATTCTGCCATATGATGTGTTGTCGGGTATTGCAGTTGAATTTTCAAAATAAGTCTAAAAGATTGGTTTGGCAAGATCCTCACCTCGTAAACCGTTGCAGGCTGTTACTTAGTATGCTGTTCTCATAGAGGTACTTTTCTAATTGATTTCTTGTTATAGTTTCCATAATTTGTCAGCGCACAGAAGTAAAACTTACTGGTTAGTAATTGAAGGATGGAGTCACATTTGCAACTTTCCAGGCCTCTGGTATTTCTCCCAACTCAAGTGACTGTTCAAATATGACTAATATTGGTTCATAGATGACATCTTTCATTCCTACTCGTAAAATTCCATCAGGTCTGGGGGGGGTATATTAATCTTCAGCGTATTGAGGGTTTGACGTACATCTGACTATTCAATTTTAAAATCTAGGAACTTCGATTTCTGCATGGGGCACTCTGTTTCTTCCTTTACAAATGCTTAATGTAGAATATTCATTCAGTTCATTTTTGCTATTTCGCCTCTCAAAAATGTCTTCTTTCTTTTTTTGTTGGTTTCACTGGCAGGTTTTTTTTTTTGTTTCTCTTTTAACCTTTCGAATGCTTTGTTTTGCTCACGGCCCGTTTTGACTTGCTGGTTACAACTTTGTCTCGGTCTTTTGTTACTCCCGTTAATCTTCAGATATGTCATTTGTCCCATAGTCGGTCAGAGGGCGTTAGGCTTTTCTTTTTTTTTTGTAGTCCACCACGATTTTTGGTATTTTGGGATATTTGATGACTTTGGTGCATGTGGATCGTTATGAATTTCTTCAAACTTTGATTTTGATAACATTTTGGGGTTAGACATCTGTTTAGCTTGATTTGCTTGATTTTGATGATGCTCGTTTCACGATTTTTATTTCATCTTCTGACCTGCTATTATTCTGTCAAATATTTGTACTAATAAAAAGCATTACATTTGTTATTCCAACAGATGGCACATTACAAACATTTGTAGTAATGCATTTTACTTCTAAAAAGGTGCACCATCTCTTAGAATGGCAGATGCAATGCATTTCATTACTACATGCATTTCATTAGACTGCAAACGTTAGTGCTGACTACGTTGCTTATTTAGGTTTCAACCCGTCTTAGACAGGTAGCACAGCTAGTTCCAGTAATGGACAGCTCAAATATGCCTAATAATAGTTCATAAATGACATCTTTCGTTCCTATTAGTACAATTGGTAAAATTCTATCAGGTCTGGGGGTTTTATTGATCTTCAATGTATTGAGGGCTTGACGTACATCTAACTATTCGATATTAAAATCTAGGAACTTGGAGTTTTCTTCGATTTCTGCACAAGGTGTTCTGTTTGTTTCTTCCTCTACAAATACTTAAAACGCAGAATATTTGTTCAGCTCATTTGTAATTTCCTCCTCATTTTCAATGGCTTCACCTCTCAAAAACGACTTCTTTCTTTTTTTGTTGGATTCACTGGGAGGTATTTTGGGTTTTTTTGGTTTCTCTTTTAACCTTTCGATTGCTTTGTTTCGCTCATGGCCCATTTTAACTTGCTGGTTACGACTTTGTTTTGGTCTTTTACTACACCTTATAATCCTCAGATAACCCATTTGTCCCGTGGTCAGTCAGAGGGTGTTAGGCTTTGTTTAGCAGTGAAGGAGCTTGGGAGACATTTAGGAGCTCCATCAGTGTTGAAAAATGCAATTTGAACATCAGTCGGCCATTCATCTGTCCATTTTAGGGCCTGTGTGATGTCATTAATGAGTTTCATGTGCTTTTTATCAATAAGGCTTGTAAGAAATAAATAATGTTGTGACATTGTGTCAATGTTATATTCTCTAAATATGCAGTAATGACTTGTATTGTTTGGACTGATGGTCCTTATTCTAAGATCTTAGCAGTCAGGTTTGCATGAATGTGTGTCCCTTGAAGAACCCGTGTCCACAAAAAGGGAGGTCTTTGGGGCACCAGCCATATCCCCCGAACCTGTGCCACTGGGGCTGAAGCCATTGTAAAGCACTGTCAGACTGGGCGCATTGGGAGTCGCCAGCCCACCTAACACACAGACCCCCTTGTGTAATGACACCACAGGAAGAGACAGTCATAGATGGCTTTAATTCAGGGTTCAGGAGGTGAAGTCAGAACAGCAAGGTAAGGAGGAAGAACATGAATATTCTGAATATATGAACATTTGAACCTCCACTTGCACAGGAACTTTACGGATTATTGATTTACTGAAGAATGGGAAGCCCTGCCCTAATTGCACTTTGATGTTCGGTTTTTGAATGATTTTAATAACAGCACTGAACACTTTTGCACCAACCCCTTGCTGTAAGTATGTGCCCTTATTTGCCCGGCTCATCTCAGTTCATGACTATCGATGGTTCGGGTTCAAGAGGCTCTCGAACAAAACAGGGTGTTTGGAGCTGACATTTCACATCTTGAAACGCATGTGGACCTCACTGAGTTAACATCCGCTGAGCTGTCGATGGCTGCCCTTTGGGGAGTGGCGTGCCCACCCCTCTCATCTTTTTCCCACCTGTACCTCTTAATCCATCTCACGGTGTGCCAGTCAAAAGTATGCCAGTCATTGCGAGACTACCAGTAAGAGCCAGGAAGAATCATACATTGTCTGCTTGCTTGCCTACCCTTTGTTTTCTATGTGACGACAGACATTTTGTTTCTGACGTACAGTCAGACAAATGAGTGGTCAGCCCAGGTTGGCCTTTCTGTGTTTTTTCCCCCCACTTTGTCATTTTGTGGCCCTGAGCAGGTCACTTCACCTCAATGGATATGGACTCGAGAGCAGCAGTTCACTAATGTAAAGGCTCAAAACATCAAAACACCTATTTTAAAAGACATTTAGTTGGTTTTTTTTACAGAATGAAGTTCATCAGTCATTTATCACAGCGTCTGCTGAGCTCGTTCCAGAATAACGCAAGGCAAAGGCCTTAGGGTATCGCTGGGTGTGCGCCTGGTTTAGAATGGAAAGTGCTGACCTGTCCGATGGCATATTGTGACACTTGTGCAGTGGAGTACCTCGTGAGCGTCACTGATATTAAAATTATGGTCCAGGTTTTCTTCACAGTTTTTTCTTTTGGAAATGATTATTCTTTATCTCTAAGGAAATCTTCATGTTATATTCTGCTGTGTACCTTATTTATCACGAGACCATTTTGTGAATCTGTCGTCATGACGCTAGTCCTTGTTGACTTGGGGGGGGGGGGGTGTTCTTCTGTGACGTCCTTTACGTTATATACCGGTGCGACACGTATTCTGTTAACCGTGTTGGGAGAAGTGAACCCTCCTCCGCGTGTCATGCGACTTTACCCCGATTTTCTGGTTTCAGTTTTCTTGCGTGTTAGTTTCGAATGTGAGTTGGCCTGCTGATTTACAGCTTTGGTATTTTTTGGACTCTCACTTTGATCTTCAACCTGCTTTCATTTCCTGGCCTCAGTCTTCTCTTTATTCCTTGAGTTTAGCTCTGCCATAACAGAATGTTTCTGCTCTTTAGGGTGAGGGCCACATTTATGGCTCCAGACGTAACATACGGGCCAGGAGATACCTGAACCATTTCGGATAGCCCAGCATCTACCCATTCAGGTGAACTAGGTAGTCATCTAGAGTGGCTCTTGATTGAGGGTGGGCAGACGTCCCACTTTAAACTATTGGGCTACATGCTAAGACCTTGTTGGCAGAGCACATTATCTTGCCAAGTTGAATGGCAGAGGACCTTCTTGGCCTGAGCCCAGGAGGCCCACCTACCCACCACTCTGTGGCACTGACCATTCTGATTAGCGGAGAGAGCAGTGCGCCCCAGACGGCACCTTTTTGGGGGCGGCATTATTGGCCAAAAGGCTCAGTGCAATTCGTGTGTAAGCAGCAGGGTTCGGAAAAATCTCACTCATGAATGAAAAAAGTCAAATTCTCTGATTTGTGTCCACAAAAACTTCAAAAAATAATTTTCAGACTGTCCTTCTGTGACGGCATTGGAAATTTATGAGACAATACCAAAAATAAACAGAAACATTACACCGATAATAATTTCTAGGGAGAAAAACGACTAATTTAGCATTTCGTTTTGTTATCAATCCTTATACACCATACTGGTTCTGGTTTTCGTAGCGTAATTATATTTAACTAATCATTAAAACACGGCTTGTCAAGGCAGCGTCTACTATATTCTTGTCTAGTTGATGCTTATAAATAAATAGCAAAATACCCGCGCTTCGCAGCGGAGAAGAAGTGTGTTAAAGAAGTTATGAAAAAGAAAAGGAAACATCGTTTGCATAAGCACAGTCCTTCACCAGCAATTTTAACTTAGTTACAAAGTGATGAAAAGTCTCGTTCATACCCTGCGTCTTCTAATTAAACTTGTATCTCGCGAATATCTTATTCGTCGTAGGCATGACAAATGCCAGCGGCAGCCTGTCTATGAACTTAATTTAAACTTAAGGTTTACACCGTGCTTTGTTTCCACAGTAGCTACACTTATGAATATGCTTGTATGCGTCACTCGCTTCATATTCTTTAGCTGCCTTCTCAATTGTGTAATGCGTTTTTTGTTCAGCGCTCTTTGGAGCTCTTCCTTATTCTCTGCGTACTGCGTTCACAGTCAGTTCGCTCTCTTGTGCGATCTTGCGATGTCCACGGCTTTATTTAATGTTAGCTAAGACCCGGCACTTAAAAGTTTCTCTTGTACTTTTGCTGAGTTTGTGCCAAACACTAGACCATCTCATCTTCGTTTGCATAAGCACAGTCCTTCACCCGTGAATATTTACCTTATATGGGCAGGCACTCAATTACGTGGGAGGCGTGATGATGGGGGACGCAACTCCACCTCTCACGGTGACCGAGCTGCAGGCTATGGTCGTATATATGTACGTAAGTAGGTTCCAGTTATGACCGTTACGCGTAGAATTTCGAAATGAAACCTGCTTAACTTTTGTAAGTAAGCTGTAAGGAATGAGCCTGCCAAATTTCAGCCTTCTACCTACATGGGAAGTTGGAGAATTAGTGATGAGTCAGTCAGTCAGTCAGTGAGGGCTTTGCCTTTTATTAGTATAGGTTATATGTGAAAAAGTATTGCTTTTTCTCTATATATGAATAAATCTATGCAAAATGTATCTTAATCTTTCTCTATACATCATTTTAATTTTCTGTTTAAATACGTTAACATATTCAGATATGTTGGAGGGCTGCAAACTGAAGCACCGCCCCACCCCAAGTGGCATGAATTCAAGCTATGCCACTGTACCGGGGTGAGAAATAGTGAATCGAAAATAAATCGCAGCAGGTTTAAATAACCAAAATACAAAAAATTAGAGACAGATGGTCGACAAACACAAAGGCGCAGCCCTGAAATTCACTGGGTGACAATCCGCCATCATCAAGTCACCAATTCCACTTAAAACTTGGCCTCACATTGATGGATTAAAGGCCAGAAGTCCACATGACCATCATCATCAAATTCTTCCATGAGAACCCTGAATACCATCAGGACTGATTGAGGTCACTGATATGAGGTAGAATGCCTAGAGGGGACTGGCTGGGTGGTCTCATGTCCTGGAGCCCCTGCAGATTTTTTTTTTTTTTCTCCAGCCGTCTGAAGTTTTTTTTTGTTTTTTCTGTCCTCCCTGCCCATCGGACCTTACTTTTATTCTATGTTAATTAGTGTTCTCTTATTTTAATTATTCATTTTGTCTTTTTTCTGTTTCTTCATCATGTAAAGCACTTTGAGCTCCATCATCTGTATGAAAATGTGTGACAGTAATAAATTATTGTTCACTGCCGGCAGCATTGGAGGTAGAGGGTCCTGTTCCCCAGGCGGCGAGTGATAACTGCTGCGCCTCGTCCCAAACAGAGACCGACGGCTGGCTGATGTTACAAGCAGGGGACGTTTTCAGTGATCCCAGCAGGACAAAGACACAGGAGCATGAAAAATGAAAACAGAAAGTGCAGTTTAGATGTTGGCCGCTCAAGGTCCATACTTCTGAAAGATAAGCTAAATGAATGTTATAATATAATTAAGGAGTGTAATTAGTGTTTGCTAGCAGTTGGGTCTCTACAGAATATTTTTCCTCCTTAGCCTTTCACTTTGCATATTGATGAGCGTGGGAAGGCGGGTGCATTCCCTGAAATTCCCCAATTTTAACTAACGACACGTCTGTGTGTGGCTATTGAGGCCTGTGTTCTGCTAGCCACTTCATTATTCTCGAGGAGTGGAGAACACGGTCATCATGGTAGTACACAGAAGGCGCTTTCCCACTGCTGAAACTTTGTTTTTTTAGGGACCGACGAGTTCCTGCACACGATGTCAGCCTTGGGCCACTTGTGCTCCCTGGCTGCTTTCGTGTGTTGTGTTCCCACCGCACAGAAATAGCTGTAATCTCAGTGCAAATGTGACGTGCAAAGAAGAAACGGGTGGCGCCTCTTGGGAGTTCGCAGGAGGCCAAAGCCACCTTTGTGCTTCGAAACAACTGTGACGGTGATTCATGCTTTGATGTGGTGAACGTGGTGAACCAGGAGGTGACTGTGAAGAGTGATGCAGTGTGAAGTGTGGTGCGCCATCTTCACCGATGACTCTCCAAAGTACTAACAGGTTTGTAAGATGGCGCCTGCGCTTGTGGTTACCCAATCCGCACCCCACCTCACGGTAGCTCTTGGTGGAACCAGGAACTATTCATGGGCTGAATTCCTGTGGTGACAATGCTACAAAGGTTCCCGAGTTTCTAAAAAGTTCCCGGAAAAAGGAACGCACCTATAGGAACAGTCAACCCCATTCTTCCTGACCGGTTGATTCACTGTCTGGTTTGGGACCCTCAGCTTCTCTGAGTACAGGCTGCTACAATGGATGGTACACACAGCCACAAGAGACCACTGAGACCTCTGTGCCCTCCAGAACAGACACCTTCATCGAGCACTACTTCTGTGGGGGCCGTTCCCACCCCTAACATGGTCTCCTTGTCCCACTTCAGTCTGGCAGTAGGTGCAACAGCATCCACTTTGGCTGTCCAAAGTCGGTACTCTGCAGCTCCCCTGCCCTCAGATCTGCTCCTACTGGTTTATTCACATTTGTTACACTTGTTACTACTGTTATTTTATTATTATTATTAGTTTTTACTGTGAAATTTTCAAATTATCGCTATCGATTCCCTTACCTATTATTTATTTGTTTATCTGTTTGTTTCATTCTTCACTTGCCTTGCATGTGTCCTGTGTTTATGGATGTGTTGCCCGCGGTTCCGGAGAACGTTATTTTGTGTGCTACTGTACGCTGCAGTACGGTGTACGGATGGTGCGACAATAGTAAGCCATTTTGGCTTGAACAGAGAACTTTCTAGAATACGAATGATTTGCTTATGCCCTGGAGTAATAATTTTCAACTCCCAGCTAACTAAATGTCGGTTGAAATGAAGGAATTAAAAAAATGGCGGCAGGACTGGAACCTCGACACCACTGGCAAACGTTATAAGGTGAGGAGATTTTCAGTGATCCCGGCAGGACAAAGACACAGGAGCGTGAAACGTGAAAATGGGAAATGCAGTTTAGTTGTTAGCAGCTGTGCTACGGTTGGACAGCCGACTGACTAAGCGCGCTATTCTGACACCACTATCGAATGCAAAACATCATCACTGTGCACTCGTACTTTTCATAATGAAATGAACTGTTTAGTGAGGGTGGATTATTCTGAGCCTCACAGCTGTGAGATTAATCGATTGCTACAAAGAGGTTTTCTTTAGGTTTTCTGCAAATAACGAAGAATTTCTGATGAGCAAGTGGGTGAGCCAGTCAGTCGTAGACGTGTAGTTTTATCTGCCATACTTGCTGAAGAGAAGAAGTACGATAAGACAGCCAGAGAGTTATTGGTTGAATTTCATTGTAACTGGCAATGTGTGAGTTGGTGTAGCAAGACGTGTGTGACGGCCTGAATGCTCCATTCTTGGGGGTAAGCAGGGCTGGCAGTCCAAAAGACCCCATTAGCTCCAGTTGGGCAGTTGGAATATTCCCATCCATTTCTTCATTTTCTTAACCCAGTCATGCAGGGCAGCTGGAGCCTCTCCCAGCAGTCATGGGGTGCAAGGCGGCAACAACACCTGGACAGGGCGCCAGTCCTTCATAACGTGAACACACACATACATCGGGGGCCACTTTAACACCACCAGTCTAGTTCTGTTGCATGTCTTTGAACTGTGAGAGGAAACCCACACAAACACGGGGAGAAAATGACAACTCCATGCTGGAGCACCCGGGGTGGCCACCCTGTTTGCTGGGCACATCTTCGGTCCTCATCATTAACTGAATAAGAGCCTCGCGAGATCGAGGGCCCCCTCACACCACACCAGAAAGTGCCTTTGAGCACGGCTGTTAATGTGACTTGGGGAGCTTTCGCTGAACGTTTCGTTAAAAAACGTCAGATGTTCTTCACAAAGGGGACGCTGAAGCTTAAAATCTGTTTGATTCCATTTTCGAAAGCATATTGTGTGGGGGAATATCGTAAAATGTGTCTGTAAGAGACAAGATGAAGTGTCAGGGACTTGTTATTTATTGCGTCATTTTTGGATGTGCTCTTATAGTTACAATTGTTTTTTTTTGCTCGCCTGCCATCTTGTAAAGAGGTTTCTCCACCAAAGCTGCCATTTTGTACATTATATCTATGGGCACCATGTTGCAGTCAACAGTAATGTCAAGTGATAGCTGTGTTTCTGATGGCTAATGCATCAAGGGATAACTTTGTGCTGCCACAATAAAAGTTGATGGCGTGCACAAACTGCGCCTTTAGCTTAGGGTAGGACGACGGTTTTGAGAAGAACGGACCTTTGAACCCAACAAGCTCCCTGGTCTCATTCCCTTCATTTCTCCAAATGGATTTCTGAAGACCTAGGATTACCAGATACCTGCGAACCCAAAGGAGCAAAGCAAAGGTCACAAAGGAGGACACGTCCCATTCTGTTCACGAAACACAGTGTCAACAGGGTGTTATAATGAAGACTAAAAACAGCTAATTTGACGGGACGCAAAACGAGTCTTCAAAATGAACAGTTATTGTATAACTATGCAGTTTCATAATTTTCAAACAAGGCGACTTTTCGCAGTAGTTCATCGTTCCCGGAAACATAGCCTTGGAGCTCCAGACAAGAAACGTTCTTAACTCTTTCAGGGCTGATGTCGACTTTTGTCAAAAGGAGGAGTTGGCAATAGTAACCGACTTTCAACTGTGACAAAACCAACTGTTGTGTTTTACTTGGAGTCTTGTTGCTAGAAAGAAAGTTAGCTTCATTGGTATTGACTTGAGATTTCCTGCACTCCCATGAGTAGCAAGGCACAAATAAGTGCAAAATTGGCCCTGACACCTGGCGAGAGTTCCAAGTGGATTTGTAAAGTAGAACACTCTGAGGAGAACGTTTTGCTTGTCAGACTCCGATTTTGATACAAGCGATCGAAGACGATTGTGAGGTTCTGGCTTTAGCTGATTGGTCCCCAGCTATTCATGGTGCTGATCAGGTTCAAGTAGCTGACACGCCTATGGCACTGCTCGCCTGGGAGGACTGTCACTTAATAATGACAAGAGGCAGAACCCAGATTGCAATGTACTGTGACAGTGACCGCTGCTGCTGCCCCAGCCACACAAAGACAGCCTGGCAGCAAGCCTGCTGCACATTCTTGACAAACTGGCAGCCACAGCATGCAGCAATAGACGTTTTATGTTGATGTCTGTGTGACGCCATTGCTTTTCAGAAAAGTATGTTTTTTGGAAAAAATATTCAGCCCTCAAAGACTTAATATTGTCTTATTATATAAAAAAATCTCGAGACAAGACTTTTTCAAAGAGATAATTTCAAGTCCCGCCCTCCTCTCCACCATATTAAGCCACACCCACAGCACTCTCACCTCTCATTCGTGTGAATGATTTTGACAGACACAGTTCCTGTGCTCTTATACATTTTTGTTTTCCTCACTTTAAGTTCCCAATTAAAGTAGACTTCCGATGTCCAAATCTTATTGAGGAATTACATCCTGAAGGGTTATCAACAGAAGAAATGAGTACATGGGCAAGCCTAGCACAGAGAAACAATGAAGTCAAACAAACTAACGTGAAAACGGTCGATCGGTTACACGGCAAATTGGTTAAATGCGTATCAATAGACTCTGCTGAAACAGTTGGTGGTGATGGTGCAGAAGATGAACCATCAACTTACAATATCACAAAGAATATCTACAACCATTAACACCGTACAGTCTTCCTCCGGCCGGATTACTGTTGACAGAAGGATGTATCCAATAAAGGTAATGTAGTCCATCTTCAGGGGATAACATTAGACACCAAAGGAGATCTTGATATGCGATTCATATTAAAATGTTAAGTTTCCCGTTAGAATAGCTTCTTTTACAAAGACAATTAACAAATCACAGGGACAAACATTCGAAAAAGTCGGTTTATTTATTAGAGAGAAAGAAACGAAATTCACTCACGGGCAGTTATACTGTACACAACATGAAACACAATTTACTTGCAATTTATTATGTTTTACTATTTTTTACTGTGGTTAATTACTCGCTGTAATGTAAAATTGTTAGTTCTATTATGCACATGTAACAATTCCCATGAAATTAACAATCTGTTTAAATTGTACATACGCGAGTAGCAGAACCATAGAATGGCTAGCGCGTAGCACCGGCCCGGGGGTTGGCGAGTGAAGCAAGCAGGGGGCAAAGCCGTAGTCCCCTAGTACTCTGTAAACAGAATTCACCCCAGGAATACAAAAGAAAAATGTGCAAATTTTAAGCAGCTCTGAGTAACTGGCTTCATTTACACAACTGTGAAAGTATGCCATGTTTCTGTGTTTCTTGCTGGTAACGTGTCGTTCTAAATCAGTGGTACCTGTGTTTGCGACAGACACGTAGGAATCATAAACCAAACGCTTCACTTCGTTTTCAGTGTGTCCTTTGCCAATCTCGGATACTTTGTTTTCATGTGGTCTGAGAATTTGCATGTACTGTTGTTAGTGTTACTGCTGGACGGCATTTTCAGATGATGTAACGAGTACAGATAGCACAAGATGATAAAGTGGGCGTAGGTGCGTAGACGTGTTTTGTTTTCGATAAAACATTGATGTTTTATGTAAAACATAGAGATGATAGCGTGCGATTTCAGCCAGTAACACGGTCAAGTCAGTGATTGATGGACATTTTCACCTATTTAGGCAAAGCCTGCTGGACGGAGGACACAACACTGATAAGGAGTACATGTCCTCCTTTTGCCAAACGTCTGGTAACCCTGTTAAGTCCTGCCATCCACGCCTCTACTTAGTAACTTGTTCCAGATGTCTGTGATAGTGTTGGATCGGTAACAGAAGTCTGATTTTGGTTTCGATACCAGCTCTTGGATGTCAACACTTCTGAAGCCAATAACCGCCGACTCCCGTTAACTCCACTCCATCTCACAGCTGCTTCGTTCTCTGAGCCCCCATACACGTGCGTCTTACCGATGCACCACATAATCGAGCGCCTGCCTCCCAAGTACGCCACACTCCTCTTTGAACTGTCCAGCGAGTTTACGTGATGTGCAAAGAGAAGGGGGGAGTTGGGAGGTCTGAACTGGGGCCCCCTTGGAGTTCACATCACGACAAAGAACAAGGCGCCTGAAAACGACTATTTACTTTGTTTTCATTCCCCAGAGACGTAAATCGATAAGAGGATCCTCCTCTTTGGATAATTCAGCTCCTTTATACATCTAGAGATGTTCAAAAAGTGGGCCCTTAGTGATTCAAGCTAGATTAAAATCAAATAGCAGAACGGTGCCCCCTTGCTCAGAAACGTGGTGCCTAAAAAATATAATTTACTTATGGAACTGAGATTCACGAAATTCTGGTACCGTACCGTTTTAAAAATTGTTATTTCTGGTACACCACACAGCCGTAGCCTGTGGTTCTCTGTGTGGCGAAACAAATTAGAATGTTTCTTCGAAATGCACTCTTCCTGTGTCTCCACCTGCATCCCAGTGTTGTCGATGAAGAGTTCATTTCGAAGTAATGGCTGGGGTCCACTCTACTAACTCCTTTCATCGTTTTTAAATCGTGTCTCCTCTTAATCCCCGTTTGCGTCAACTAAAGTAGTTCAACTCCTCTGTTCTTCATGGTTGTGGAATTGGTCTAGTTGCTCGTCTTTGCACTTGTTAAAAGCAGTTCTAAATCATGGCTTTATTTAAGTATTGACTAAGGAAAGAATTATGGCTTCCGGTTTTGGTATTTAGTTCCATTCACAACCAGTGAGCGTTCATCTGGAAGTGCAGGGCACTCAATGCGGGCAACCAGGGATGAGGAACAGGAGTGTTTGGGAGCAGACTAACAGAAGAGAGACTCGTCGGGCTGATATCTCACGTTTGTCTGGCCACGACAGAATGAATAAAGAAAAGTGAGGGGACTTTGGCTGACACCACCGTGCGTGGATTGCCTTCGTAAAGCACCGGCGCTGTCAGAATGCAGAAGGCTAGCAGTACGATACGAATTTTAAATTGTGCCGTGTCGTCGTCCTGGAGTCATGTAATGTGACACAACTTCAGCTGTTAAAGGATGAGTTTGGTATTTTCAGTTATTTCTTCACAGTTACAGTCATATGAAAAAGTTTGGGAACCCCTCTTAATTCTTTGGATTTTTGTTTATCATTGGCTGAGCTTTCAAAGTAGCAACTTCATTTTAATATGACATGCCTTATGGAAACAGTAGTGACATTAAGTACAGAAAATATGCAATATGCATAATAACAAAATTAGACAGGTGCATGGCACCACAACAGAGATATGACATCAATACTTAGTTGGGCCTCCTTTTGCTCCTTTGAGCCTCTCGACGCTGTCCTCCTATAGCCTGTGATGAGTGTCTGGATTCTGGATGGAGGTATTTCTGACCATTCTTCATACAAAATCTCTCCAGTTCAGTTCAATTGGATGGACAGTCTGCTTCAAATCATCCCATAGATTTTCAGTGATATTCAAGTCAGAGGACTGTGACGTCCATTCCAGAACATTGGACTTCTCCCTCTTCATGAATGCCTTTGTAGATTTCTGACTGTGTTTTGGGTCATTGTCTTGTTGGAATATTCAACCCCTGCGTAACTTCAACTCTGTGACTAATGCTTGAACATTATCCTGAAGAATTTGTTGATATTGGGTTGAATTCATCTGACCCTCGACTTTAACAAGGGCCTCAGTCCCTGAACTAGCCACACAGCATGATGAAACCTCCACCAAATTTGACAACAGGTAGCAGGTGTTCTTCTTCTGCCATGCAAAGCGCTTTTTCTTCTGACCACATAACTCAGTTTTTGTCTCGTCAGTCCAAAGCACTTCAGGGTCACGGATGTCTGCTGGAGCCAGTCCCAGCCAACACATGGTGCAAGGCAGAAAACAAACCCCGGGCAGGGTGCCAGTCCACTGCAGGGCACACACACTCACACCAAGCACACAACAGGGACAATTGAGGATCACCAATGCACCTAACCTCTATGTCTTTGGACTGTGGGAGGAAACCCACGCAGACACGGGGAGAACATGCAAACTCCACGCAGGGAGGACACGGGAGGCAAACCCTTAAGGGTCTCCTTACAGCGAGGCAGCAGTGCCACCCACTGCGCTGCCATGCCGCCCTGCTCTGGCCATGGTTTGCTTATTTATTTGTTTTTGTCTGAACTATTCCTCCAGACTCATCGGCTCTGTAGCTGCCAGATGGGGCGGATCACAGCTGCCGGGGCTCATCCTGCCCGTCGTAACTGACAGCGCGCTGCCTAAAATGGCTGAGCCTTGCGATAGATAAGCCATTGTCTCCGATTGTCATTTAAGTTGTAGCCAGGCCTATAAACACGTGCGCTTTGGGATGTGTAGCTGATTTTCATGTTAGCTTTGCTTGGCATCAGCTGTAAACAATGAGGAAGGTAAGATGTTCTACTTGTTCGGTGTGACAATCGTGACGGTCTTATTGTCCACTTGCCCAAGTGTGCCCATGTGAACTGAACCTCGTCCCCTTCTTATTGCAGCTCCGCTCTTTTTATGTGTTCCCTTTATAATCAAGTGTTTCCGACCCTCTTGTGCCCGCTCATATCACTACTGGGCACGCTCCGTTCACCCTCACGCTCCATGTTTGCAGGGCCGAGTGCTGGTGAACTCACTTGGGTCCTAATGCGTTATCTTTTATTAACTGGACTTGTGATTTGGTGTTCGCGGAAGCACAAGTGGATCAGAATTGGTGCCGGACAGTGAAGCGCACTTGAAGCATTTTATCGCAGCCTTCTTCAGACAAAATGAGTGGTAATGAGCCGGCAGAAATGAAACTTGGCGGGTTTCGTTGCTCCTTTAATTCAAAATGTATTTTGTTATTCTGCGTCCATAAGAAATGATGTTGTGCTTTAGGAACTTTACAGTAAAGCCCGACAAATCTGGTAAAGATTAGCTCACAAATCCAATTTAGCACTTGTGTTCAGGACTAGGGGCACCACAGAGAAATTAGGAATCGAGAAAAAAGGAAACAAGAGGACAATCGAAGGGGCGCTGCAGAGCGATGCCATAGGGGAAGCATTTTTGGATCCCAAAAGAAGTGTGCCCTAGAAGGTTCAAGAAGCCAAACATTTAAAATTAGATCTGTAACAGCTTCTAAAGTAGATGAGAACAGATTTGTGAAATGCATTAAAGTCCACATATTAGGAACCCTTTCAAAATCCAAAGAAGCAACGTCATATCAGAGACCCCTTCTCAGAATGAAATGGCTCTTCATCAAGCAACAGTGGAACCATACGACTCAGCAAAGTGCCATTAAAGCACCAGGATTGTGATGCGTGCTCATGCGGAGTAAAAACAAAAACACGAGTGATGCCATGGCTCTTGATCAAGCCGAGGGTCTACAAGGAACCAGTCAACCCAATAAAGGGCCATGAAACTGCCAGCAGTGTGGCGTAGTAATTACGGCTTTGGATTTCAAATGCCACTCCTGACACCATTGTGTGACCCTGAGCAAGTCCTGGCAAAAATAAGAAATGAAGCCAAATGTATGTCAGATGTCAGACATCAGACGACACCAGGTAGCCATTATTTTGAAGAGTGTGCAGACAGCCTTCAAGCAAATGGCATTTAGGAAGAAATGGCGTCCCTTATGGTCATGTGCATCGGCGACTGAATAGGCTGAGCACGGCCTTTGTTTGCCATGAATCCCACTCAGTCCTTCTCCTGGCACAGCCTTAAAGGGTACGTTTCTGGGTAAGTACGAGTACGCAATGCCCAGCACCCCCAGAGTCTCAGCTGGTCCAGTACAGCCATATTGGAGCATTTTGGGAGGTGTAAACGGCTTTCAAAATGAACTTCCAATAGAAAAATTAAACAAATAAAAGTTCCATCGTCCTTTTTTTTTTTTTTATCTTCTGGAACTAAGCTCTTGTGGGCAGCACGGTGGCGCAGTGGGTAGTGCTGCTGCCTCACAGTTAGGTGACCTGGGTTCACTTCCTGGGTCCTCCCTGTGTGGAGTTTGCATGTTCTCCCTGTGTCTTCCTCCCATAGTCTAAAGACATGCAGGTTAGGTGGACTGGCGATCCTAAATTGTTCCTAATGTGTGCTTGGTGTGTGTGTGTGTGCACCCTGTGGTGGGCTGGCGCCCTGCCCGGGGTTTGTTTCCTGCCTAGCACCCTGTGTTGGCTGGGATTGGCTCCAGCAGACCCCCGTGACCCTGTAGTTAGGATATAGCGGGTTGGATAATGGATGGATGGACTAAGCTTTTGTGAGACGCTCAGCTAAGGACCCCCGTTGCTTGTTGAAGCCTCTTTTCCTCTTTAGATACACATCACGGGCACGTGTGCATCCTTAACTCATACTGGTTCTGTACTGGGTCCTGTGGCTCCTCATTGCTTGACAGTGACATTAAGGGTTCTCTGGGTTTTGAAGAGGTTCGTAATATGTGGACAAGGCAGACATCTTTAACGTGTAGTCCGCAGGAACTGAACAATGAAACATTACAATCAGGAAGCCACGTGTTATTCCACAAATCTTTTACCATGGAATCGGGACTATTTGAGGAGCGAGCAAAGTTCTTTCTGGAGCCTTCCTGCAGCGGATGGCTCTGAAGAAGGACCACGTGGCCCCTTTATTTCTAAGAGTGTACACTCGTTTTATATTCCCCAGTTGTTACAGTCTGTCCCTGCATGTGTCCGACATTTCACGAGTTTTCAGTGCACGCGGGATGGCCGTGATTTCAGTCTGCACCGATTTACCTTTAACGGACAATTAATGTCACAATAAATGTGAATGATTCACACTTAATATTTTCAATCTGAACCAATATAATTCTTTTTAACTTATTGACCCCACAATTTAAGTTGAGGCAAATCATTTAGAGTTATTGAGTGCAATTCACTTGTTTTTTTTTTTACTGAAGTAAATCTATTTTTTAAGTTGTTCTTCTTTTTCGGCAGTTGGAAAGCCATCAAACTGGAAAGTTCGACTGAAAGAATATACAAACGGCCCCCAAACACAGCACATGAACAACATAAAATACTAAGTTAAATGAAATAGGATTTTTACGTTTATTCCCTCCACCATAACTTAATTTGGTACAAATTTTTTTACTTTGAGATCTGAAACCAAATATTTCAAGCTGCAACACTAAATGACTAATCTTAAGTTGCTTGAAAGAGAAAATTTACGTTGAATGAACAACATCAATGTTATACTTTTTTCAGTGTACGTCCGGCGACTTTGGGATTTGGAGCCGGTTTTCATGGAGCGACGGCTCTTTTTAAAAAATAAACGCTAACTTGGCGTTACGGGGGGCGCGTACTTCGTGTTCATCCCTCTGATTTTTAAATATTAGCCCTTGAAATTCTCGGCCATCCGCAATTCGCCTCATCCCAGTAACACGCGTGTCGCCCTCGCGAAATACCAACTGTGCGTGGAAAGCCCAGTCACGGCGGGTACAAAGTCCGTCTGGGCACGGAGGGGGCACAGTCCCTGCACAGGAGGACCCACCTAAAGACCGCAATTTGCTTTGAAGAACGCAGGAGAGGAAAACCCTTCGCCGATGCCCGGGTTAAAAAAAGGGGGGGGGGGGGTCTCCGTTATTCTCTGTCAGCCCTGAACGGGATCGCTGCTTTTGCGTTTGCTATTTTGAACTCCCACGGCTGCGCTTCATTTCGGAGTCGGTGCTGGAGAGCAGAGCCTCGCAGTTCGGTGGAGGTCGTCGAACGTCAGGAAGTGAAAACCCACCGGTGGGACAAACGGGTTGGGCTCGAGCTTACAGTACATAATGTTTAGAAATTGTAATATTGTAATATTTAAATAAACTCCTTTTTATGGCTAGCGCCTGCTCTTTGCCGAGTGCGTGCGCAGAGCGCCGTGAACGATTCCCAAGTACAGTACCGGGTATCCTAATGGCGAGGATAGGCGAACTTCTCGTTCGTGTTTTGTTATGCGCAGAACGACTTGACTAATTTTTAATTTTCGATAAATAGCTTGTGCATTTTTATTTATTAATTTTAATTTGCAATTTTACTGCAGAGCAAAGCAATATTTGTAAAGGCAAATGGAAAAGCAGACAGCACTTTACTAGTATAGCACGTTCTAGACTTTCACTCAAAAACATCGTTTTGGTTTTCGTTTATTTTTTCTCTAAATGCACACTTTTAAAATAAAATATTTTAATAATCGTCCCCAAAATAATTGGGGTCAATCAATTTGGTTCTGCAGTTGCGATGTCTTAGGGGAATCGTTTTTTTTCTTTTGCTAAAGAAACATCCACGCGAAAGTTCCAGAAAGAAACTTTCTATTTATTTTGATGATTCCGTTAACAACATGAACAGAGAGAGAGTAACAAATTCTTCACAGCGATGCCACGGAGGAACCCACAAGTACCCTCTTTAGATCAGTGACAGGCTCCATAAATATCAGTGAGCAGATGATAAGCGATTTGTGAAATCCTAAAGGGTCCCTGATTTTGTAATCCGTCACACAATCTAGCAGAGGGGTTCTTGATTTGTTTCTGTCCTGCTATTGTGTGATCAAATTTTAGATGCTCTTTAACGATTCTGTTATTTGTCTTTTATCGCTTGTAAAATACGTTGAGTTACACTTCATTATTAAAATGTGCTGTAAAAAAAGTGTAAATATCATGAAATGTGTTGGATTGTAATGAAATTCGAATAGTTGGGGTCCATTTTTTATACCCCTCACCATAAAGGTGAAGTTTTACTTTATACTCTCAGAAGGGTTCAAAAACTACCGAAACGAGAACTTGATTCTCTACCGTCGGACATGCCGTTCAGACTCCGTCAAAAGCCCGAGAACCGCCAGCAGATGTGCTCGCAAGAGAAAACGGCCCCCTCTTCTGTATTAGGTGTAATATTAGCGGCGGGCCCCATTAGTAGCGCAGCCATCAGGCCGCCATCCAGGCATGTGAGCTTCCTTTCTTCCCTGAGGGACCCGGCCGGCTGTAATGACCTTCTGGTATCTGTACAATTTCAGCTAACACAAGTCACCGAGATTAACACCTGCGCGCGGAATCGAAATGGAGTCCAACTTGAGTCGCTCCAGCAAAAGTGCGCATTGGCGGCGGCGGTGGGGGCTTCAAAATGAGCCAAAGCGGCAAAGTGCCGTCCAGCTTTAGTCAGCCCCTTTTATCGGCAGCTTTATAAACACTTTTAACAACACAAATAAACTTTTTTTGTGTGATCTTTATTTGGGTACATACTCAACAATGAGGATTATTTCACCTTACACTCTCTCTAATGAACAAAGCGCAATCAAAGACTTGACAAAGTTTGATTCAAGTAAAAAGGCGGCTTGTAGAAATTCTGACCCCCGTTTGCCATTTCATTATGCGTAAATAAAATTAGCTTCGGTGTGTGTTTTTATCGCATTCATTTGAACGCTGGTCGCACCCTTCATAATATAAAACGAACGTTTATTCTTCTTAAGTGGTTTGTCATAAAATAATAGAAATGAACCAGTGAATGCGCGTGCACGCGGCACGCGTTATCCCTTGCTAATCAATACCGTTAGAATTAGTTATCGATCGAAAAATAATAGTTGCAACCCTCTAGTGCGTGCATTTTATTATTATTTTTGAATCTAATTATGCATATTTACTTTTTAAAATTTAATGGACATAATGATATCCTTATAAAGCCTGAATAGTAAGAAAGGCGCAATATTAATTCATTATTATTATCATCATTATTATTATTATTATTATTATTATTATTATTATTATTAAAAGTCTGTAATTTAGTTAACACTTTATAGTCTCAGAATGAGAATGAGATGAAAGTGTAAAGGCTAAGATCGAGGCGTTTCTTTATTTAACGTTCCTTGAATGCGCGGAATCGAATTCTATTGCAGTGCACTCTCGGTAACTCCGCTCGTTAAGATCTTTTAACTTTACGTTTATTCAGCCAATGTCGAACGTTCATCCTTGTGCGCTATTTCCTTTTTAAATTCTATCCTTTTCAAGTTGATATTTTTTCGTTTTCTTATCATATAATTTGAAACCCCATAGCACAGTGCTTGTTTTACAGCTGCTGCTCTTTGAATCATTTTAATATGTATACATATTACATATATATATATATATACATATTTTTGTATGTGTATATATATATATATATATATATATATATATAGAAATCGCTAATCTCAATACTCTTTACTGTCGCTTATTTCTTTTTTACACAGTCAACCCCGTGGAATTGCGGATTTGCGCCGACAAATAGCACAAAAAAGGCGTTCTGCCCAAGAGTGCCCATTAAAGCAGGTAAAAATGTTTAAGCAGATACCTCTTGCCCGCCTCACGTATTCCGCAGTCCGGCGCCTCTTGATCGACAAATGGAAGAAATCAGCTTCATCGTCGAGGCGAAGCGGCCATCTCGTGCTTCCCGACGGCTCTCCCTGTAATTAGAGCCCACGCCGTAAAATCGCTCCCTGCTGAGTAAAGCGAAATGCAAGTCTCATTATAATTTGCTTAATGAGAATACAAGGTCTTTATAATGCGTCCGTCATATACTACAATATTATTATTCCAGACCCTCTGCACTTTAATGGTAGGGGGCGCCAATTTCCTCTTTTTTATTAACATTTCGAGCTTTTTTACATTTTGTTTTAACATTTACAGATGTCAGGTTTCAGCTCATCATGCTCCGCTTTCTTAAAGCTGTTATTGGCAATTAATTTTCCAAATGAACCCACCAAACAAACAGAACTCCGTTGTGCCGTTCGATGAGGCCGCTGAGCTGTTCTTGCGTGGCTCTGTTGTCCCTTAAATACTTTTTGCTGATTTTAAAACACAGTAAATTTGAATTATGGACAGGGCCAGTTCTAGCCAGCCTTGCCTGAGAGTGCAGTCAAAAATGACAAATAGAGGGGTACCCTATGGTAGTGCCAGTCGAAGCCCATTTCCCGCGGGGGGGGGGGGGTGGTTAGCGGGTAGTCAGCATTAGTCTTTAACGATTAAGGGAGGGGGGCCACCTCGATGTCTGGAGTGCACATCCCTTCAGTTACATAAATGGAGCCCCTCTGTGTACAGAACACAAACTTTACAGAGGGTGCACCCCTTAACTTTCATAAATGCCACCCCTAACAGGTTGACCACCTCAGTCTATTTTCTCCATCCTGAATTTGTTTGGGTGTGGGAGCCCCATGCCACCCCAGACAGCTGCCCACATCCCCCATTCTGCCTCTTGGAGTTTCTCATTCCTATTAAGAGTTAATAAGTGGGAAGTGGGGTCCTCCTTGGAGTTTTTCAAGCACCCTGATATTCATTTAGTAAATAAATGAATGGAGAGAGGGGCTCACCCTAGGGGTTTTTTGATTGTTCTGATAATCATGTCAGGAGTCAATGAGCTGGAAGAGGGGTCCCCCTTGTTGTTGTACAGGCACACTGATATTTATTTCAAGGATCAATCAACAGAGAGGGGGGTTCCCCCCTTGGGTTTTCATATTCTGCATAAGAAACTCGCCAATTCCCAGGAGTTTTTTTGTAAGGTTATGTATGCAGTCTGAATGTGTGGGTGTGTTGGGGTGTCACATTGCCTCCCGGCACAAACCCACCAGACCTGATGTGATTCTGATACTGGGGGCACTGTCGTTAGCTCTTCTACATTTCAGCTGCAGAGTCCTGGCTTCAAATCCACGGCAACTGTGTGGCTTTTGCATTTTCTCCTTGTCTCCTTGTGCATTTCGTTCCCCCTCTGGGTACTGAGGTTTTTTTTTTTTTCTTTTCATCACAAATATTTCCAGGCTGTGTCCTTTGCTTTGTGTTCCTTTCGATGTCCTGATGTCCGATCCGCTTTAGCTCCTTAGCCTGGTGGGATAAGTTCTGCCCCCCCCCCATGTAACCCTGAACTGGACTAAATGGGCAGACACATACATAAATCGTGGTGATGACAAGTGCTCAGTCTCTTTATTAAATATCTAAAGTATGAGCAGTAGTGACGGGCAAACCCTGGTGAATTAGCTTCACCTCAAGTTTGACAAAACTGTGGAAATGTGTTCAGGAATTTCGGCAAATTCTGCAGAATGCATTGCAGTCAATGGAATGAGAAACTAAACTGGTTTGGAGTGGATTATAAGGTGGCAGTGAGCTTTTAAGTGTCAGCGACGTAAGTAAAGCACCTGCTGAACACTCCGGACCGATTATTGTGGCCACAAGTGTGACGTGTGGTGTGACACAGCAGTGCTAACCACTGTGCCACCATGTCTCCCAGAGATAACTTGGTAATCTCTTATCTTTCTCGATCTCGTATCACCGTGACTAACAGAGCCTTTGGTGCAAGATATCAGCGTTGTATACTTGGGAGACTGTCCCTGTCACTACCCGATCTGCGATACACAGCAAGGAGCTTAATCCCGTAGTGACAATACAAGGTACAATGACATGCAGAATAATGGTGGAACTTCATAATACAACTGAGAGTTATTTTTCGGAAAAACTGACTGGAGTGCCGATCAGCAAGTGATATCCAACATAGCCAGTTGGAAGCCCTTCTGGGTTATGACAATGCCAGGAAGGCCCTCCCCTGGCAGTGCCCTCTATTGTCTGTCAGGGTCCCCTTCAGCATTGCTTCTCCAGACTCCCATTTCCCATGCAGCCCTGTGGGTGTCCAAACTAATAAAGCTGTTCTGTGCCATGCTCCCCTGCCAGTTCTTGTACAGTTTGGGCATCCCACTCAGGTGATAAGACATCCTGAATGGGTATTGCCCCCCTTTTAGTCCATCCTTCCATTATGGCATCCCAGCCGGGTAAGGATTCTCCACCTCTGTCCTGGGTGGGATACCCAGTTGTTCTCCAGGGTGTCTACAATGGGCATGAAGCAGGCCGGGCAGTGGCATAAAGTGTGAGGTGGAGTCAAACATATCGCAGTTCTGCACAGAGAGTGTGACATCCTCATCCACCATTAGCTGCCACAGCTCTATGGTGTCATGCTGACCTCGCAGAGCATGATGGGATGCTGGGGGAAGAAATGGCCTAAGCCAGCCGTGCAGCAAATATTTAGAGAGAATTTGGCAAATGAGGCCACCAGCAAACTTTGCCAATCAACAGTAGTGAGCAACTTCTGTAAAGTGAAGGTGTATGAGGTAAGTTTGGCAAAGGCACAATTCAGGGTCACATTAAAGCTACTTAATACCTTCCTTACCGAACACCTGGATAAACCCGTCGTGGAAGAAGCCCCTTTGAACATTTCAAGCCTCCGCTATGCAGAAACATACCTGAACATTGGAACACTTCCGACGAGAACAGGCCGCCGCAACAGCCGCAAGTCTTTTGGGTGATGCCAACCCGGGTGCCACCCTGTGCAGGGAGGGCCGCCTCCTCCAATGAAGTGTCGGTACGCGATCCTGGCTGTGGCCGCCGCTCCTTACTCACTCAAAGACTCCACCACTGGGTACAAATGGAGACTGGAAGCGATCCACAATCTTCTTTTTTTCGTTTTTGGCAAATCTGAACAAACCACACGGGACTCCAATCACTGTAATGAGCCTCACCGCAGCCTGTTTCTAATATTAACTATTGTGTTTGACTCGGAATTCGAAGAGAAAACCAACATCCGTCAAGGCTAATTTGGTCGCCGTCTTGAGCCACACATAAGTGATTCTGTCAGAGTTATAGAATTATTCAATTAAATCAAAGCGCAGTAATCTGCTTGTAATAAAATGCACATTTTCAGGCAGACCTCACACACGACAAGTTCAGAAGCAAAGCGGGCCGAACCTTAGCCCAAATGTCAATTTCATATCACGTTAATTATAATAATACTCTGGGAGTAGCGCCTCAGTTAAGATGGCGTGTAAGCAGCTCTGCTTGGAATGTAAAAGGCACAAAAACTGCGAGGTAAGCGTTTACCAAAAAATCAGGGACAAAATCCGCCCCTGATCCCTCCTGGAGCCTAGTCCACCCATGACCATTCACTCGGGCTGCTACCCCCAGTTACCCTCATCTCAAGCCCACCTCTTTGACATTTGTATCGAGATCTCTGCGCCAAGGCTTCCTGGGTTGTCCTCACTTGCACTTCCAAGTTAGGGTGCGATGTTGGTGCCTGGCTTTCTCAGGGTGGGACCACAAGCCGGCCCACCTCCTCCTCTGTGGAACACTAAGGCCACGGCTCTGCAGTGCTGATGGTCTCCGGCCATTGGATCCACAGGATTCAGGGTAGGTAGGCGTTAGTATCTGAACCTCTGGGATTTTCCTCAGCGTTGTTCTCCACGTCTCTGCTCCCCGTATAGCAGCACAGATTTGACATTTGTGTTGAATAAACGAGGGTCCGCACCAAAGTCAGTTGTCTCCAATGAGCACCAAACCAAAAGAAGAGGCGAGTAGCTTCCCTGAAGTTCCTAAAACTCCACAAGCTCACTTTTAAGCATGTGGGAACGCTTTGAATGTATCCAGAATCCTGGAAAACCAGGAAGTGTGCGATGCTGTCTCTTAAAGCGCCGAAATGGAGACGTCACACGTTGTGCCACCCCACAAGCCCCCCGGGTGACTTGGCTCTTTAATAGAGAGTTGATTGTACTTTTAACATCGCGGTTGTTTCGAGCAGCTTGACATTTTCTCACTCTTGATTTCCGCGCGAGACACGATTGTTTTATCGCGTCCCTCTCCTCCCGTAGGTCATTTGACTTTGGGATATTCAATTGGTTCATCGAGTGAGGGGTCACTTCTACATCGCAGATACATAATCCTTTCAAGTAATTTCAGCTTATAATCGTTTTACTGAGTTTCGACTTTGACCCCCGCTTAGTAATTTTGACTCGTGGGTACTCGATTATTTTATTGCTGTCACGGGACCCTGTGCCCACACCAAGATGGTACACATGAATGAGTCGACACATCACTAACATACTGTGCTCACGCAAGTGAAGGAGGGTCAACAAAACAGGAACATTCTCGGGTGCCAACACTGCCCTCCTCGTTTACTGATAAGGCCCAACAAAAAATGCTCGATGGCATTTGAAAAAAACAAAACTGAATGCCACGCATAATGGGTCTTCTGACTCAGAGCTCCTCCCGTTAGGTCATCTCCGCAATAATGACGTCTCCTTCTGGGTGGTCATCCTCTTGAAGCTCTGGGACCAGAAGAGACGGGGTCAGTTTCCCTAACTAGGTGACTTGTTGAGACCGTGGAGGAAGAAAATGACAGGACAGTTAGTGGCAACGCACCCTCATGGCCTGGGCTTGGTATGACATACATCTGGGAAGAGCTTGGCTGGTGATCCTCAGACGCGCATGCATGGAAATGTCCATGAATCTTTGCTCAGTGTCAATGATGTTCCTTTGTTACCACGTGGAATGGAGAAGTGGCGGCTCCTAATGCTGTCTGGCCGACACTATTGAAGATGGCGGTTCAAGGGTTTTGTCCTGCAGGTTTCTCGATTGTGTTCTGAAATCATTGTATGTTGGTTAATAAAAATCAGGTTTGGAGTTTCTAGTGAATGTTCTAACCTTGCCTTGCCTCGTTTTTTTCTCTGTCGATTTGCTGGTTTTGTTTACTGGTTTTTCTGCTCCTGGTCCAGCACACAGTTGCCAGTTTTGCCCTGCCTTTTTTTTTTTTTTTGTAAGGTGGGCTTCATAAATTACGTCCAACTTCTTTACAGCACAAACGCAACTCCATGCCGAGTCCAAAGATGACACCGGAGGAGGTGGAGGGGCCACCTAATTATTCAGTTTAAAATCCCAAAGGCTCGGCTGTGCGTTTGATGCTCCAGTGGTGTGCACCTGTGCCACCCGGCAGCTTTTCAATGAATGCTTTTAATTATTTTTTTAACCTTTGGTTCAACTTCTAAAAGCAGGGCATCTGGTTTGAGGGCAGAGGAAGGTGTTAAAACAGATGGAGCCCCAAAGATGGGCTCCTGGTGGGGACGCGATTTTTCACACCGCTGTTTGTTCATTCAGAGGAGGAGGAGGAGGAGGATGATGTGACTTGCTGAAATGCCTTGATTGCCAGGGTCGTGTTTTTCCTCAAAAGGACTTTGTCGATGAATTTGGTGGAAGTTTAGGCTTTGTTGTCGGGGGTCTGTGTAAAGTAGAAAAAAATAAATAAATTAACGGAAGACACTCCGAAGCAGGGTGAAGCCACAGAAGTTTCAAAGGTCTGTGTGCGTGTATTTGTGTTTTTTTTTATAAAGTTGTGGTGGGTGAAGACCAACAGAACGAGAGGATGTTGACCAACGTGGGTCTTAACCTTCCGGGGCTCCGACTGAACACGACGTCCAAACCTGACAGCTAATCGTTTCTCTCCACCTATGCAGTCCCACATTCTGTCCTGACGCCCCCTGGAGGCAACTGCCTGCACTTCACTCCACTCTCATACTTCTCTTGTATTCAATTTTGTAATAGAAGGCATCATAAGAGATGATTGCTGATGGAGGCTTGTGGTCCTTCTGCAGATCCTGTTGGTGACACTGCAGTGCTGCGTGTCATAGCTGTCGTGAAGCCTCAGCCTTCTTCACAGGTTCATGTCGGCTTGGTCATTTCAAGTGGTTGTGACTCCTCTGTACGTGGCCTGATGCAGTGCATTACAGGAATTGAACCCTAAGATGACCTGGTGGTTACTGCACAGCATTCTTGGTGAGACAAAGCCAGCGGGGGTCACTGCATCTCAATACAATGAAGGGGTGATTACTTCTAGGGTTATAATATGGAGGGGGGACACTAGAGATGTTAGTGTTGGAGTCCTCCATGCCAGCCAATAGGTGGCAGCAGGGAGGGCTTTTAACTCATATAGGGTGGTCCAGACCTAATTATGCAATTTTCATTACGCTATAACTTATTAAGTTTATTACATAGAAAAATCACCTGAAAAATACCGGACCATCGAGAAGTGTGCGAACTGACGACATGAAGAATCGTCTTCCTGCCGAACTGGAATCGTCCAAAGTCATCCAGACGATCTGGATCTGCATAATTAGATCTGGACCACCCTGTAAATTTCCTCCCTGCTGTCCTATACTGTGGACATGCGACTTGCGGCCAAGTGGCCATAGTCCTTTAATGGGGAATTGTGGTCTTACACTGCAGAGACACCGGAGACCTTTAGGGGGTGACCAAAAAATTTAACCCACTTGGGTTATGGGGGTGGGGGGGGGGGGGCATACTCCATTCTTGACCGTGGAAGTTATTTCCTCGTCCTTTAATAGAAAGTCTTTCAGAGACACAGGATTTATGGTGCATTTTATTGAGGAAGAGAGCTGGACAAGGGGTCAACTAGAGTGACCCGAGATAGTGGAGAAAAGGGGTGCTGTTCTTGGTGTGGGCCCCAGCCTTTTAGGCACCCCATCTGACAGACCGAGGGTTCTGTACCTACAAGTACAGTCGTTGTGGGCCAGCAGGCTTACTGTTTTCGTGTTTGTTTCATACTGCGAATGGCTCCTGTGATCATCCCTGTTAGCGAAGGGCATTTCCATTCACTTCACTGACTCAGTTCTTTTGAAACACCCGTTGAAGTGAGTTGGTTCAAGGCAGGCTCATATGGGATGTCTTGGGGTTTGCTTGCTTGCACTGCAGATGTACACTTTAATAAGTCATACATTTTGGAATATAATAAATGATCTATTTAACATGCTGCTAACTCATATGGCACTGTCCAGTTTCGGTACACAATGCCTGACATCACAGTTAAAATGCATTATTAAAATAAGGCGATAAGTGAGATAATTGTAAGTGATTGACAATTGTGCAGCTCCTTTACAGATACAAGGAATGAGAATCGTGCGCCTCGTTCTCAGGTAATGATGTCTTTGTGACTCAAATGAACGAGAATTGTGAACCTACTGGAGTTCTCAGTAAAGAGTCCTTTACAAATCAGATGAATGATATGAATGTTCTCTGGCAACGATTTGGTCGTGAATCAAATAACCTGTGACCATGTACCTCATTTTTGGGTAATGATGTGTTTGCAAATCAGTTGAATGAGAATCGTGTGCGTCATTCTCAGATAATGATTCCTTTCCAAATCATATGAACAAGAATTGTTTACTATGTGTTCAGGTAATCCTTTGGTTACAAAACTCTGATCACGTACCCCATTTTCTGGTACTGGTGCATTCGCGAATCAAGCGAATGCCAATCACGTGCCTTCTTCGTTGGTAATGATTCAGATTAACTATGATCATGTCTTTCATTCATTGGGAATGACGTGTTTGCAAATTGAATGGACAAGAATGGTGAGAGTAGTTCTCGAGTAATGTGTGAGTGCCACATTGGATGGATTGACATCCTGAGCAGGAAACAGGGGGTCCTTGCCAGGAAGGGGAGTCGTATTGGAAGGAAGTGGATGAACTGGCATCCCATCCTGGTTGGGTGCTAGTACCTTTTGTGGAGGGGAAGGATGGTCAGAAAAAAGGGCGTCCTGTCCCCCCCCCCCGGTGCACACAGTGCCAGTATCTCACGGGTGGATCTCTCATGTGTACAGCCATGGGGCAGGTTGGGAGATGTAGTCCTGTTGGGCAGGCCTGCTAGGGGGAGCTGCAAGGGAGCACTGTCCCACCAGAAGCACTCCCCGGGTCCGTCTTAAAAGGAGCCCTCCACCTCACCTCAGGGAGTCCGAGTCAGGAGGAAGAGGACGGCACTCACTGAGTTGTGGAAGAGATGGATGGGTGCTTCATTTGGTGTCACATTATCTGAAGGTATTGCAACTGGAGTTGTGTCTGGTGTTTGGGGTCTTGGTGACGCCCCCGAGTGTCCACAAGTGATTCCGTTTGAACTTGAAAGAATCGCAGAAAGATTAAAGCTGGTGTGTGTTAAGGGAAATAATTGTCAGAAATTAGAAAGATATTTTTATAAGGTTTAGTTGTGTGTGACTGATTTGTTAAAAGTCTAATGTCTGTAATAGTTTAATGTTATGATTCTGCTCAGCTTTGTAACACACTGGTGAGGACATGTGGAGTCCTGTGTGCAGTTTGGGTCTTTAGACTTCAAAAAGGACAAAGCAGCACTAGAGGTGGCCCAGAGAAGAGCGACTAGGCTGACTACGGGGGGGCTACAGGGGATGAATTATGAGGAAAAAGTAAAAGAGCTGAGCCTTTACAGGTGATGAAGAGGAGGAGACCTGACTGAAGTGTTTGAACTTATGAAGTGAATTAGTGCAGTGGATCAAGACGGTGACTTAAAAATGAGAACACTGGGACACAGTTGGAAACTTGTTAAGGGGAAATTTCACACAAACATCAGGAAGTTTTTATTGACACAGGGAACCACAGACACTTGGAATAAGTGACCAAGTAGTCAATAACACTTTATGGACCTTCAAAAATCGATTTAATGTTTTTTTAAAAGATTTAAAGCACTGGCGAGCTTTGTTGGGTGAATGGTCTGTTCTCGTCTAGATTGCTGATGATTAATGTTTTATATATTCCTTCTAAATGTATTCCAGTAACAAATTATATGTTCTAATCCAGGGGTCCTCAACACTTCTCTCGCGAGCTGCCGGTGCCTCGCCACCCCTTTCTAAGTAGCTCACCAAAGGGTTAATGAATCCCACATAAATCTGAAAACTTGATTAGTCAAATTAGGGGTGGGCGATCTTTCCAAAAAAAATCCTATCACGATCCTTCTAACACAAAATCACGATCCACAATCTGAATCTTTTCATTGTGGCAGACACTTAAGAGAATATCCGGACTCAATCTCATGAAGAGCTAAGTAACACTTTATTTTAAATATCAAACAAAGTTGAATTCAATTGTTCTCTCGTTCGCTAGCTAAGCAGAGTTAAGGACCACACCCTGAAGCTGGCAAATGGGTGAGGAATGCCCTATCCCCCTCTGCCCGCTGAGTGTTTCTCAGATATGTGCAAGTAAATCGAACTCTGACACATAGCAAAATGAGAGAAGTCGCAAATGCAACCAGAATGTTCAAGCAAATTCTAGAAAAAAACCTGATCTAAATCTGTTCAGTAGTTCTCACGTGAAAAACAGACAGACAGACAGAGAGACATTGGATTTTCTATATTAAATATTAGTAAACCTTCAAACTAATGTGCAGTTAAAGTCTCAACAGCATTTCTGGAGCTTAGTAGAGCGAGATGACTGTAAGAATCTTCACCAAGCAGCTCTGAAAATGTCTGCTATGTTTGGGTCTCCATCCCTCTGTGAGTCGGACATGAATGTCATGAAGTCAAAGTTCACAACAAGACGGACAGACGAACATCTCAATGACTCCATCAGAGTGAACCTCAGTGGCTCCACTCCACCATCCACCTCAGTGCCAGTCATCTGACTAACTAAACAACACATCACACAGGCGACTGGACCTGTGAATAAAGTGACACAGTGACATGTGACAAAATGACAAATGATGTAGGCATGTTTTAATTTAATAGTGTGAGATACACCAGACAGACAAAATGCACTTGCAGGTGAACTCAATATTTTCTTTTGATGTTTTAATGCAAAATGTGAGTTGTGGACACCAACATTTGGTAAACGTTCTGGCAAAAGAAGCGTATTCAGTTTGTTTGGGGCGAAATAAGCGATGAGAATAAGCGTTAGAACACATGAGGAGCTCTCGGCCATTTTCATTTTGTAAAAGTAGCTCTCGGAGGAGACCCCTGGTCTAATATAATTGTATTGTTACAGTATTGCACTTGTGTGATGAACCAGAGAGTCGTCGACGAGAGTTCTCGTGCTCAGGCAGTAATTGAGTTTGACTTTGAAAGAATCAGAAAGTGAAGTGAATGAGAATCACGACACGGACGGGCGGCATGGCACATGCACTTCAAACATCTACCTGGCAATCGAAAGACGCCGACAACGCGACGCACGCTCTACAGCTGTGTTTCTCAGCCTTTTTGTCGTTGTGATCCACTTTTTCCCATGCAAGTGTCTTTGCGGCCTACCAAGTCCCTATTGGAGAATCGATCCTGGTCTCCATTAGAGAATCACGTGTGATTGTTGGAGCAGCGACTCTCCACAGACAACCGTGACCCGCCAACATTATAAAAACAATAGCGGCTTGTGACCCTCCAGCGGCAGGCTGAGAAACACTTGTGCTACGAGACTCCCGTTGAGTTCCGCTGAATGAATTTGCTTCTTGAGACCAGCAAGAGGAGCGACTCTATCGTGAATTGCCCTGCCTTGTGCGTATTATTCTGTTAAAGGAGACACTTTGGCCTCTTGGCATTACGATTTATGGATCCATTTTTGCTCATATTTTATGTATTCGTATTTTTGTTTTGATTGTTGTTATTCCTTTTGACCGTTTGGATCACAAGTGCCACCATTGTGTGTTTGCTTGAATGGCTGCGGCCATACTGTTGTTAGTGACCACACCGAGTTGCTTCCACGTAGAAGTGAGACGTGTGATGTATTTGTGATGGTATTTGAGGGGGTGATGCGCAATTCTCAGTTCCCGAGTGTTTATATGCACTTGTTTAGTGAATTCTAATCACAGAGAGTTGGGGCTAACAATCCTGGTGTGGCTTTTGGACTTTTTGGTTTTTCTTCGACCTTTGACTTTGTTTGCTCCTCCTTATCTTCATTCTGCCGTCACATGTGCCTCGGATTTATTCTGGGTTTACGGACATCCCAGGAGTGCCCTTCACTGTCCGCTGTAAGAGACGGTCGGCAGTCCAACTTGGCCGGGGCCCCCAAGAAGTGGCAGGATGGGAGAAGGCAGCCTGTTTAGAGCACTGCTTCCCCCAGAAAGCTGCAGTGGTGCTTTCTGCTGTGTTGTGTAGTGGGGGGCAAAAGAAAGACGCCTCCCCTCTTGAATAAAAGGTGTGCAATTCGGCAAGACTTGTGGACCACCAGGGGTTGTACCGCTCCCCAAACCCCGACACAGACAGGCTGAGACATAAGTCTTGCCATATTGCCCACCTTTTATTCAAGTGGGGAGGCATCTTTCTTTTGCCCCCCACTACACAACACAGTACAAAGCACCAGATAACACGCAGTCCTTTCTTCCTCTTTCTTTCAGTCAGCCTTCACTCCTCCTCCTCCTCCTCCCGACTCTGGCTCATTGCTGTGAAGCTGGCAAGTCCTTTTATGCTGTCCAGCCCGGAAGTGCTCCTGTTCTTCCGCCCTCGTGGTCTGTAAGCACTTCCGGGTTAGGCGGAAACCCCCTGCCACCTGGCTCCTCCATTTTTACAGCACCCTTCTGGTGACGCCCACAGTAACTGACAGCGCTGAGATAAAGAACTCCAAGTCCCATGGTGCCCTGTGGGGGACGCAGTGCCCTAAAGAGGCTGTCTTCCTCCATCCTTCCACTTCTTGGGCGTCCCGGCCATCTCTTACACCACGCTGACAATAAGTAACACATTCTGCAGGACCGCTCTCTGGACGTCATGTCCCCCCATGTCTAGGAGCACTCGTTTAGAATGAAAAATCACACAAATCCCAGGGCAAACTCTGAGAGACGCTTCCGGAACAACCCGCGACCTCCAAACCCAGACAGATGATGAAAGTCTAAAGTGTGATTAAGAACGGAGCGCCCACAGGTGGAGACCATTATCAGCACAGCCTTTAGGGGGTACGATTTGGGTCCACATCTTCCGAAAAGAGCCTTGAACTGAACAGCAAGTCCTCATGAGTCAACGCGGCGATTTTCACCCAGACGGGCGAGTCCTGAAGGTCATGTGGCTGTGCGCTCCATGATGTGTCCATCATAATTATGTAAGGCCCTCCATCACAGATTGAGTTGTAACATAGGCTGCTTTTCAGCTTAAATGCCATCCTTCACTTAGCTGACAGAACTCAAAGGTTGACCAAAGTGGGCGTCCGGTGTGCCCACAAGAGCACGTGTGAGTTGCTGTGAACGTTCGCTTGTTTGACTGAGTTGTGCGGCTCAGCTCTGTTTTTAACGAGACACCCTTTGGTAAATAAGGTGTGACAATAATACAGTAATAATAAAAGACTTCTGGATAGTTCACATCACAGCGGTCTTTGTAAGAGTCAATTAATTAAACGCAGCATCTCAAGGTATTTAGCTTCCATAATAAAACTGACGAGATAGCGCTGGCAGGGCCGTGGCATCGCCATTCCGCTATCGCTTCCGGTTGTTCCACTCAAGATCTAATGCCTCGGCTGATAACATATCAGGACACGCTCGTATGCGGCCGCAGAGCTTGTCACCTCAGCTCTTAGGGGACTCGGTGGGAAGCGCGGGCAGAGGTGGAGGGTCTCGGAGCGAGGCCCAGGCGCTTCTGGCAACCATCACCTCACACGGAGGCAGGACTCGCATTCCGACATTGTTGCTTTTTCCTTGCTCAGCTCAGCCTGACAATCTCAAATGGTATCTCGGCCACTTTATGGGAAAGAGATGTCCGCTAGTTGGGGTGGGGGGGATGTGCTTGTGAATGAAGGTCACCTACTGTAAGCCTCACTTGGTTCGTTGCTTTCCATACTTGACACAGTTCCCAATGTGTGACAAAACGGACGCCAACTTTAAATGGCTTCTGAATGCCCAACCACCCCTTTACCAGGTCTCTTTTATCGCAGGGTCACACACTTGTAATGTACACGAAAACGGGCATTGCCTCAGATATGCGCCCACACTTGTAACACATCCAAATACTGCCAAGTTTATGACTGGACTGAAGGCTGCAGGCACATCTGGCAGGAAAAGCAGGGGGGTTGTGTGGGGCATGGGTGGCAGCTGACCCGAGATCCTTTAAGATTTTAACGGTATATTGGCCACATTGACCCACCAGGATGGTTTTATTTAAATTGAGAATTATTTCTTTTAGGGCCACCTACTGGAGACTAATAGAAAAACAGTCCATTTGTCAGTGAAACGCTTGAGAGAATCTGCCAGAGGCAGTGATGACATTTTCAGAAGTGGCTGGTGACACGCTAGGACATCCCGGCATTTACTGTAGCTAAATCAGGGAGCAGCAAACTGTCCCGTCTCATTTGTGACAGGCCTTACATTGAACATTTGCACTCGATACTTAGAGGGAAACAGGAGCTCTGTAGGGCTTAGGGACCAAAATACGGGGTGGACGTCAGGGAGTTATCATCAAGCCCAGCTGAGGACTGGTGTTGGTCAGCAAAATTCACCAAAGTCAATATGCTGTGTTCAATGGTGAACTTGTTCGCCAAAGATTTTTCTGGAAATTTGCCCTGTGCGGCTGGTGTGGACTAATATTTTATTATCCCAGAGCCCCATGATGGTTTGTGAGGCCAGTAACACATCACAGAGCTGTAGCAGAACCTTCAAGCGTGAATACTTTAAGATCGCTGCCTGATCTGCTTCTCCACATGTGTGATGTCTCGACTGATTGGTTATCCAGTATTTTCATTTGAAAAGGACAAACGGTTAACCGACCATAACAAGAATATTAGAGTACTGCCACTGATGCTTGTGCGCCTCCCGTAGAAAGAAAACTCACATGACAAGGCATTTCTGTCTTCTTGATGGAAGGAAAAAGTGCAAAGCGTTGGCACAGAAACTGGAAATGAAAAAAGACGTTCCAGCCGTGCCAGGAGCTGTGACTTCAAACTAGAGCTGGTCAATCCATTAGGCAACATAGGCGGCCACCTCGTGTACCGTCACCTGAGGGGAGCCACTTAGACTAGACTAGGAGCCACACACGCCCCCTAGACTTCCGAATGGGCTTCTAGCAATGGATGGAGCCAGTCGTACGGTCAATATGGTCTACTAAAACACTGAGGTCCCTGTGTGTGTCCTGTCTCTTAGGGCAATGTGATTGGTCAGTTTGGCTTTGATGACACAATCGAAAGACGAAGTGTGAGACACGGGAGGAGGAGAAGCGGCAAAGGCGGCACATTAACAGTCACCTTCAATAACAGGAAGTATAAGGTGGTGGAACACAATGCACCATAGCGTGGTCTTTCATGGATGCTCCTTTTGTACCCAAGTGTGGTAGTGACGCCTCCTCAGGACATTTCTTGAACGTGCCACATTGTTCATGAAACGTCGCTTTGCTCCTGTCCCAGCTTATTTTAGAATGGCTTGTAAGCACCAAGTAATCGTGTCTTAATTATAATACTAATGATAAGCTAACCCAGTGTTTTCAAACTTCAGTCCTGGAGGGCCGCAGTGGCTGCAGGTTTTCATTCTAACCCTTTTCTTAATTAGTGGTCTGTTTTTGTTGATAATTAACTTCTTTTCCTTTCATTTTAATTGGCTTGCTTGTTTAAGATTTGTTCCCCTGAATGTCTTCATCGTTCCTCTGAATTGCTTCATTTCTTTCCTTAAACGGCACCCAAACAGAAATGAAATGTGAAGTGAATGAGCCAACAGAAGACCACCTAAGTCAGGACCTCAAACTCCAACCAGTTGCTTAATGAGGCACCGATTCTTGTTGTTAATTAATTCCGCTCTTTAATTCCATGGCTTGTTGCTGCTCTCGTGGTGCATTAGCAGACATTTCTGAAATTCTTGATTTTCTCTTTTCTAAGAGCTCTGTTTGTGGCCCTGAGCAGATCAGCATTCCTGAGACCTTCATCTTTCTTTATTTTCAGATATCATATGATGGACACCAGTTGTTTTGGCTCATTTTGTATCTCATTGTTGTTTGGCTGCTAATTAAGGAAAACTAAACATTGAAGGGGTCTGAGTCTTCAAGAGCATGTCAATGAAAATTAGTTTAAAAGAAGTTAATTAGTAGCAAAAACATGTCACTCATTAAGAAAAGGGTTAGAATGGAAACCTGCAGCCACGGTGGTCCTCCAGGACCGGAGCTGGGGACCCCTGAGCTAACCAGCTTAAAAATTAGTCACTCCTGGCTAAGTCTTATCTAATGGCGTGTAATTAAGTATCAAAAATAAGGTAAGTGAGTTAGAGTTGTATGTAGCAGAGCGTAATTATGATATTATAGCAATAACGGAAACCTGGCTAAATAACAAAGATGGGGATGAGTGTAACATAGAGGGATACACATTTTTTAGGAAGGATAGAAAGAACAGAAAAGGAGGTGGGGTGGCTGTTTATGCCAAGCAGGATTTAAATGTAAGTCCTCTTCAGTTGGATGATGAGCCACATCTTAGTGAGGACATGTGGCTTTGCCTGGAAAATATTAGGGAAAGAGGTCTTATTTTAGGAGTGTGTTATAGACCACCCAATTCAGACAGTAATTTCAATGCACATCTTTTTAGTAATATCAAAAAGGCAAGTTTACAGGGGGATATTATAGTCATGGGGGACTTTATAATTATCCAAATATTAACTGGGATAACCTTGCAGATGGAGGAGCACAAGAGCAGGAGTTTTTATAAGTAATCAGTGACTGTTTCTTAACACAGCATGTTAGAGCACCAACACGGGGTGAAGCCTGTCTGGATTTAGCATTTTGTAATAATCGGGTTAGAATTGAGAGTGTAGAGGTGATTGGACCACTAGGGTCACGTGACCATAATGTAATACAATTCTCATTATTTTGTAAGAGTGCAGATGCAAAGACTAAAATTAAGTTGAACTTTGGTAGGGCTAATTTTGAGCAGATGTGACAATGTCTAAGTAGGATATACTGGGATAAGCTTTTAAGTGTGGAGACAGTCAAGGAGCAGTGGAACAGGTTTAAAAATGTTTTACGTGTAATGCAGGACAGATACAGACCTAAATTTGGAATTAATAGGAAACGAAAAAAAAAGTTGCAAAGGAAAAAACTGCTTTATAAGGCATATAAGACTAATGACTGCAAAGTGAATCGTAGAGTGTATGAGAACATGAGGGCAACCATTAAGAAGGATATCAGGGAGGCTAAAAGACAGTTGGAGAGGAATAATGCAGATAAGGCGAAAGAAGACCCTAAGAGATTCTTTCAGTATTTTAGTAGTAAAAGAAGAGTCAAGGAGGAGGTCAAGTGCATCAGGAATAGTAAAGGGGAATTAAAAGATACAGACAGTGAAATAGCAGATGCCCTAAACTTACATTTTTCTGAGGTGTTCACAAGTGAGCAAGTGGATAACCTCAGAGCAGTAACAGGGACTACTAAGGAGGTACTGAGGGATTTGGAAATTGTAGAGGGAGAAGAGCTGCTCAGATTAAATAGGCTGAAATCAAACAAATCACCAGGACTAGATAATATTTATCCTCGTGTTCTTAAGGAGGCTAGTGAGTACAGATATAAACCCTTGACACACATTTTTAGGAAGTCACTGAGCACTGGAGAGATTCCGAAAGACTGGAAAATGGCAAATATCATCCCATTATATAAAAAGGGTGACAGGGCAGATCCAAGCAACTATAGGCCAGTAAGCTTAACAGGCATCACAGGAAAATTAATGGAAGGAATTATTAAGGATAAGATTGAGCAACACATGGCAAGGACAGGAGTTATTAGGAACAGTCAGCATAGGGTCAGAAGAGGGAGGTTGTGTTTTACTAACAGGCTGGAATTCTATGAGGTTGCAACAAAAGCATATGATCAAAGTGGAGCTTATGATATTTATCTGGACTTTCAGAAAGCATTTGATAAGGCACCACATGAGAGGTTGGGCATCAAGTTAAAAGAAGTGGCAGTTCAGGGTGACATTTTTAGATGGATGCAGAATTGGCTCAGACACAGGAGGCAGAGGGTGATGGTGCGAGGAACCTCATCAGAACTGGCCAATGTTAAGAGTAGTGACCAGTAGGGGTCAGTCTTAGGGGTGCTGCTATTTTTAATATCTATAAATAATTTAGATAGGAATATAAGTAACAAGCTGGTTAAGTTTGCAGATGATACCAAGATAGGTGGATTAGCAGATAATTTGGAATCCGTCATATCATCACAGAAGAATTTGGATAGCAGACAGGCTTGGGCAGATTTGTGGCAGATGAAATTTAATGTCAGTAAATGTAAAGAATTACACATAGGAAGTAAAAATGTTAGGTTTGAATACACAATGGGAGGTCGGAAAATTGAGAGTCCACCTTATGAGAAGGATTTAGGAGTCATAGTGGACTCTAAGCTATCAACTTCCCGACAGTGTTGAGAAGCCATTAAGAAGGCTCACAGAATGTCAGGTTATATAGCGCCTTGATGTGTGGAGTACAAGTCACAGGAGGTTCTGCTCAACCTTTATAACACACTGGTGAGGCCTCATCTTGAGTACTGGGTGCAGTTTTGGTCTCCAGGCTACAAAAAGGACATAGCAGCACAAGAAAAGGTCCAGAGAAGAGCGACTAGGCTGATTCAGGGCTACAGGGGTTGAATTATGAGGAAAGATTAAAAGAGCTGAGCCTGTACAGTTTAAGAACAAGAAGATTAAGAGGTGACATGATTGAAGTGTTTAAAATTATGAAGGGAATTAGTCCAGTGGATCGAGAAAGTGACTTTAAAATGAGTTCATCAAGAACACGGGGACACAGTTGGAAACTTGTTAAGGGTAAATTTTGCACAAACATTAGGAAGTTTTTCTTTACACAAAGAAGGATAGACACTTGGAATAAGAGAACATGTAGTGTGGTGGACAGTAAAACGTTAGGGACTTTCAGAACTCGACTTGATGTTTTTTTGGAAGAAATAAGTGGACAGGACTGGTGGGCTTTGTTGGGCTGAATGGCCTGTTCTCGTCTAGAGTGTTCTAATGTTCTAATTCCTCCGTAAGACCGAAGAGTATCTGGCATGGGTGCCATCAGTTAGCGGAAGTAAGTGACATCAGTTTTCATCTGCTCTTCCAGCACCCAATCCCACAGTTCAGCCAAGATGGTTGGTTGGCTCTGCCAGCGTTGCACTTGTTGCTCCAGACAGTCCCATGGAATTTCTACGGGATTTTTGCGGGCCGGTCAAGATTTGAGAATGCTTCACACTGCTCTTTGTGCTGATCACACGCAGTTCCAGTCCTGTGCACATGAAAGTTATTGTCTTGAAGAGGTGGGGTGGCCATCTTGTATTCATTCTGGAGATGAAACCCAAACGGTAATACTTAGTTGTCCAGAAGCCCAGGGTAGTCTTCCTGGTTCAAGTGCATCGTCAACTCAACAAAAGGGCCCATTTACTCCTCAAGTCATCAGTGGGCTGCCTCCTGCTTGAACAGCACCTTGCACACGATCCTCATGGAAGGCTTCGTGTGGCTTACGATGTACGCATCACCTCTCGTGATTTGAGTACCAGCAGAAAGGCAACTCGTCAGGCCAGATAACACCTTTCCAGGCTTCCACAGTGTGGCTTTTGTGGATGGCTGTTGGCAAGGGCCTCTTTGGTGGCACTCTGCTCCAGACATCCTTCCGAGTGTGTGTCCAGACGTGGCTTGTTGTGAGCTGGCATTGACTGTCTGCAGCACGGTGGCTGACACACGGTGTATCTGTGAGTCGTTCGATTGTAATTCTGGTGGTGACTAGCTGCTGACTGCAATGTGCTATGGGACCACTTGGATATCAGGCTTTGACACACTGGCGGACTCGGCCACTTCCTCTTCACCCTGCCCAGCACAATAACCCAGTTTAGCCAATCATTCACCTTTGTCGTGCACACCTCGAGTCCTTGACACACGATGACCGCCGTAGCTCATGACACACTGGTCTGTTCACACTGGGGTGCCCTCCTCCTCTCCTCTGTCTGAAGCTCGTTTCACCTGCCACAACGGACTCTTTTTTTTTTTTTGTTTTGTCTGATGAGCTTACATTTATTTATGTCGCACCTTTCAGAAAAGTAAAATTGTGGTTGAAAACCTCAAGTTCCTTGTGATTTTGTGCTTTTCAAATTAGTCCCCCAAGTCGGAGAGGATTGCTTCTGTACCACTTTCTGTTTTTATTAACGTTTGACCACTTTTTTTTGACTGGGACCAGTGAACTGATCGATTATCGGGGCCTGTTGGCTTTGCTGTTGTAGTTTGAAGTCGGTTCAACTTTTACAAAGAGAATTGCAGTTCACTTCAGAATAGAAAACACATGAAGTGAAGGTGAATACTGGGAGAAAATAATGACAATGGTGTTGATAAGGGGGGTCCTTTCATCGGATTGGCTGGCCCAGCGCTGACTCAGCTGTGGAATGGCCAAATGGGGGAGGCAGCTTGATAGCCGAGGTCTCCAGGACTCTAAACAAATCCAAATCCTATTATGTGATATCATCTATTGTTAAATTCTACCCCATATTAAAATGTTTATTCTGTATTGAGGATTTGTTCTGTTCTGTGTATTGTATTGTATTGTATTGACCCCCTTTATCTTTTTGACACCCACTGCACACCCAACCTACAGTACAGGCCAAAAGTTTGGACACACCTCCTCATTCAATGTGTTTTCTTTATTTTCATGACCATTTACAGCACTCCATCACTCCTCTCCTTGGTCAAATAGCCCTTACACAGCCTGGAGGTGTGTTTGGGGTCATTGTCACTGTTGAAAAATAAATGATCGTCCAACTAACCTGACTTCTGCACGACACAACTGCTGGTCCCAACCCCATTGATAAAGCAAGAAATTCCACTAAATAACCCTGATAAGGCACACCTGTGAAGTGAAAACCATTTCAGGTGACTACCTGTTGAAGCTCATCGAGAGAATGCTAAGAGTGTGCAAAGCAGTAATCAGAGCAAAGGGTGGCTATTTTGAAGAAACTAGAATAGAAAACATGTTTTCAGTTATTTCATCTTTTTTTGTTAAGTACATAACTCCACATGTGTCCATTCATAGTTTTGATGCCTTCAGTCATGAAAATAAAGAAAACACATTGAATGAGGAGGTGTGGCCAAATTTTTGGCCTGTACTGTACCTGGAAAGGGGTCTCTCTTTGAACTGCCTTTCCTGAGGTTTCTTCCATTTTTTCCCTACAAGGTTTTTTTTGGAGTTTTTCCTTCTCATCTTAGAGAGTCGAGGCTGGGGGGCTGTCAAGAGGCAGGGTCTGTTAAAGCCCATTGCAGCACTTCTTGTGTGATTTTGGGCTACACAAAAATAAATTGTATTGTATTGTAAGAAGGGAAATCACAGGCTAGGGACGTTTATAGCATCTTCATTGTGCCCACAGAGTACATTGAAATTCTGATGGTCACGTGCTAATCAACACACAACACAACCCGTCACATCAATACCAACCCTCACCCTCTCAGGTACCACGACCAGTGAGCAGGTGAGTAGCAGAAAGACACACAGATGATAAGGACAGGTGGTACCAAACCTGAGTGACGTCACCAAGTGCCTTCTCAGTGCTCTGAGCTCTGCTGCCATTATCAACACACATCCTCAACTGAGGCCGGGATTCAGCACTTCTGTCCACCATATGACTGCTCTCTTTACATGGGACGCATGACCAGTCTGTGCCCAGTGTATGCTTTTCCTTCAGACACACAAAGAGCTCAGTGGTGTCTTAGAGCAGGGCTGACATCTGTCCTGGGGGAGCAGGGCGCACTCACAGAGCTTCTTCTTAGAAAAATACCTGAATGAATGAGAAGAGAAATGTTAGCTTCAGCACCCTGGACAGCCACAGTTTCTACATGCTTTCTTCCTCAGAAATGCAGGATCAGTCCATCTGTCTATCATATAGTGCCTTTCACATCTGTCTGTCTGCCTGCCTGTCTATCTGTCTGGTGTACAGTGCCTATCGTATCTATCTGTCTGCCTGTCTAGTATTATACTGCCCTTCATATCTATTATACAGTGCCTTTCACATCTACAGCTGTGGCCAAAAGTTTTGAGAATGACACAAAGCTATTGGCCTTCACAGAGTTGTCTGCTTCAGTGTTTTTAGAGCTAAAACATCCTCCGAGAGCAACTTCTCCCAACCATCCAAGAACAGTTTGGTGACCAATATGATAGAGCACCGGGCCAAAAGGCAAAAGTGACAACTAAGTGGCTCAGGTACCTAATTTGGGGTCCATGGCCAGGAAACTCCCCATTGAGAACTTGTGGTCAATCCTCACAAGGTGGGTGGACAAACAAAAACCCACCAATTCTGATTCTGCAAGAATGGGTGGTTGCTGTAAGTCAAGATTTGGCCCAGAAGTTGATTGCCAGCATGCCAGGGTGATTTGCAGAGGTCTTGAAAAAGAAAGAAGGGCCAACACTACAAATACTGAGTCTGCATAAACTTCATGTCATTGTCTATAATAACCTTTGAAACATGTGAAGTGCTTGTCATTCTACACCACAGAACACCACAGAAACATCTGACACAAAGATCTAAAAACACTGAAGCAGCAGACTTGATGAAAACCAACACTCGGGTCATTCTCTAAGCATTTGACCATGGCTGTATCTAACAATCGATCCATCTAGTCTAGAGTGCCCCTCACGTCTGTCATGTAGTGCCTTTAAATCTGTCTGTCTGTCTAGTACTGTATATAGTGCCCTTCACATCCATCTACCAATCTGTCTAGTATATAACACCTCTCACATCTATCTATTGTGAGCACTGGGGGTCTCAGACTGCCAAACCCCAGACCCCACTGCACCGACAGCAGACAAACACACCTGTTCTGTTGTTTCCTTTCTAGCACCATAAACGTTATGCTTTTCTGCCTCCTCCTCTTCCTCCTCATCCTCTCCCTGACTCCACCATGACTGTCACTTGTCATGCCAGAGTCAGGAATCTTTCCAGTGACGCAGTTTTGTCATTAGGGAGCACTTCTGGTCCAGCTGGAGCTTACATAATAATAATAATAATAATAAGTTACATTTATTGAGCGCCTTTCACAAACCCGAGGTCGCTTTACATACAGAGTAAAAAAAAATTAAAAATTACACAGATGACAAAAGTTCGTAGAAGAGGAAAGTTTTCAGTTGAGATTTAAAGGTGCAGAAAGAGGAGCAAACTCAGAGAGACTGAGGAAGAGGGGGCCATAACACTGAAGGCCCTGAGAGTCTGGTGTGTGGGACAGTAAGGAGATGACTGAGCGAGGACCTGAGAGAGCGACAAGGAGTGTAAGGAGCTTGGAGCTGAGTGAGGTAGAGAGGGGCAAAGGTCATGTAGGGCTTTGAAGGTGTGAGTTTAATCCTCGATGGAACTGGTAACCAGTGAAGTTGGGAGAGAACAGCGAAGATGCGAGCAAAGCGTTTGTGTGGCTGCGGAGTTCTGAATGTACTGTAGCCTCTGGAGAGATTTTGTAGGGAAGCCAATGAAGAGGGAATTACAGCAATCAATACGAGACATCGTGAAACAATGAGTCAGAGCATCATTAAAGGACAAAAAATGACAATGTTACAGAGGTGATAGAATGAAATTTTGGAAAGAGACCTAATGTGTAGCTCAAAGTTAAGTGATGAATCAAACAAAACACCAAGAGGTCTGACAACAGGAGCAGGTTTGACAAGAGTGCATAAGACAGCCAGTCAGAGCAGGACGTGCCCTCAAGTCCCATGATGCACCTGGTTGTTCTGCTCTGCACAGCTTCAAGTGCTCCCTCTATACTGTGGTGAGCAGAACTGCACATAGGACTCCCGAGGTGGTCTCACCAGAGCTTTATAACGTCCCCCTGTTTCTGTGACATAACCTAACATTTTGTTTGCCTTTGAAGTCTCACCCGCACTTTGCTTAGCTGATGAGAATTCTTTGTGTTTTTTCCAGGCATGAGTCGCCCTGTGGAGAGTCGCTGATGGACACTTGACCAGCATCATCTGAAGACCTGCAGAACGTAAGTCAAAGGGACTTTCATTGTTTCAGTTGAGCTTGGAGGTCAGCAGGGCGGATTTTGATGTGTTTTGGTGGCTCCTTTGCTTTTTAAGAGCAGCTCTGCTTGCTGGGTGGTCGTCCTCTGGCCTGTTGGGTCAGGGGGTCTTAGAGAGTGGCTTTCGTGACAACGTTCCTTTCATTGTGCGCTCTTTAATGGGATGATTTATGGCAATGTTGGCTTTGTGAATGTGCCTTGTTTATCATTTTTCACGTTTTTTGGGGTTGATTATTTACAATAATGGTGGAATCGCTACTCTTGGAGGATCTTCATGCAGCCGTTTTAAAAAAACAAATCACAGATACGACACCAAACTATTTTATTTAACAGCTGAACATTCTGGCATTGTAATTCATGCCTTTAAAAAATGAAATAAAACTGTTGTAATTAACGGCACATTTTCTGTTCAGCCCAAGTAGATGAAAACTACTGATATGGATTCGGCTGGTGACTTTCATTTCTGAACAGGCGTCTCGATCAGCCGCAGTGCAGAGCGAGTGTCTGCTGACCTCACGAGAGAGAGCAGTCAGTTGAAACAACAGAAAGGATCACCAAACTCCTTCAAGAAGGGAACTCCGCACCCAGAGTGGCAAAAGATGTCAGCTGTTCCCAGTTCAGCCGTGTCTAATAGAATGGGAAAGCTGGAGAAGGCAAACACGCAGGTCGACCGAGAAAGACGTCAAAGTAAAAGGGCAGGATGAAGATCCTCCTCGAGTAGGGACTCACGATTGCGGTTTTGGATTTTGTTGTCATTTTTGAGACGCCTTCCATACTGCTGATCATTCTTTGGCTTCTTTTCCCAGCACCATTTTGTTTCTGTTGATTGCTGCCATTTTGTTGCTCGGCTGTGCTGCTGTGCGTGGCACCAACTGGGTCACCAGTGTGAAGCTCATGTTGGGCACGTCCTCTTATTCTGTGTTTGACAGAAGGGTCCGGCTGCAGACCTCCGCTCAAGAGTTAGCGTGACTGCACGTTTGTGTCACTTGGTCTTCATCATTGGACGCTCCGACAGCCCAGATCTTAAGCATTGTGTGATGTCACCGACGTATGCCGGCACTCCGGAGGTCTGCAGCCGGACCCTGTTGGAGTTTGATGATGGAGAATCCAGGAAGGAGTTTGTGTTTGCCCAAGTTGTTGTTTTTCTGGTATGTGAGATTTTGTCTTTGCTGGGCTGACCTGCAGTTAGGTGTTCGGTGTTCGGTTTTGCCTGATGTTAGATGGCTTCGATGTTCTGGCTGTGATTTTGGTGTTTCCTGGCTTACATTTGTTCTCCAGGTCCACATTTCATATCTCGTCTGTTGTTCTTCAGAATTGTAAGCTACCCTCAAATGTCAGGGGACATGTTTGGTTTTGTGACGACTGCCTTGGGCACAGCTCAGTGGTCTTGGGAAAGCCGAAGACATTTGTGGCGTCTTTTTCTTTTATTTTCTCTGTGAGTTCTTAAGGACAGCGGTAATCAGTAAGCCGACCAGCCATGTGTCACGTTTCGTGTTTGTTTCTTCTTGCTGCCGTCTTTCAGTTGTTGTATTGTTAATGTGGTGTTTGCTTTTGTTTTGCCTGTGCTGTGTTTATACAGAATGATTTTATGATTGCTGTGCATGCTGTGCTTTTTCTTCTTCCTTTTGTGTAGTGCTAGTGTTCTATGCATTCACCTCTGATGAGCCATGTGTTGGAGCGGCAGTTTCAACGTCGTACTTTCGATTCAGATTGCTGCTATTGATTCTGTGACTGCGGTTTGGATCAACGGGTGCCTTTCTTTGTGTCCTGTTTGCCTTTTTCTTGCCCTGTTGGCATTCTTTCATTAAAGTATGTAAAGACATTTTGTTTTGTGCGTGCTTTGGGCCCGAGTTTTGTGAAACTTGCTTTCCCTACTCCTTATTTTTTGAATGTTACAGGTCTTAGCTCCACTTTTGGGCCCAGTCAGGCCTTCCGTTTTTGAGTTTAGGGCCAGGCCACCTCTGCTGTTTGGACCTGTGATGAAGGCACATGTGTGGTTCTGGGAGGTCTGCGCTTGTTTGCGATGCCCGGAGGTGGAGCCGTGCCATAAGCACCCCTATGTAACGTGCAAGTCGCATCGTTTTACGAGCATGTCGTACGAGTGAGCGGCGCGGTCTGATTTACTCAACTACACAGACTGTTGCTTTGTGTTTGTTACCATTGCTCGTGTGTATCATCGGTTAGTGTGTGACGTGTCATCGGCCTTCGTGTAAAGTACACTACTGCGATCCCTGAAATTTATACATTTTATTTGCATCTGTTTTCGTGAATGTTCAGGTCTTTCAATTTTCGGGGCTCTGAAGTACAGAGAAATGGAATCTGAGGTCTGCTTTTGTGTTTTGTTTGTACCTCCTGACAAAAGTGAATATTCTTGAACCTTCCACGGTGATGCAGTTTTCTTGTCCTCTAAGAATGTGTTTTTACTGTTTCCATGGAAACAGTGACAGTGCAAAGGTCATTGCCTTCAGTTCCGGAACTCTTTGCGATAATCTCCACTTCCCTACTGACTTCCCGGTTATGATTGTTCACTCTCGTGCAAGGCAGGATTAAGACCCTTCAGTAGCCCCCTTTGCGACTGAATGAAATGATCTCGTACAAAAGGATGGGCGAGAAGGGTTAATTGTTCGTCTGATCGAATAGGGTGGCCCGCGGTCGTCCTTTGGTTCCATCGAGCGGCATACTAATGTGCTTTTCGATGTTTCAGCTGGGGTAGCTGGATATGCGCGTAAGCGTTACAATATAATGTGCGATATGACAGGCCTCGCTTGCCAACTATGGACCCTTAGTGTGCACCCAAGAACACCCCTTCGGTAAATCCGCCGCTGCTCTCGCATTTGGACTTTGGAGCTTTGATGTGTGTTTTTCTCAATTATCTCGATTCCCAATTTCTGGATTTTATGGTCATTTTGATTTTTTGGTCCCCCCGTCTGTGGTGTACGTTTATTCTGTGCCCTCAGGATTTTGTCGGTTTTCCATGCCATTTGCACTTGACGTACTTCTGTCTCATCCTGGACCCCGTGGCTGTCCACCTAGTGCCTACTCTAGTGGTCTCAAAATGTCAATGAATGCACGTGTCACCGCCTCTCGAGTATTCTGTGCTGTACGCAGGGAGCCCCTCCGGGTTACCCACACGCAAGACGTGAGGGGCTCAGCCTGGCATGGTGCTCTCTCGTCTCAAATCAGGAAGTGGTAAAAATGACAACAATATGCCCCTACAGGTCTTCTCGTGCCATTGCATTTCTTCCAGAAATTTCTGAACATCACAAGACCAAGCAGCGATCCTGGGTTGTCTCACATTGAGTGAGCGTTTTCGGTCCGAGCCCTCTCTGGCATCACTCGTGACAGGCGCACCTTCTTCCTTAATTTGCATTCGTTCCTCCACATGCCATCTGATGTGTGTGTGTGGAGGGGCTCTAGTAGGACTGGAATTTGAAGGAAAAATTAAATGTCGGAAAAGTGACGCAAGGAGTGTATTGGAGGCACAAGTCAAACCAGAAGGATTGCATAAGTGAACGGAAAAAAACGGCCTATTAAAGATGGAGGGAAGTGAATTTAGTGCCCGGAAAGAATGTCATTGTCACACATGGTTAGAAACAGATGACCTGAAAGTGGAGCAGAAAGAAGAAAAGCGGGAGTTTGATGAGATGGGCGCAGGGTGCAGGAATTAGGACGAAGGGGAGATGTGACAAGGTGAGCGTCAACAGCGGTGGCTTTGCTCGTCCTCGACCTGCAGCTCTCACTCCATACGGCCGGCCTGTTCATTCATGGCTGGCGAGTGCAGAGTGCTTTCTGTCCTCACAGACGCTCTTTCAGATAATAAGTGTCGTTGGGAGAATCGGACTCTCTGAAGTCTTAGGAGGCCCGTTGATGGTCGCCTTCTGTCTCTGTTTGGGGGTGGCGGGGTGCTGGAATGGCGGCAGGACTGAGGCTAACGGCACTCGTTCCTTTGGCTTTACTTGTAATTGAGTTGCTTTTTAGGATCCCTTTTGTGTCCAACCTAAGAGGTCCATCCATCCGGGGTTTGTTTCCTGGCCTGTGCCCTGTGTTGGCTGGGATTGGCTCCAGCAGACCCCCGTGACCCTGTGTTAGGATATAGCGGGTTGGATAATGGATGGATGGATAGTTGGAGGCCCCCTGTGTGCCGGGCCACGTCACGGATCTCGCCGTTCTTTACGTAGTTTACAGAGTTTATCGCCCAGGGTCACCTGTGAAATTCGCTAGAGGTCCACTTACTTTTAATAGTCATCCTCCATGGTGGTCTTTAGAAGCACTTCAGAGGCGGGTGGCCCAGAGTGTACGTGCGGCTCGGAGGCCAACAGGTAAAAAAAAACGAGGTGGTGGTCTGCCAGTATGGAGCGGGAATGTAAACGGCTGTGGAGAGACCGAGTTAAGAAAGTCACAGGGAAGTGGAAGGAGAGGAGTCAGCACGCAGGCGCACACGAGGGAGGACCTTTGAACAGTCGCACTGATTTACATTTACGTATTTGGCTGACGACTTTAGGCAAGGCGGCTTACAACATTTATGGTGCCATTGGTTCCATCTTTTCTTTTGGTTTTCCAATTGGAGTGCAGACAGGTGAAGTGACCTGCTCAGGGTCACACACTGGTGTCAGTAGGGGGTTTTGAACCTGCAACCTCGGGGTTTGAAGTCCAAAGCTTTAACTACTACACCACACTTCACCTGATTTCCTACCCAAACATGGCACCCTGCATAGTCCGCTGTAATACGATTCGGGGTCTTCAGGGGACATCCCTGGGGATTGGTCGGGAAAGCCCTGCGGCTGCCTTTTGGCCGTTCTGATCTGCAAATCATTTGGTTAGAAGTGAAGATGGAGTGAGGTGCTGGTTGGATTTGACCTCCGAGTCGGGAGGAGATGTGAAGAGCCGAGTGTTTATCTCAGTGTTTGGTCCTTTTCTGGATGAACTTCCTGGACCCCCGGTGTGTTCTCTGTGGAACAAAACCTTTTCTTTTTGGTTTTCATGGCACACTTCCTGGAAGGTGCAGTTGTATATAGTGAACATCCTTGCTATTTTTCCATTTTTCCATTTTGTGTGCCACTGCTGTTTGACATCTTTTTTAACGAAGACCCTGATTTTTGATGTATTGGCAACTCGGTGTGCTACCTGCCTAAGATAACACAGACCCCAGCATTGACGTTTGCGTTTGGTATGGGATTTGTAAGAGCAGTGTTAATGTTTGTGATGCGCCATCTGTTGGAATGACACATGCAGTGCATATGGGATTCGTAAAAGCAGTGTTAACATTTGTGATGTGCCATGTGTTGGAATGATAAAAGCAGTGCACATGTCTCTGTTATGCACCATTCGGAATGGGATTCAGGAGACTGTGTAAAAGTTTGTGATGCGCCATCTGTGAGAGTGATAGACGTAGTAACCGGACGGCCGCACAGACTGACACATGGATGGACACGCAGACACTTCTGCCTTTACTAAGGTGGATGAAGGGCGACTGTCGTCTTTGCACCTCAGCCTTGTCCGTGTTTCTGGCCAGTCATGACCTACTAGGTGCCCAGGGGCTCCAGTGCAGGGGGCTTAGCACACCAATAAGTGAGCCTGAGACCCCTGAGTTAGCAGGTTATCTGCCAGGCCCCTTTTCATTTCATTGTTAGACTGCTGCTTAAGGAAACAAAGAGAAACAATGAAGGCTGCTGATTTTTGTGTTCAATCGTTTAAAAGAGGTTGGGATCCATCAGCAGCAGGGACCGGCTATGAAGTGACAGCCAGTGGTCCGCCAGGTTTGGCGTTCGACTCCGCCAGCCATGGGGCTTCACCGCTTTCAGGCTGCTGGTGCTGCAAGTAACAGAGGGTGTCACTTGTGGTGAAAGGCTGCCACCTCGTGCCCATTGTGGGTATTGCATGCTGGCTGCCAGTTTGAGGTGACCCCTTGGTTTCTCTGTCTGTGCCCACTTGACGCCATCGTTTTTTCAGTTTGACAGAAACCCTTTTTTTTTTTTTTTTTTTCTTGGAGTTCTAAGCCAGCGCCTTTTGTTTTGTAGTAGTAGCCATTGTTTGGGTGTTTTATAGTAAAACTCACTTCGTCTGATGACATAAAGAAGGGTGGAAGGAAAAAGGCCCGGGGGCACCACTTCATTACCATGTACCCAAAGACTGGTCAGCCCCACCGTTTGTTGACCTCCCCTTTGCGAGCCCAGCAGAGCCACGACAGTCGCCTGAAGAGCCTGTAGAGCCCTGCGGTCAATCAGGGGTCTGCAGCAGGACGTGGGAAGTGGAGGCGATGAGTGGGTGTGTTAAAAGTGTGCCGTTCAGGGGGTCCCTTGGTGGATAAACGTGTGCATGTAGGGAGACGTTTCACCTAAACCTCTAAATCGACGTCACTTCTAAAGCCTAACATTGCTTACGGCTTCTACATTTGTACCGTAGTGGAGATCTCCTTACGTTACGTTTGCGTCTCACCAGCTAAGATCTGCGATGGCGGGTCGATCAGTCTCCGCACTTTCGTCTTTGTTTTCTTTTTGCTGGCTGTACAGCCTTCCCCGGGAGGCATGTGGACAACACGGTGGTCCCCTTTAGAGTTTGATCCGTCACTTTTCTCTTGTTGTTTTCTAGAAACAAACGTGGCCTCCCCGCTGGCTGTCTGCAGCCAAGTGAAACATCGAGCCGTGAGCCGCTCTTTATGGGCCCGGGGCGTCCCAGAGCTCGGAAGTCACGGCACGGAGTTACTAGATGGGCGTTGCACGCCCTCTTCATATTTAACATTCTTAAACCTCGCAATCTGTTCGTCAACACTCTGAAAAGCGCACCGCTGCAAACGGAGAGTGGGGTGGTCATGTGTACCCCTGGAAAACAATGACTTGACGGAGGGTGAAACTGGGGCAGAGACATGCCACGTGTCCACGTGCCCGCCCCAGCAACATGGCGTCTGAAGGTGATTGAATGGCCCAAAATGAGGAAGGCAGTCACTGCAGTGACTCAGGCCCGTAACTTTAAAATCACGCTCTTCAACAAGAACAGACGGAGAGTTTAAGGTTCAAGGGCCAATGTCACAGAGACGTTGGAGGAGTTAAGTGACCGAGTCGTGTGGTGGGGCCTACAAAACTCGACTTGCTGTTAGGTTGGAGAGATCAGGTGGGCCGAATGGCCTGTCCTCGTCACCTTCTGTAGATGAGTGACCAGGCATATCGGATCACTGCAGGACAAGTCCTGTTCTGACCGACTAGCGGAATTCAACAGAGACGCCCGCGTGGTGAGGGGTCCTGACTTCCCAGAGGCCAGACGAGATTACATGGTCATGAAATGGAGTCCCAAGCGTGGACCATCACGATCCGCAAACACTTGTTACCTGTCCTGCCTTTATTGGGCAAAGCCATCGAGCACTGCAAGTGTGCCCAGCAGTGGCGTCACATTGGCTGGAGATCACTTAGCAGCTCAGCCATGTTGTTTGGACGTCTGGTGTGAGCGGCCCTCCTGAGGTCACTCCATGGCATCTCCCTTGGGCGCCAGTCTACTTGTCGTGTTGCTATTCCGTAACAGAAGTACAGGCTCGTTTGTCTCATCACGTCCAACTTCTACTGACCTTCAGCTGTTGCATGGCCAGCTCTGACATGATCCTGTGGGACATCCTGATAATCTTTGGAAATGTGATGGTGGCAGGCTGTCCAGGCCCCGATTCAGCCGAGCAGCCCCAGATCACGGCGCTCGCTGCGTCGTAGCTGACCGTCGGGATGATGTTTCCATGCTGGCATGTGGTGCCCATTTCATGCCATACATACTGCTGCGTATTCTTCCTGAACAACTGAACCTTCGTTTTCATCAGTCCGTGATACTCCAGATGGACTCCACGTGTGCAGTGAGACCTTGTGGGGCAGAGGTTGTTACTCCATGCCCGATTTGCGTGTGGTAGACTCCTGAACGGAGAAGACGTCCACCTGTTGAGCCTTCAGCTGGCACTCATGGGCTCCTTCTTCCCACATTGTGCCTTTGAGGTCACTTCTAGGGAGGGCTGCCACCTCTTTTTACCCATCGTTTGTCCAAGTGCAGATCCTTTGAAATGGCTTTGTAATCCATGCCAGTGCCATGCAAATTGCCAATTCCTGATTGGAGGCCTTTGGCGAGCTCTCTTTTATGAAGCTTTCTGTGAGCGGCCGACTCCTTTTTTTTAGCGGTTTTGAACCACGCAGTCTCGTCCCACAGCCCCTCTTGAAGTCATCTGCCCAGGAGCTCTCAGAGTTTTTCCGTTTGATAAGGCGCCACATGAGAGGTTGGGAATCAAGTTAAAAGAAGTGGCAGTTCAGGGTGACATTTTTAGATGGATGCAGAATTGGCTCAGACACAGGAGGCAGAGGGTGATGGTGCGAGGAACCTCATCAGAACTGGCCGATGTTAAGAGTAGTGACCAGCAGGGGTCAGTCTTAGGGGTGCTGCTATTTTTAATATCTATAAATAATTTAGATAGGAATATAAGTAACAAGCTGGTTAAGTTTGCAGATGATACCAAGATAGGTGGATTAGCAGATAATTTGGAATCCGTCATATCATCACAGAAGAATTTGGATAGCAGACAGGCTTGGGCAGATTTGTGGCAGATGAAATTTAATGTCAGTAAATGTAAAGAATTACACATAGGAAGTAAAAATGTTAGGTTTGAATACACAATGGGTGGTTGGAAAATTGAGAGTCCACCTTATGAGAAGGATTTAGGAGTCATAGTGGACTCTAAGCTATCGACTTCCCGACAGTGTTGAGAAGCCATTAAGAAGGCTCACAGAATGTCAGGTTATATAGCGCCTTGATGTGTGGAGTACAAGTCACAGGAGGTTCTGCTCAACCTTTATAACACACTGGTGAGGCCTCATCTGGAGTACTGAGTGCAGTTTGGGTCTCCAGGCCACAAAAATGACATAGCAGCACAAGAAAAGGTCCAAAGAAGAGCGACTAGGCTGATTCAGGGCTACAGGGGTTGAATTATGAGGAAAGATTAAAAGAGCTGAGCCTTTACAGTTTAAGCAAAAGAAGATTAAGAGGTGACATGATTGAAGTGTTTAAAATTATGAAGGGAATTAGTACAGTGGATCAAGACTGTTATTTTAAAATGAGGTAATCAAGAACATGGGGACACAGTTGGAAACTTGTTAAGAGTAAATTTCGCAAAAAAATTAGGAAGTTTTTCTTTACACAAAGAACGATAGACACTTGGAATAAGAGAACAAGTAGTGTGGTAGGCAGTAAGACGTTGGGAACTTTCAAAACTCGACTTGATGTTTTCTTGAAGGAAACAAGTGGACAGGACTGGCGAGCTTTGTTGGGCTGAATGGCCTGTTCTCGTCCAGACTGTTCTAATGTCCTTGTCCACATTTGTCTGATGTGCTCAGGACGTGCAGGAGAGCAGCACACGAGTTTGAGTTTGCTCCTTACTGTAATGTAGATGAACATCACAGCAGATTGTTAGCCAGACTTAGATAGCAGTGCCGTTATCTCCAGGCTGCCGGGGTCTCATTCCTTTCTTGCCCCTGGAGGTCTTCAAAATCCCAAAGGCTTCTTCAGTGAGGCGTTTACTTGTCGAAATGGCGACATCTTGTGGACAGTCTGGGGAAGTGCAAACTCGAGCTGGCCGGCCGCTTTCATTGGTTTCATTATTCAACAAGGTAACTGTCACAAAGAAGGATGTCCCGCTGGGCCTCTGCACGTTTTCCCTGTTGTGGGACATGGCGGCTGTTTCTTATGTGGACTTGCGGGTGACTTTCAGCTGCCCAGCGTGGGCACAGGGGTCCTGCTCACAGGCAGACTGAGCACACTTTAATGGGGCATTGTAAAGGATGGGGAGACGCTGGGCTACCACAGTCGTCACTCCTTTGGTAATTTAAACTCAAGGTTTGCCTGGCGCAATGTGGGCATGTGGGTTAAACGTGATGCCAACGTGCCCACCAAACACAAACTGCCTGGTCCCGTGGTCTTAGATATTCTAATCTGCCCCATAATTTTACCACCTCTGGGAAGGGCAGTAGGCAGTGACTTTTTAATAAAGGGGTCCGTCTTGTCTCAAAACGGTGACAACTAAAAAAGCCCAGCTTGACGTGACCCATTTGTACCCGTGTGGAGCCAACACGTGCCATTTTAGTTTATAGCGAGAGGGGCGGATTAAACGTAAATGAGTGGGCAAAGAGAAACGGGCACGAAAAGGGCAACTCTGAAGTGGCTTTCAGCAGATGAGCGCCCGAGCAGCTGCCCGCAGTTCTGCAAGTGAACGCGAGAGGGCGCCGTCAACCCGCGGATTACGAGGATGCGACTCAGTGGCGCTGGCGGCTTCTCTTTCAACGAAAACGGGGGGCTCTTAAGCGCCCATCTGGGCTTTTACCTCACCACTTTAATAAAAAAAAAAAGGACAAGAAAACAAAAGACGTGAGGCTTATTATGTAGGGAGGTCGTCATCTTAAAAGAGATCCTACTTGTCTTCCACAGACAGAAGGGGGCTTAAATAGTTTAGATGAGAGAATTTAAAACCTTACAGAATTTCAAGAGAAGGATGGATGTAAATATAAAAAATATCATAATAAATACAAATAAGAACTTTAAATAAAGATCTGCTGCTGTCAATCACAGGCTTGTGGGTGGCGCTAAGATGGTGAGCCGTGTGCAGAGGTGACGTCAGCTTCGAACTGGGCTTTCGAGGGTTAGTAGTTTAAAACTATACAGTACGTTTACATTTTTATTATATAGTTTCCAATTATTATTATTATTATTATTATTATTATTATTATTATTATTTAAATTGATTCAAACTTATTTGAAAAAATTAAAAAGAAAAGAGTAATGAATGAAATTAGTTACCCAGCCTTTCAAAACGTGGGCGGTATAGAAATCTTACTTAGATGCAGTTTTGACGTTGGAACAAAATCCTCCGAAAGTTCCTAATTTCCCTAAACAGTCGCTCCTTATGGGGTCGCTTATTTTTATACCTAACTTTTCCTCTTACTCATTTTACTAGAGAACAATAGATATCAAAATTAGAAAATAATGCTTTTTTTAAATGGGGTTACAATTCTACACAATTGATTAAACAAATGCTAAACGGTGAGGGTGGTCCTTAGGGTGATTGAATGGAGTTTATAAGATGTTTATGTACAAGTAGAGGAGTGTCGTACTGCAGTCAATGCAACTCCGAGAGAAAAGTGAAGTGAGAGCCCAATGGAAACACTAAAAGAATTGACAGCTGGCAGGACATTACAGGTAGGGATGTGGAGAGTCAGGAGTGGAATGAACCATTGCAGGATGACAATAATAATAATGATCATTTCAGTATTATTAAGAATAACAATAGTGATGATATTAATAATAAGAATAATAGAAAAGTCAGTATTATTTAAAATGTTAATAATAATGACAATGATTATAATTTTAATAACTAATAATATAAATGTCATTATTATTTAAATGTTAATAATACTAATACAAGTCATGATAATATTAATAACAATAATAATAGAAATGTTATTATTATTTAAAACTAGGGGGCTTTGCCCCCTGCTCACTTCGCTCACCAGCCCCCGTGTTTGGTTTTCCGGATACACACTTTTAAGATTTTTTTTTTTTCTTTGAATTGTTGCTGTTTCATTAGTTTCACTTTTATTTTAGAACCTCTGTAAAAACAATAATTGTAATCTTGCGAGTCCCAATATGCTGAATCTTTTAAATGAGGTATGTGAGACATGTGTTTAATGACTTTGTACCATAATTCAGGATAAGTTTCTCTGTTTGGAATTTCAGCACAGACAAAACGATCATCAGCAGTTTTTTTTTTTTTTTTGCAAAGTAACCAATAAATGCATGTGCGGTAAACTCCGTTTTTTGAAATTCTCAAGATTCTTTATTTGTCACATGCATAGTTTATACAGGACAACATGCAGTGAAATGCATCCTGATCCGCTTATCAAACTGTGCAAAGTTAGAAGAATATCAGTTAGATTAACAAAGTCATAGATTGAAAGATAACAGTATAGTAGAACATAATAAAGAAGTAAAATTATGTGAATAAATTCAGATTCAATGAAAGGACTAGATGTTACAATCCCTGATATTTGCATCGCTTCTAAGGGGGGGGGAATCTTGAGGGATGGCAGCCAGGAGGCTTTAGCAACAGGACACATCATCAGTTGTGTGCCTCAGATTCACAGGGTGTTTCGGCCTTTTATCACAAGACACCCTCTGCTGAGGCAGGCCCACCACAGGTTGATCAAGCCTGGGCGTGTGTCTCGCGTTTAGCTGATCGCCTTAGCTGCCCAAGTGATATCATCCCTCTTCAGCCATAGCCAGTGACTGGTCCTCTCAGCAGTGTTAGCCAATTCTCTGATAGCCTGTTGGTGGGCCTGTCCCCTGACTCCAACCTCTCTAAGGAGCTTCTCTGTTGTACTGGCCACAAAGCCCCTACACCCCACCTCCACCGGGCGCACTTTGATCTTCTAGCCTCTGTGCTCCGCCATACCGCAGCTTCTTACGTTCAAAGGCTTCCTCAATGGCATCCTCCCACGGTACCGTCAGCTCAAAGACGTAAGCAAGTTTTCGGCAGTTAGACCAAAGGACGAGGTCTGGTCGCAGATTAGTTGTTACGATCTCTGTAGGGAAGATGAGCCTCTGATCCAAGTCAGCTTGCATCTGCCAATCCCTGGCTACCTTCAGTGGTCCCAGATCTGGGGTTGAAAGGCTAGTCCTCTGCTTGTCCCCCTCCCGGACAAATGCTGGTGGGTAATGGCGCACCTCCTGCTTGGTGAAAGGTAGGGCATTGATGGATTCCCTCTAGCACTCAGCTTTCTCAGGTAGGCACCTGAGGACCTGGTTGTGTCTCCATGTGTATCTGCCTTGAGTGAGGCTAGTCCTACAACCAACCAATAAAATAGAATTAAGTGTTAAGGTGCAATAGTGCAGTGATTATTGTGCAAAACCAAAGTTAGTCTGGTGCATAGTTAAATGAGGCACTTTGTTTGTTTGCGCTCCTGCGATCTTTACTTTCTTTTGTTATTTTCTAATTTTCCTACTTTCATATCCTTTAACTTTCTGCACGTGTAGAGCACCAATGTTTTTTTCTTGTTAGCTACAAACCTTTTGAATTCCACTGCTTTCATAAACTCTAACCTGCTCTACATGTGTTTAGCGCCAGCGTTTGTGAACGTCTTTATGAAGTTCTACTTTGTCTTTTAATTCTGAGCCTGATTGGACCTGCTTTTTTTTTTCTTCCAATTCCACTTGTTCCGGGCTGATGATTACTTTTCTTAACTTCTGAATTTGCACCTTGATTTTTCTTTTTTGCTCTTTTTTTTCTCTCCAATGCTTTTGAGACTCTCTTCTTCGTGCTGCTTTCTTCTTCGCTTAGTTGTCGAAGTTTCATTTATAACGTATTGTCCTTATATGCTTTATATGCACAGAGACCCTGGATCTGCGTGTGCTCAAAGCCTTTACACGACTGATGTTTTGCTGCTCGTGGTCTTATTTAGTTGTAAGTAGGACGTGCCTTACAAGAATCTCATGGTCTACGTCCTCGCAAGATGGTCCTGGGTCAATCTCTTGGCACAAAGTCTCATGTTTAAGGTCCCCGCAAGACGCTCTATGGCCATCTCGCAATTTCTTTTAAATGTCTTCCATGATCTTAACATGAAGATCACGTCACGACGCCCTTGTGTTTCTCTCCAGGATTTTTTTTTATAATAGAGAGAAATGTTAATAATAACTGTAATGATAAAATGAATAAGAACAATAGAAATGTACCTAAATAATAATATTGATAACAATACTAATAGAAATTGTATTATAATTTGAAATGTACATAGTCGTATTATTTAAAATTCTATTCTTCTTCCTCCTTATTGTTGCCCGCACTATTCACCTCATTGCAGTTCTCCGGCCCGCGAGACCCGTAAAGCTCGGAAGGTGACGTAACGAGAGAATTCGGTTGGACTCTGTGAAGACTTCGCTTGTGAACGCAGATGAAAGTTGTGTTTGTGTGCCAGTCTTCCTGAAAGTCTCCAGCATTTGTTTTGCTGTTATGTCACATTACAGACGTACATTAAATAACATTAATGTGGTTGTTGAGTTCGGAGATTTCGTTTTTATGCTAAACTACAACCTCACTGAAAATAAACACAAAGTGGCACTTGTATTGGAACTGAATTATTGTCTTGGCACGCTGTTATCCCCATTTGGCGCTGGCGGTGATCAGTCGCGGTGACTGTTAGGGAGCCTGCTGCCGATGTGAGACTTTCATTCTTGTTGTCGTTTCGCTCGCCGTGTGTCTTTTCCTCAAATCAATAGTCAATAAGTAGGACTGGACTTGACCTATTGTTGATTTTATTAGCTTAAGGCCTGTCTTAGCTCTGAAGCCCTTCTGAGTTCAGCTTCTTCTCCTTTAGCAAAGTACAGCGGCTGTACACGCTCTTCATGGTTCCATTTGCTACATTTTTGTCTGACCAGCTCAGAAGAGGTTATAGATGTTTCTTGTTCAGAGCGTGCGTTTTCAATTAGGTATTCTTGAAACCTAAGATTCCTTCTTAATTGTTACCTAAAGTTTTATGACAGTGTCTCGTTTGATATATAATTCCACTTACTGTTTGTCTGTGAACATGGTCACTGTTTTGTTTAACACCTTTCTTGGTACTGTAAGACTTAACATATTTTGAAAGATGGAGTACCATGTGAAAGTGATTTAATTTTTTTTCTACTACGTAAAAAGCTTTAGCTGTATTTGTAGAAGTAGCTGTAGTTACCAGAGTAAAACACCAAAGCTGTATTTAAAACGTCTCTAGTAAAAAGCTCGTAGACACAGAATGCGCACAGCGACTCCTGCTGTTCGAAGTGTTACTGTGGTTCTGTTATTAATTGGACTTCGGGCGACTTTACTCTATTTCGTTGTTAGTTGAATTAGCCCACCTGCGAAGGGCCATGAAACAATTAGCCTACCTTCATGTTTTGGAATGTGCAAGGAGTACACGGTGGGATTCGAACCTAATGCTTCGTGACTTGTGATTACCGACCCTACCCGCCGCTCCACCGCGTCGGCGTGATTCAGTAGCTACTTCGCCGGTAGTTAACTATACTCGGTGGTGTGTGCAGCTGATCAGCTTTTAGCCGTTGGCTCGGTAGTCAACTAAAACTGATGTACGGTCGACAAGTTGAAGTTGCGCTGCACGCCGCCGCTTTGACAATTATTGTTTATGCTTGGTACAGTGTAGTATAGTACGGGAGTGGGCATGTCCTCGGCGTTGCCAATCACTTCTGTACGCCTGATTTCTTTTTCTTCCCTAAATTGCGCAGCATAATTTACAATAGGGATTGAGTTAACTAAATGACAAATGAATGTCACCTCATATAGTGAGACACGTCAAAAAATGTTATTTTTCTGCTACGCTTGCGATTTGAAACGAGTCTTTAAGCAGCTTAATTACAGGCTTATTGGCATTCAGGCACTTGACGTACATTCGCACGAGGGGGGCGTGCCTGCTAACTAGAGGGCGTGGCTGTCAAGAACTCTTCACAAAAGCAGAGCAGAGGCGCGCCGCGGCTCTTTAGTTAGTGAACTGTGAAGGTGCGAGGAGCTGATCACACTGTAGCGGCTTAGGCCGGGTCTTGTCAACGGTGTGCCGGTGGTGTAGTGCCGGAGGTAAAGTTTTGGTTTGTTAGGGACTAGTGTACGAGGGCA
>JANRMT010062838.1:2131562-2154768 GCA_026402145.1 Polypterus bichir lapradei | reverse complement strand
TGATTTATTAAATGAGTGCCCCCAGATTGTTAATTGTGTTTTCATCACCCCTGTCTTTTCTTTCCAGGTTCCTGTCCACACCTGCTGAGCTCCAGATGTGTGAATGACAAGAGGGACCATCCAGGATGGGCACAATGGCTTGGTTTGTTTGTTATTTCATGACACTATGCCACTTGAGCAGTTGGGTTTACTCAATTACAGGACGATGGTCTTTGACTAATCAAGATGGAGGATCCCAGCTTCAGTACCAAACCCCCCCGAGGCAGGGAGACCAAGTCCCAAAGGGGGACTCCATCACCCCAAGAGAGACTGTCTCCCTCTCTGCTGAAGTAGAGGACAATGGTCTTTGACTGATGGAGATGGAGGATCCCAGCTTCAGAACCAAATAGTTGCTCACCCGACTCTTAGTGATGACTCCATCATCAGAAGACTGAAGGTGTTCTACACAAAATTTCAAACCCATTATCAAGCAAAATAGCTTATTAAACAGTTTATACACAAGAGATAAACAGTTTATACACAAGAGACACTCAAGGGGTTTAATATTTTAATTTATTTCAAATTACAGCAGAGGTGGAGGTTAAACAGAAAAAAAATTGCTGAATGTACAGGCCCAGATAACCAAGTCAAGAGAGGATTCTGTTAACAAAGCACAAGTCTGATTACATAATATGGGGGCAAACAGACAAATAAAGCAAAAGAGTTTGGGGTCTCAAGTGTACACAGTGCTCTTCCAATCAAACTGGCAGGCTTTTTCTAAAGCTTAAGCCTTTCACTAATCACCAGGTGACAGAGGCTCACCAAGTGTAGAATAAAATAAAAGACAAGACAACATTGTTCATGGAGCAGAAAGTAAATGTGCCAGAAGTCACTATGGTTGAGAGAGCAGGTCCTCTACCAGTAGACCTGTACCAGGTGAAGGGATGAAGTACTGTGCTAGTTTTAGCTCTCCCAAGTGGTACACTGGGTGGTCTGTTCTGCCAAAGTAGGACACAGCAGAGCCGAGCGAGTGCAAGTTCAGAGGGTTCTTAAGCTATGCGGCTGCTTTTCTTCATTTCCAGTCTTGCAGTTCTCATTCATTGGTGGCCACATCATGGAGGACGGGACTTGCTTTATCTTGAGTATGGCACACAAAGCAGCCATCAGCTTCAAGTCTTAACAGCTCCTTATTCAGTGGTCCTGTTACTCAGTAGACGGTTGCTGTAAGTGTGACACACCTGCATTGGGACCCCAGAACTGCCTAGAGGGGGGAAAAAAAATATAGCTATTTAAAACTCATTTCATAAATGGGCACAAGTTACCCACACACCACTCTTCAGTCTCTACCTGGCCCATCATTGGCACCAACATTCAACCATGCTGGCACTAGAAAATATTCTTAAAACACAAGCTGGATAAAAAAAGTACACAAAGAAAGAAAGATGCCAGCTGATAAACCCACAACACAAAATAGTAATCTAAGTTTGGGGACAGGCCTACATTGTGCCCACTTTGTAATTGAACATTTTCATACCATAAGTCAGTGTCCCCCTTTAATTCACATGTAGAGCTTTGTCCAAATAAACTGATTTAGGGCCAAAATTTTAAAGGCTTCAATTTTACGTTTTGTGCCGTTTCAGCCATGCTACTCTTGTACAGAGATGGTCTGCAGGCACTGGTGAGCTGGAGCCCTGGAGGGTCACGCTGCAGTTCCAAACATCTGAATGGGCCCCCACAGGAATCTGTATCCATGTCCCTGCTTAATTAAGCCCTCCATGAAAGCCCCCTATTGACACCTTGCATACCTGAACCTATGAGGCCAAGCTAAAGTTAAAAAGTTCATATTCAGGACTTGAAGATGCTGGCTTTCACTCCTAGCAGACCACTACAGATCGTCAAGCCGGCCTGTTGTCTCTTTAATTCTGCAATTGCACAAGAGCTCTACCTGTAGAAGAAACTCAGAAATGTGTTTGGTGTCACTTTTGAATTCCTTAATTCTGCAAGCTTTGCTCCCCACATTGTACCCAAATACTGAAAACCAGCAAGGAGCGCTGCATCCACGGGTGCAAATGGATGTTGGAGCAGAGCCGCTACTTCAAATGATCCCTTGGTGTATCCACCGACCAGTCGTACAAGGCGGTCCTCCCCCAGTTCAGACTAGCACCTCTCGGTCATTTCCCGTGTCTTCTAGGCGATAGTGGCAAACGCTTGTCTGTGTGAACTGAGCTTCCCTTTAGAACTTGGTGTCATTTGCACCAGTGTCTGGATACAGTTGAGAGAGTGGACTGCACAGGAAAGGGAATTCAAAGGAATATGAAACAAGAATGCCAACCGTCAAGACAGGCCAGACACCCACATATTCTTTACAAGGAGATCTGGACTGGCAGCCAATTCTTAAAGCAACACAAGAACTTAGAAGGCAGAGGCACAGATTTATCAAGTGGATTGGATTGAAAAGCTGGTGCCACAGTGGCACCCCATGACTGAACGTAGGGACGCCTGCTCCAGCTTTTTGGCCCACTGCTTCTCCAGTTTCAGGCCTGGGTTCCCTGTGTCTGCTGCTCTTTGTTCTCACCAGTTTAATTGTATCCAAGCACAAACATGAGGAACTGTTGCATTACTTCATTCCAATACCAATTTAAAGGGAAGGACTTGGGACCCTGCAGCTGCTTCACAACCCCCCAGGCAGCCCACATGCAATTCAGGAGAAATCCACCTGTAGCTAAGCCAGTTCAGGATAGACCACCACCTAGCAGGGGGCACTTACCCTGTGTTCTGAACGTGGGTCCCAACACACTGCTGTAAATATGGTGCCTCCCTTCAGATGAAATGCAAAACTGGAGGCCCCAACTCAGGGTGGATTCAAGTGCCCTGGCTAAACCACCCACAACAGCCTGGTCATTCTGGCCCCCTCATCATCATCATCTCTGCTCTCAATTGTTTCTCACACCCCTTCATCAGCTAATGGCTCATGTGACGGCAGCCATTTTTGTACCAGTACACTTGCTACAAATCCCTTGGCTAAAGGGGGTCCACACTCACTATGTAAAGTGCTTAACAGATGCAAGGAGTTATGAGGGGGTAGGACCACTGGGTTAGCCAGTAAAACTATGGTGGTCCTCACTCTTCAAGCTTTAAAGGACCATTCTGAGATGGAAACATGAGTTGATGTGATCCCACCTTTCTGCACACATCTGATCAGACCACTGGGCACAGGGGAGGGTTTCTAAGTAATTTTAATTTCAGATACAATCGGCCTGAAGCATCAGTTTAATAGTTTGTTGAAACTGAATGAAGAGGAGTCCTGACTGCTGTTCTAACATTCATTCCAAGTGCATCTCACACAAGTTTGGGTCTTACCTTCGGAGTCTCTGCAGCCAGGCCTGGCGTTCAGATCTTCCTTCTCTGGGGGGCTCAGTCTGCTCCTCAGTCTTAAAGTCCTTCACTGAAAATGTGGAGAAACAGTCAATCACTGCAATATTAAAAACATGGACCACCTTTACAAAAAGATGACATCAAGGGGAGTTGTGTGTGTGAGAATTAGATGAGGAGAGGAAGTCACATTCGCAGCTCTCTCAATGACAGAACAATTAAAAATGGCAAAATGTACCCCAAGTACCCTGGCCCACCATCTCCTCCTCCATTTTACCACAAGCAGCACACCGAGTCATGTTAGTGAAAACTCTACGGTGAGAACCGAGTCAGACATTTACCAAGACTGGAGGACAGCGGGCAGGTCACATCCAGGTGCCCTTTATGCTCAGTCAGCCGAGCACAGTGTGACCACCCCCCCATAGGGCAGCAGAAGGAAAAAAAAAAGTTTGAGGGGCCACTCAAAGAACATCTGACAAAATAAGGCGTTAAAAGGGATCAAGCCTGATTTCACAGGCTTGAGTGCAGACCCTCACCAGTTAGGAATGGCGGTGCAGAGACACTGAAGACCTGTGGCTCCTTAAGAAATTAAAAAGATTAGAGAAAATTAAAGAAGTTCACGACCAGAAACCTTTGTGCTGCACACCCTTCCAAGTGCACCAAGGGGTCTGGTGTGAAAATCCTGGTGGGGTCACATGAACCTGGGAGAGAAATATCAAGAGAGTCAGAGCCAGCCTTAGAAGTCATGTGGGGTGTGTACACACTGAACTGAAGCATGGGTTGGGGGCACACATACCAAAGCAATTCAACTAGAGCCCACCCACTGGAGCAAATGGCTGCCTTTCACATCAGATGGGATCCCAGCTTGGACTGCCCCATGGGGCTCTGGCCAGAAAATTCTGATGGTGTTACCTCTGAACACAAGTGAGCTGTGTAAGGAAGGGGGGGGGGGGGCTTGGTAAATGGAAGGGGCCATGGACATCAGCTGAGAGAGCAGGACCCCAGTAAACTCCAAAACCACAAGTACAAGAATAGATGACAAAAACCAAACCCAACAGGTTGCTTTAAAGAGCTTCAAGGTAGAAATTCAAAGAAAGTCATAAAACTGAAGGGTCCAAGAGCCCACCAAACCACCTAGAAAACACATCATGACTGCCACCACACACAAGCAATACCTGCTGTGCTCACATCCCCAAGAGGATGTCAGTGAAGATCATGGCAGAACAGTCCAAGGTCAGCTTTTACTGCCAGGTAGCACATGTTACTGTCTAGATGGTCATGCCAGGCCTGTGACTTCTTGGAGGTAGAGAACAAAAAGATTGACAGAGGCTCTCACACCCTTCACCACCTAACAGCTAATGTGAGGAGAGCATACTGGTGCATCACATCATCCAACTGGATGGTACACAGTGGTGGCAGAAGCAGTTTGAAACACGAGAAGAGCGCTATATACAGTATAGTAGTGCCTTCCTGGACCATGGGACTTGAGCTCTTGTTTCTGTCTGCAGAACTGGCCACACAGGAGAGATCACCCTATGTCAAGATGCACCATAATGAAAAGTGACAACAAACAGGACAATAAAAATAAAAGGGGTACATGTCAACTGAGGAGAGCAACATCCTGACCACACAGACCGCAGCTTACAGAGCTCAACGAAACTCACAGCAGCCAACAGCTCAACACACCAGGCAGGACACAAACAAATTTAAAGCAAAAATACAAGACACTATTAGAAGTGGAGTCAAGTGAAGATGTGAACAGGCAGATGGAGACTGAAGTCTTCAACCCACCGTGTGTGTTAAGATGAAGGCCCAACTGCTGGGGAGTTGCTCAAGATTTCACATCCTCTGCCTGTCTGAAGGTACAATCCACAGAACTAGAATGATGTCGTGTGTCCCACCTAAATACGTGTTGTGCATCTCAATTTGTTTTACTGTTCTTGTACATGGGCAGGTCGTTCATCCCATTTCTGTTGCCCTACTATTGTAGTCAGGATGTCTGTTCTAGCAGCCCCATTACAGGCTTCAGGAGCCAAGTGACACACAAGACAAAGTGGACACTCGAGCAGCCACACAGACAGACTTGCAAGGCAAGCAGTGCCAGGCCACAGGTGTAGGTTTTCTGGTGGGCTTTGTTCAGGTAGTATGGCCACGTCACAATGGGGGGGGGGGGGCAGAAACTGGAGTAACATCAACTGCCTCACTGGAACAGGACAGCTGGTCACAGCCCACTGGATGCATCTCCTTCTCCAAGGACACACACCAATTACATAATGGGATAAACACTGCACTAATGAAAGCCTGTCACCCACTCTACAGACCACTGGGATTTAGGAAACTACACAATTTTTAAATAAGCAGGACTCCAAGCCCCTCATCTCAATCCTGGAAAGGGAAAAAAAAAAAAAGTACATAATGAAAATAAACTTATGGATATTGCCCAAGTTCTGTTTAAGTTTCAGAATTGGCATCGCTCAACTGGGCAAAGGTTCATAAGGCACAGCAACACGTGATAAAAGTTTAGAGGAAAAACAGCAGCAAGCTGAAGTCAAGCTTAGCATTTCAAAAATAAAAACCCACCCGTCCCAGCAGCACACAGCTGGAGGATTCCTCCTTCACCCCATTATTCCCATGCGAGGTCAGTCTTACTACCATGCGGTTCTCTGTGGATGTCTGCCATAGAACTGTCTAAGCACCAGTCGGTTTCTAACCACAGTGCCCTGGTGGCATCACAGAGAGAGCTGCACCAGTGTCACCACTCACAGCAGTTCAACTTTACATCCAGCAGGCATCTTTGGAAACAAAGCAGCTGCTTGACTTGGACACCAGTAATGAAATGAGCCACTGCAGGTCAGTCACAAAGTAGAAGCTCCTTAAAATACTTCAGTATTCTGCTGCGCCTCTCACCAGCAAGGTAACATGTTGTACATGGTGACCCAGTACATGTAAAATGCTACCCACAATACAAACCAGCAGGTCGCATTTGTGTCAGTCAGACGTTCACAAGTATAACCGAGCACGTTCCGTAGATGACACGTGAACGTCACGCAGTAACAGCAGTCCATGACCTTTCAAATCCTTACCTCGCACACACGCCAGACAAGTCAGAGCTCTCAGAACAAAAGGCAGTTTTTACAGACTAAAACTGGCGAGTCTTGAACATGGAAAGCCCTTCAAAAAGGGACACATTTGGCTAATTATAACACCCTAGGAGTACGCAACGTTCAAAATCGGAATCAAGTGGACTACTCCAGAAGATTACCAGCAGCTAGCGATGCAAATCCAAGTCTTACAAGCCTATGTAACAGACACACGTTCCAACTCATCACTTTAAATGTGTTTGTACAAAGCCAGCTTGCTGGAATTCACTCTAACAGTACAAATACAGTATTTCAATTTGTTGTTTTGCATTACTTTGAGTTGTATTTTTCAGTTACAGGAGAGAACTCCTCCTGTCCACTTACTCTTGCGGAATTAACAGAGGGTAGCATTTAAACAAGTCGTTCTGAAGAAACACCTGCCAAGAGCCAGCAGCTAGTCTTTACTCTTCATCCTTCACACTTCAGTCTAAGCCTGGAGATCCCTCCATTTCCATATCTTCACTAGTAGGGTGTCCGCTTTCTACTGCACTCTGCCTCAAAGACAAGTGCGGCATTCTGTCCTACACTTAACCCAGACATCAACATCCCTGGACTAGTGCCGGGTCTGGGCAGCCACATTGTCCCTCACCAGGCATGGGGAGAGAGATCTGAAGGAAATGGTGACCCTAGGGCCCTGAAGGGTCGCCATTAAAACTCAGATCTCTGGGCCATGCACTGGTTGGTGGGCTTTAACTGGCTCGATAACCCAAGACCAGAATAAAATTAAACCTTTAGTATTAAATTTGGCCTAGACTCAAAGCACAAAACAGAGCATAAAGTCCATGTAATACAATTTAAGAAGCCAATCTAATATATGGCCTCTACCAGACATGAAGTCCAGTAGCACTCTTTACTTAATCCTGCACCTAAAAACACCTCATGTGGAGGGCAAGACCTGGTCTGGGCACAGCAGAAATACATCAGGACGGGTACCTCAGTCTATGGCAGAGCACCTCTGGGTTCAGCAACCACAACCACAGGCAACTAAGAATCTAATATCATGGACACGGTTTACTTTCTGCAGGAGTCATACTAAACAATTACTGGCTTTCAAAGACTACTTCAATGTCAACTCACTAGCTGTATTCCATTGTTACAAATAAAATTGCAAACTGCACTGTTTTTGGCGAAGCTGATCAGTTCCTCTCAGAGTTCCATCAGATTGGCAAAGACATCAGCTGAACTTGTTTATGACTGGCATGAGCTTTCCTACGAGGCCAACAATAAACCATCTGACACAAGTCTTCATCTTAGAGGATGACTGCCATGAAGGCACACACTGTTCAAGCCACTTAGTGGACTATGGTGAAGTTTTTTGTGAAACAAACTTGAGACTTTTACTTTAATACTTGGCACCAATACAAACTAACGAGCTTCATGATGATTAACACTCTGGACAACTCACATCCCTTTTGTAAACAATGTACAGAATCAATCTTATGACAATGTCGGGGATACACAAAGCTCCAGTTACTAAATACGGCCTCCCATAAAGCCCACCATACCCGGTGACATCACCGCCTAATGAAGTGCTCCTTCCTGGGGTCTCACAGTCTCTGCTGTCCCATTGCATTTGTATTCTTAAAACATGCACACAGGACCATTAGATACAACAGGCCATAGAAATGAAATGACCAACTGGAAATTATATTCTTACTCTTTCCAAATTAAAGTTGGATATAACTAAAACACTAAATACAAATATGGCACTCCACCCAACTACATCATAGCCACACAATTCAAACTCCACAGTCCCTGTGTTAGTAATGGACCAACTACAAACATTTTGCCGAGGGTCCACAGCCATAACCGGTGCTCCAAACAGCAGCTGAGACGAGAGGCCAGGACAGAAAACAGAGCTTAACTGGTGGACACTGAATACTTGGTGTGCAACATTTATTCTAGAAATAGTCTGGCGACATGACAAAGCACTGTCACATGACCCACCAACTTAATTATAAAACGAATGTGCATAACTGACCTACAAAACTCAACAACCACTGCATTTATTTAGGCCATAGCTCCCCAAAAAGCCAACACTGGACTTTTAAAAGGCCAGGAGCAGAAGTATTATGAAATAAATCAGCACTGCACGATGCAAGAGATGGAAAAAATATATGACAAGGGGGGGAGGAACCCCCCCCCCCCCCTCTTCACCAAAATCCAAGAGAATTCCATCTGACAGGCAGAGTCTGGACGTCAACATTTCAAGGCCATTGAGTTAAAGCGTCAATCAGATAACAAATCTAAGAGGAAGGAGGAAACAAAGCCAGGGCAGATGAAAGGAGTTTGAGCAGCCATGAAGAACCTGTGGTGATTAAGGACAAGATTAAGAGACCTGCAGAAATAGGAGTCCAAGGTGAGAAGGAGTGGAGCTTCTCCTGGTTTTCTTTGAAAGGGGGCTGTGAAGCCCTGTGAAAGAACAAAAATAGACCAGTGTGACTATGCTGAGGAGTTCTACAATAGGCTTTATGAGGTCTTTGATCTTTACAGCTCAGATGTCCATTAGCTGTCACCAACACCCCACTTCCCCCATCAATGGGCGCTTCTTACATAAATACAGTAAATGACTTTAGCCTGGCAAGAGGTCCTTTTAGTGCCAAATTTGTCAGAAAGACTAAAATGGTATTGGCGGTGGTGTATTTACAAGTGACACAGCCGCTCCAGTCACATGTCAAAGAGCTGGCTGTGGACTTTGGCTCTCCACTGTGAGGCTTGCTACACGCCAACAACTTGAAGTAGTTGTGTGTTCAATGGAAGGGCAAAGGAAAGAGGGTCCTGTAGAAGGATCAGTCTGTAAAATTGGAAAATGAATGACCTGTAGGAGAGAATCCGGGTGGAATCGGACAAGCAGCAGGGCACTGGTTCCACTTCAAGTAGATTGATTATCCCAGTCAACACCATGATGAGTATGAAGAAACTCCTCGCCCACAATGCTTGCTTGCAAAAGTCAACCTTGTCACTTGGAAACTCTGAAAGAGGTAGAGAGGCTTTAGTGTACCAGGAATGGAAGGCGCTGTAGAGAAGTCAGGTGGCTTGTGAAACAGAACGGTGACAAAGCTGTACACCCAAGAGAGGACCAGAAACCCAGTAACAGCACTGATGAAATCTGAATGGCTTCTGAAGCAGATGTTGCACCAACACAATGTTCAAGACACTTATTATACACAGGTCTAGTTCAAACCCTATGCAGGAAAGAAACAGAAAATGATAATTACCATTGATAGTAAGTAGCAGCTCTGCTAGCCTGTTGAGGATCATGGGAGGATACTGGATGTCTGCTGAAGGCCTTTCTGAGGGTGATGATATCTTCATGAGGAATGGCTGCATACAAAGATGTCCACATTAAACAAAGCAGTTACGACCGAGACCAAAGGGCATCAAACTGGAGAACAAAGTTAGCACATAATGAAGGGAGACCCTCAACTACTGGTCTCAAAATGTCATGTGTTCAACAGTCCCAAGGGGTGAAACACTTAACACAAGAAACAGTGGGGTCTCCAGGATTGTGGGAAAATGTAAAACCGAGATATTTGGGGATTTTCAGCAATGGAGGTATTTAGTGTTGGGAAGCAAATCCTTTTTGCAGATAAGTGAAGTGTTAGAACTTACCCTCAGCTGGTAATCTCTCAGATCCAGGAGAGGAAGACCGACAACTCAAGAGTGCTTTAGAAGCTTCGGCAATAAAACAGCCCCCCGTCTGAACATCTGATGACAGGATCACCTTGATGGCAGTGTCTTCAGGAAGGCTGGCCACCTGTGTGCAGGGGATAAGAAAGTGCAAATGATGAAGTCTGCCACAGACGTCAAGCCAGACTCAGTTTAACAGCCTTTCACATTGCTGGCTTCTTCAAACTGTGCTGTGTGACAAATCCTGCAGTAAAAACATTATAAATTGTCAATGTGGACTTACAAATATTAAATAAAATGGCCCGAGAAGGAGGGAGACATGCAGATATGAGAACATCCCTTCTCCCAGGGCCTCAAGTCACAGCAGTTGATTACTTTTACTGATTTTTATTTCATGTGTTTTTACAAATGTGTAATCAAAGTTGAATGTTCAGTTGAATGCTTTAAATTAAGTAATGTGGCTTGTCTACGAGTATCTGCTGCACACTGAATCTCTCCAAATCTTTTTATTTGTAGACCTTAATGACAGACTTGCCTTCCATAATACACACATGATCTTCATGTCCCAGAGAAGATGTGGGCAGAGGGGCCATGTTCAAGAGTCCATTTCGGTCTTCTGGATTCACACACTTGAGCAAAGCCAAAAAAATACACAAAAAAAAAAAAATCAAAACAGCATAAGCAGAAATAAAAGTATGAACAACATTGGGCTTTAGACCAATTCAACAGATACTTAGGCTGACATGAATTACCTGACAGAGTGATACTTACAGTTGTAAATATTAAATAGTCTATTAAGGATGACCGTTTTGACAAAAACGGCCATTAAGAAACATAGCCTGCATAGTCAACCAGGGACTGAGTGCATCTCTCAGTACTTCAGGTGGCAGTGCCTTTAGGGACTTACAAGGCAACATGAACACAGGGGTCTTGAAGAGCTTTATGGTCAAGAGAGAAACAATAGTGAAAACATGGCGCCCCACATCTTAGCATCAAGTGCAACTTTATTTTTGGGGGCTCTAAACACAGAGTGCAGAACAAAGTACACTCCATGAAAGAATACTGAGAAAAGCTTAGGAGCACACAGCTAGAAATGGAGGAGCTTTACAGCAGGTGTGTCCCCACTCCAACGACACCATTGCTTACACTTCTGTCACTCCTCTTATGGCCAACGTATGCTACACAGCTGGAGAAGCGAGCTGGAATACCAGAGGTGCTGTTTGGGCCTCCGAGTGTTTGACTGTTTATAAGAAAGATCTTTTACAGACAAGAGTTACGGGAGGGAGCCCTACAGAGGAATTCTGGCCAGGGGGCTTTTTGTCAAAGATCCCCAGGGAAGACCATTTGGAGTAGTGAGAGTAGCGGACAAGAACTCGCCTGGTAAGAGGAGGTGGTGAATAGACTGGCCTACAAAACGATAAAAGGGATCTAAAAATACAGTTCTGGTGTCCAGGGTGTGCATAACCACATGAAGCAAACCTTTATATACACTTCATGTGCATTCCCACAGTGCTTTGTCAGTCCCAGTGAAGAAATCTGCTCAGTGAATCAAGCAATCAAAATTTCACAGCGCAGCTACCATCTAACATGTTAGATTTCTATATGAAATGCCTGAAAAGAAAAAGTGAGCACAACATGACAAACATTGCCATTTTATACTGGCAGCATTAGGTCATAACTTTTGGGGTTCAACATATGAAAAGAGCCAATATATGAAGCAGTGCAAGACCAAGCCAGCATGTGCCAGCCGATTCTGATTTCATCATTTAACTCTTATCACCTGTTCATCTTCTCCACATGCCATGAAGGACTGGACTACTGGCATGTGATGGAACATGCCCCATGTAAGCCAATTTCAGGGTCAGCTCCAGAATTCACCACCTTAGCCAGCCTTGAAAGCCATGAGTCCTAAGACAGAATTTGAAGGCTTTGAAAGCCAACTTAGCCTGATCGGGGACTTCAACCCACATTTTAATTTGAGGGTCTTGTGGCATTAACAGCATCCCTTCAAGTGCCAAATTTATTATGCTCTCGTTTTATCCGGGCAACAACAAGTGCTGCATGCTGAGCGGCGTTTGGGGGGGAAGAGAGTTTACAAACCGTTCAGAGTTTTACTGACGGACCCCTCACTGAAAAAACTTCACACGAGGAGAGAAAAACTGTCTGTGACGTGGTGTGTAACGCTTGTTGTGGGGGTTACATTTCTTAAGCGATTCTGTACGCATTCTCACACACACACCTTAAAACAAACAGACCACCGACAGTCAGCCTACTGTATGCCCGCTCCACAAATCATTTTTCTCAAATTCAAAACCACTCAAGCTCCTCTTGAAAGAGCAACTTGTCTGATCTTGAGAATTGAGTTATAAATTCAATCAGATGTGCTCAGTGATTTGGGGGTGGGTTGGTCCCCAATATCTCTATGGGGACATGAGAAAGGGAAACATTTAGGAAGACTTGATAAGCAAAATGGCTGGCAGGTTTATATTCCATTCAGCAACTACACCTACAGTGTGGCCCACTTTGTCTGCAGGTTTTTGGTTCTCCCAGTCTGCCCAGTTAATTGATCTGATCAACTCTTACTGTGCATTTAGAAAAAGCAGAAGCGTGAGATGAACATTCAGAATACATTTTCCACTACAGTGGACTTTTCTAGTTTGTTACACCAGTCGTTTTTCTATCAAAACATGTGTCGAGTTTTCTTTAATTGTATCCCAATAAGGACAACTAACAATGCAGGTGGTACTCGGGGGACGGAGGAGTGCAATGACAGAGGGCTGAAAGGCGGCCACTTGTTCAGCTTCAGACTTACTACTGAAACTGTCGAGTAAAAGCAGCTTAAATAACTACAAAGCCTAAAATCTGAGAAAAAAAAAAAAATCCACAAGAATTCAATCCTATAAACCCACCAAGTTTGTTGTGTCAAGCCTTTCAACACTCCACGTCATTTGTTCCCATCTTTCTTCATTGTTAATTGTCACATTAGGATGCAGTTTGGGGGACAAACTTCTAAGACAGATGAATGCAGTTAAACCCAGCCAATTTCTAAATTGCTTTATAGTACAACCTCACACAGCTGCTTTTATAATTGCACAAATCAATAAGATGTCCAAAACATGGTGACCGATTACCAATCTGTGCACTCGTGGGGGTCCCTCCAATAGCACTGGACTAACTATGTTCAGACACTTCTGTCTCCACTTGACGGGCTGGGAAAACCAAAACTCAAGATTCACTGGGGAACGTCAGCCAAGTTGCCGTTTATAAAGGCGATGGAACAGAAGCACCAAGTGACATCCCATTTAAGTCACTACTGCCTGGGCCTTCTCTGCACTGAACGCCTGGCTGTAGGCCAAACTCAATAGCGGACACAGAGTTTAGGACGGTGTAATGGAGCTGCAATGGGATTTCTAGAAAGGCAAATCCTACTGTGAAAAACACAAGATGTGTAGCTGTGAAATAAAAACCACAGCCAATGCAGGCCTGGAGGGCACTCCGGCTTCTGTGACAGTGCTTACTACTTGATGGGGACAATTTTAAGCCAAATCAAAACTAAAGGACAAGGATGCATGAGTGTAGAACGAGATGAAGCTGTGAAAAATGAAATAAGATTTACAAACTAAAGGTGGTGTTTAATCCGACACTGCAAATAAAATCCGACGGTCAAACTCCACTTTAAGATCAGGGGGTTTGTCGTGGTCCTCTAGCCACCCATTCCCTCCCCCATCTCGAATCCATACCTAAATGAAGTGAATGCCTGGCCTTCTACTCCGACAGTCACATTGGATTCCCTTTTCCTCTCCACTGTAAACTAAACACTTCATGCCACTACCCCCCCCCAGACTTCAGCGGTGAGTGGCACCAAGCTGCTAGCGAGGACCGGACTGCTTATGAAGCCACGTAGGCCTCCGTGGCAACCCGCAGCCGGACTGCCAGCACCCTGTTGCATGACACCACTGAAACGGTGGCAGGTGAATGTATCTTGCCCACTGAAGAAAGGTAAATGCTGCTGTCTTTCCGGTTCTCCTTCCCTACAAAAACCACCTTCCCCCCCTTACTATAATGCCAATCCTTCACAGTGCACAACAAGACCGCCGACTGCCATTTTGTAATTTTGGGAGACTTGTAGACTGGATGCTACACTAGGAGGTAGGAACGCACAGAAGAGGTACAACACCACATCACTGCTTCACTTCATTTAATAGCAACATCTAAACTTTGTGGTCAAACCAGCGTTATTAGAAAATGTGACATCACCACAAAAAGATATCAGCACAAAACACAAGCGAGTTACAATTTATACAAAACCTAAAAAATAAAAAACTCCCACAAATAGACAAATTCACCAAACACTAGGCTTGACACACACACTGGGGGAGCCAGAATCTGGAATGGACGTGGGCAGCTCATTCCACCACTCAGAGGTGGCATCATCAGGCCGGAGCACACAGGACTTTACCAGCGTCTCGCCATCTGTACCTGCGCTCCCATGGCTTACCGTAGGTAGGGAAGCTTGGCAGGCCAACAAACAGCTGCTGGAGTGACATCTGCCCACCATGTCGAGCAGTTGACTACTTTTGTTGTGTTATTCATCAATCAACTTTCTTAAATTAAATTTCATTTGATGTGCCCACAGCACACACCTAATACTGAAAACCAAACTATTTAAATCTGTATGCTTTAGTAAGAGACTTACCCCCCCATATTGTGCTTGTCATCTTCCACGACTCCAAAAAAGGGCTGATGGGTTCAGAAATCCATGTCAATCTGCCAGATGCATAAACTTAAAGACAAAAAAACACCCAAAATAAATCCACAGATGAGCACAACAGAAATGGCTTTAGGAGAAATCAAACTTGAGCAGCAGCATTTACAAAAGCTAAAGGAGTTTTGGCTCAAATACGCAGCAATTCCACTGTTCACATGGCTTACCTTACACACGCAGTGAGGCATCCGGTCACCTCAGAAGATCCCATCTTATTTCTGTAATTATCTGCCAGTCAATTATAAATACCAACTCCTGGCCAAGGGCTTTGGGTGGCACGCGAGGGGACCCTGCAGGGTCAAGCTAGGGCTGGCAGCATTCGTAACCAATTGAGCTGGAAGGCGGTTGTAAAAACAGATATTTATGAAAGGCCTGAAGGTCAGGAGACAAACGCAACAAGAGAATAACGTTACTCCACATCACGGCCACAGATACGCTCACAGAGAGGACTACAATGGCGACTCCATGGAAGAACATAAAGACAAACCCACCAAGCACTGGGACCACTGGCACACAGACTGCTGGACTTCCTCTTACAAACCCGTCAAAGTGGTAGCCACGCGTGCTCAGGGTGGCAGCTGTTGGTTTTTATACGCACACACACACAGCTTCTGTAAAACTAAACGTCACCTCAGGGACAAAAACTATCACCCACCTACAGAGGAAATGAATTGAAGTTCACTTCTGCCAACCAATGTGCTGCCTAAAATAGTAAAACAATTCAATTTATTTTTCCCACTTAACAAAAACAGTTTAACTTGCTAACACTCTTTAAAAGTTAAACTCCGAGAACTTTTACTACCACAGAAAAAGGAAAAGGAGCAGCAACATTAAAGCTACTCTCATACATTACTAGCTCTACTTCAACTCCACTATTAAATTTACAAAATCGGTTTTGCCTTAAACTCATTAAGACCCCTAACGTGGTGTAAAGATCACTTGACATCTGCAAATCTTAGTTTTACGTCTTTCATTTTTTGGCTCCCCACTTTCACCTACACACACTATGAAGGACTCTTAACACTGATTGCAGTCACATCCAGATTTCACAACCCGAGTTTGACTTCCAAGTCTTTCCGTTCAAGTTCCAGACTTCTCAAACAAACATTGTGCTTACCTGCGTCCCTTTTAAAGACTAAACTGTTCAAAAGGAGTACAAGAGACAACCGAAATGTTTCCAGCAGCAGCTCTTTTGCCAGGTATTGAACGTAAAAGCCACGATTACTTTGTGAATCTCACTTCACTGTTACTGTTCACAGCCCCTCACATCTCCACTTATCCCTTTGACTTGCAAGAACTGGGGGTCTTTAATAATTTAATGGCCATTGCTGGACATTTAGGACAGCCTCGTCTGTGTTGTAGTTTAATTTTTACCTCTGTCATTTTCTTACCAATTCACCTTTTTCTCTGCATTTGCTCCCTCAATTGTTTCCTTACAAGGATAATCCACAATGGTGGCTCAGAGGGGAAGGCCTTAACCTGAAAATTGCTCCAGGGTCACTGTAATATAGCTGCGCCCCCCCCCCCCCCCCAGGTCATGTAAAAAGATTAATCCCCAAAAGGAAATTAAAGTATTTTAAAATCAAACAAAAAATGAAGTAGACAGAGACAAATGACATAATGAAAGACTTCTATCAGAAGGTAAAGAACCACCACACCTAGAAAAACAGTGAAAACCACACAATCCTCATAGCAAGGCTAGAAACACCACAATAATTCAAGTAGTACACAGACATTCCAATAAAATGACACTAGAAACTTAGATCTTGTAGCATGCAGTGTCATTTGCTCCCATCTACTTCATTCATTGTCATATGGGGAGAAAATAAGGGCAAACCTCACAGAGCAGGGCGCATGATAGGATGTTAGAACTGTTTAGGAATGTTATCACAGAATAATGAACAAGCGATTAAATAAGGAGATCAATTACAGGTCCAGAAAGGACAGACCGATTATGAAAATATGGCTGGGAACTAAACCTGTACCCATATTGTGTCCCTGGGAATGGACTGGCTGGGAAGTCCTTTTCCAATCCCAATATGCACTCAACCTAACAAGAAATGAAGTTAAAGATTCAATCCCAGACATTAAGGTTATGGACTGTTAATGGATTCATAATGGTAGGCGATTTCCAAAAACGTTAATCATACTGTGAAACAGCAGCCCTGCACACTTACATTGAGATGCACTGCCGAGTAATCCATGTAAAGTGAGACGGCCATCAAGTCAACGCTGGCCAGGACTTCGAGTAACTGCTGTAATGGAAGCATTTCCAGGAGAAGGACAAACCAATCCCAGTCTTTCCTGTTCTTTCATAACAGTGCATTAGGATACAATAGGAAAAATAGGACGAGAAGTTAAAGGATAGACCTGCAGACTAAATACAAAAACACCAATCTTACTGTTTCAGGACAAAACAAATTCAAAAAGGACACAACTGTGAAGAGGTCCGGAGAAAAAAAACTCCCATCTTCCCTGTCAAAGTTAATCTCAGCATGTGCAGACAAGTGAACACCCAAGGGTAGGATGCTGAGCCCCGTTCTGTAACCCTTCATGTCATTAAATCTGCTGCCAACACCACAAGATTACAAAAGAGGACTATAATGAGGTGTACCTGCTGCATAATCATCAAAACTAAACTGCTCATCACACACATCTACCGAACAGAGGGCATTCTGGCAAATTGAGTATGCAACTTAAGATTTCCTGGAAGGGCCATAGCGGAGGAAATGAATGAACTGGGCACAACAGGCATCATTGTCCAGGGGACCCACAAGAACTTCTTGGGTGTCCGAGGGCAGAGCACACTTCTCACTCTCTGCTCACACGCACTTGTAGAGGTGCGCACAGGAATCCGGCCATCCTCCATGGCTGTAGAACTGCCCAACACAAGTATAGCACAACAGAACAGGACTGGCACCCAAATGCCTTCTACTCGGGGCGTACAACACATGCGCTGCCACAAAAAAGACGAACGGGAGTACCGAGGAGCTCCACCATCCTGCCCAACTATTTGTCACGCCTCCGTTCTACTGTATGGGTCTGTCATCAGCAGATTTAGGGAAAAGTTTAACTCGCAAACCAGCTTTAAAAGTTAATCATAAAGAAGCTAAATATCGCAAAAGTGCGTATGACCAGAATACCCGCAAAGACGAGCAGATGGGAAAGGCAATGACCGAGGTTTGTCTCCAAGAGTGAAGTTTTCAGAAGCTCAAGGATACGAATGCACCACGGTGTAACAATTTACACACAGATTACTTGATGTATCATTTCGTGTACGTTCGTTCAAGTTGCCAACTTCCTATTTTGCGCAGTTACTACGGTAACTCAAATCGCTCTCCGTCCACTCTTTCCACGGTCACACATAACCAATGCACACCTAACTTCAAACTTCTCCCAATTCAGAAAGTTTAAATTCCTTACAGAAAGGCGCTTCGTTTCAAAAAGTAAGCTGTAACACAAGGAAGCTCTAACAAAATCCAAGAAGAACTGACGCGGTGATAAAGATGATCAGAAAGGTACCGCAACTCACAAATGACGTCTTTAAAAACAATCTTCAAAAAGCTACAAAATTGCCCAAAAACAGAACTGTGGACAAGTTACTGTAAACGGAGAATCCACCTGGCAAACTAGCTTTCCTAGAGAACGTTCGGGTACATTCCATAAATAAAATTACTCGTCAACACCAAGAACACTACCGGCTCCATAACATCCCACGCCATTTCCCCAACTGTGTTTTCTAAAGAAAAATCAGCCCGCTTACCTACCAGAACACCGGCTTTACTTGAACTCGAAAGCACGTACGGCTACCGCTAAAGCTTCCCATTCCTCCCGCTTTCGTTATGGCTGGGTCTCCGGCTTCTTGAGTACTTCTCCCCACGGCCGCTCATTCACGCCAAATTAAGTCCCCGCAATTGAAACGTGCAACTTCGGCTTAATAAGACACCGGAGAGGCTCATCATCCCAACAGATGGCATCCACGAAAATTCAACCCATTCAGACTACAAACAACAAAATCCAAACAGAACATTCGAAAGAATTTGAGGAAAAACACAACAAAGAAAACATAAAACGCCGGTTAAAAGATGCAAAGTAAAGCACGAAACAAACAAGTACACACCACATAAGAAAGCACAAAGTCAATACTGAAGCGTCAGTGCCGCAGGAGGAGGCTTATAAGCGCAGGAAAGCGAGGGGCGGGGCGAGGTAGCGCGGGCTTCTAATGCGCATTCTCACTCGAGTCAGCTGGCTGATACGAAGCAGCACGTGACGTGACGTTAGAAGAAGAAGCGACTGCACCTGCAGACGGTCGGTGGGTGCTCACGCACGCGGGACATTCCTCTGTTGTACTCTGTGGAATTCTTAAATTACGCATTAAACTCCGGTTTCTTTCTGTATCTAATTGTTGTAAATGCTAAGCTCAAATGGACCTGCTAGAAGCATAGACATCAACTTCTTATTTAACTTGTTAAAGAAACCATTTTGTCAGAGGACACGAAAACAAAGCCTCTCTAATCAGGGGCGTGCTGATCAGACCAAATATTAACAATGTTTTTTAAAAAAAAAAAAAAAAGATAAATCACAAGTAGAATGTTTTACTTAAGCTTATTAAGAACAAAATGACTTGTGTTTAGTAAGAAGTCAAGCAAAATGACCCCTCTTATTTGCTAACTAAAAAGATTACAATATGCAAGCTTTTGAGGCAACTCGGGCCCCTTCAAGCAAGATGGAGCCGAACAAGGTCGCGTCTTGGAGGTGCTGGAGCCGTCGCAGTTGTTATAGGACGTAAGGTAAGAATAAACCGTGGACGGTGTCTCATTCCATCCATTTAAAGCAGGGGTGTCGAACTCCGGGCCTGAAGGGCCACAGTGGCTGCAGGTTTTCATTCTAACCCTTTTCCTAATCAATAACCAGTTTTCACTGCTAATTAACTTCTTTGCCCCTAATTTTAATAGCCCTGAATTTATTTTTCTTTAATAAATTGCAGCTGAAATGAAATGTGAAATGAGCTAACAGATGACCAGTAAACCAATTTCACTCCAACCAATCTCTTAATGAGAAGCTGATTCTTGCGGATAATTAAACCTGTTATTTAATTCAATGGCTTGTTGCTGCTCTCTTTCTGACACAGCAGACGTTTCCAAAACTGTTTTTTTTTAAGAACACTGTCAAAATGTTTTGGTGACCTGACCAATCAACCTTACCAAGACCATCACCTTTCTTTATTTTTAGATATTGTGTGATGGGTGCAGGTAACATGGTCATGTGGCAGGTTTTTTGTCTCATTACTGTTTGGCTGCTAATTAATGAAAAAGAAACTAAGGACCCTGAGGCCAGTTAATTAGCAGCAAAAACAGGTCACTGGTGAAGAAGATGGTTAGAATGAAAACTTGCAACCACTGCAGCCCTCCAGGACTGGAGGTCGACACCCTTGATTTAAAGGAAATACCAGTCTGACACCCTTGTCCTACTTTGGTTCAAACATAACTAATCTCTCCACAACTGGCCAGATTATAGAATAGCTTCTTGTTAACCTGAAAAGGCAATTTTAAGCTGGTTTTGTTGCCTATCAGTCAATCTTTTATAGAATTGTTACCATTTTTCAAATTACTAATATAAATAAGGTATTACAAAGAGGTAAATAGTTCTGTGTCTGACATGCTGTCATTCACCACAGGTGTCTCATCTTTTCTACCTTCTCCACACTAATGGCTTTCACAGTACATTTGAAAACAGGTTCCTCTTAAAAAATGTGCTGATGACTCAGTGACTGTGAACTTACTGTATGACCATGAAGCCAGTCCTGGGTCCTCATGCATAAAGGGTGCGTACACACAGAAATGTTGCACAAGAACGTTTCCACGTTCAAATCACGATGTATAAAACCTACACTTGGCGTAAAGCCACGCACTTTTCCACGGTACCTCATACCTTGTCGTACGTAAGTTCTCCGCTCGGTTTTGCAGACTGGCGGCACCCAGCATCAAAGCAGTGCTACTGTTCTTGTGTGGTTACCCTTTATTTCTTAGAACCACATTTCTGACGCAGCTTTATAAATTCATTGAAATTAACCGCATATTGTTTATTAGTGTAATGCATCCGATTGTAGATTACTTGTAACAATATAATGGTCCAGGGAATAGCCATAGTATTCCAAATACTATAACTGCTTTAGCATTGTTACTCTCACTGCAACATATTTTTCTTCTTCTTTTTCTTCTTAAGCTGCTCTTTTTAAGGGTTGCCACAGCAAATCATCTTTTCCCATATTACTTTCACTGCACCACTCGGAGTATTTATATCACTGTATCTGAGTAGGGAATCACAGCAGCAGCTGATCGGAAAGAGAATTATCGATATAAAGCATCAAGCGCATGCTGCCGAGGCCACAGCAAAACATTTCAAAGCCTTTCCTGTACGGACTTCACAGTTCACAAACTTCTTCATCCCAAGAACTATAAACGCACTCAATCAATTGCTCCTTGTAGAACTGTTTGAACTTATAAGTACAATCACCTCACTGTAAACATGCACTACAGTTATAATATTACACAACCTGCGCCACTTTATAAAGCGCGTATTTACATATCATGACGATATCATTTTTAAGGTGAAATGCAGCAAAATATGTTTATTAAATTATACAGATAAAACTTTAACTTAATTTAAATAATCTATATTTTTCACTGGGAGTGCCGTGAAGGATAGAATAATTAAACGTGTACTACAAAGATATTTCAATGTTCCGTAAACGTTTTGAAGAATCGGCGCTAAGCTTACAGATGGCTTAACTTCTATTACAGAGCTGATTGTGTGGCGATCGGTTACTTGGGGAAAGAAAAGCAAGGACTGCAGTGGCGGCCACGCCAATATATATTGAATATAAAACAGAAAGATAAAATAACAACACAGCTAAAAACGCAGCGACAAATTTCGGCAAAAGTTAAATGTTTGTGTCCTGAGTATGAGGCGGCTATGCAGAGTCTGTAACGGACGTGGCCATCCGCCGTACATAAGCTGCCTTACTGACATTAGCGGGCGAAGAAGCCACCGATTCTTCCTCTGCCCAGTGCCACCACAAGCCTAGAGCCGCCCCTGATACTGCTACAATAAATTATTTCATCGAAGTGAAACACGTTTAATAACAAGCTTTAACTCCTATCATCATAAAAATGATATCACGTATACATCTCAGTATTTTAGTTATTCAGAGAGCTGTAATATCACGAATGTAATGGATTCTGTGTCCAGTCAGAGGAAGAGAGCCGGTTTAAGAAGCACGTAGTGATTCACACACAGAGCACATAGAAGATCAAATACAAAACAAAGCATTTAACGTGCTACTTTAGTTACGATGGGGTTTGGGAAACTAGTAAATTAAACGATTTAAAGATGACGTTTATGATGTTCTACTTTAATGACAAAATAAATTACGTGATTAAAGTGGAAATTTCAAGATTAAAGTTGACATTTCGTACTTTTTCCCCCCCACTGTGTGCCTATTTTTTTTGTCTGTACCCTAATAAGCTCAGACGGTGGGTTACAACTCGCCTTTTCACGGCGATATGTGACTTCTTTTTTATTTTGGCACTGTGTGACTTTGTGAACTTGAGCTTTCAAGTTTCTCCGACACGATATGTCACTCGATCAACTTCCTTTTGTTGATTATACCACTGTTTAAATCAACAAATAGTATGTTTTTCCTTTGCCTCCACTTGGTATTCGCTGAAATTCTTATATTTTCCCCCGTGCTTTTCCCATTGCCTTTTCACAGAACGCTGATCTTAAGGGCTATTTATATTGATTTGCATATTCAAAAAGGCGTAATTCTGGGAGGAGTTGGTGCGTTACATAAAGCACGTGCACGAGCGTTACTTTTCACGCTGACCGGGATTTATGGAGCAGAAGAACGCACAAGTTGGAGTACGCACAGATTCCTGCATCTGGATTTTTCTGTGCGTAAGCACATTTCGGCTTTTGTGCTTACGTCATGTTAGAGTGCGAGTTCTACGCACGGCGTTATACATGAGGCTCCAGGTCTGGTGGTGGATGATTTTGTTAACCGGTGTGATTATTCTTTTCTACACCTAAATGCTACACACACTAAGGAACTTATAATTGAATCTATGCACAAGAAACAGTCATCAAGGACCAGGCAGTGAATAGTGACGACATCTGGGGACAATCAGTACGGAAGCGTATTGGGGCCATGGCGAAGAACAAAAAAAAACTATATGACGAGAATAAAGTCCACATGCTGACTTTATTCTCGAAATTTGTCATTAAAGTTGAACATTGTAAACTAAACTTAATCTTAAAA